>JARHVA010001257.1:3465000-3692730 GCA_037957365.1 Torreya grandis
CATCCACAACCAACCCTCTTCCTCCCTTTTCAGGAGAACTACATTGGCTTGAGGCCCTAACGACTGGGGCTATGTAGGCAACACTCAGTTGACACAGGGTCTTTTGAGGTTAGCTTGGCCATTCCTTTGTCCATCCATCTAACAGACCAACTATCTATCTCAGCCTCACCTCGACCAACAATCTTGGAGATCGCGACTATCTCCTCTGACCACGACCACTCCCAAGACAACTTTGCCTTGGTTGTTTTTGCATGTATGCTACCTCATGAATGGTTAACAAAATTGTCTACAACCTGCATTTTGACCCTCACAAGTATAGGATCGTGATCAAGTTGATCCACACTACTTGTGACTTTTTCGTGTTTTCCAAGAGCACTTCTTGAGCCCGGGATACTTGAAACACGATGACCATTAGAGCTATAGCTTAGATCGAATAACCCAATCAACTATGACTAAATGTTGGGGCCCAGTTATTTCAATTTTGGCACTCCTCAACCCTTAACTTGTGACAATTTGACCTAGCCATCTCATAAAGTGGTATGCACACAATCCCAACTATTGCAGCGTTCACACTCAACTTCACCATATCCATCCATCTCTCTGTCAAATCGACACTCGATCTCAGGTTTCCTTCCCTCGACTCCCGCTTTGAGGGGGGAACACCTCATCCCATACTTGG
Organism: Torreya grandis; assembly: GCA_037957365.1. NCBI lineage: Eukaryota > Viridiplantae > Streptophyta > Pinopsida > Cupressales > Taxaceae > Torreya > Torreya grandis. The sequence goes on from JARHVA010001257.1 coordinate 3,465,680, forward strand.
GGTAACTTACTCCTATTTTTGTCTTGTAGTTTGTCAAAATAACCAACAAGACAAAAAGGGGCAAATGTAGACACGGAAATCGTGTCTACTCCTTGGTCGACTCCTCCCCCTTCGTCCCCTTGGCTCCTTTCAAACTTCACCATGCCTAACCTATGTTTTATTAATTTAAAATATCTATTTTAAATTAATAATTCTATCCTTGCCACATCACCCATGACACCTCACCCCACCTTGGATACCTCTCCTTGGATCCCTTCATCACCCCATGCCAAGTCTTAAATGCCTAGAACCCATTTCCTTTATCCCACTCATCCCCCACACCTATTAAACCCACCTTCGATCATTTTAAACCATGACCTATTAACCTCGACAGATGGGAAAATAGACAAAAGGCTATTTTTAGCCTTTTTACCCGTCTTTTAGCCACTGACGTCAGTCAACTATCGACTGACATCAGTGGTATTTCTGACGTCAGTTGCCTTCAAAACAACATTATGCATCCAGAATGCAAATCTTTTTTCCAATCCTTCCAATCAGCCAACCTTCCAATCTTCTAACCTCTCTCACTCCCTCTCCCAAACACATAGTAAGCATCACAGGGTACAGGTACTCTGCATTAGTCACTCCACTCTGCAGGTAGTCTTCTACATCAACAACATCAGCAACAGGTCTCCTACACTTCTTCAGCAGGCAAGAGGTAAGTATTCTTCTTTTGTTTCATCTCAGTATTTTAGAATGCTTTGATAATCAGTCCCCATTTGCTACTTCTAAGTGCTATGAACCAGACTCGGCTATCAACCAGACTAGACTTGACTTCTTCTCGAAAAGGCTGAGAGGCCTTCCCCACATCCTTATCCCTTTTTCAGCCACACTCTCTGCCCTGCAAACCTAGCACAAACCCTGCATAGACTCTCAGAGTACCATAGACCATTCTGCAGACCATTCTGTCAACTATAAACTTGTTCAGACCCTGTCCAAGGCTATTGCCCTGACCAACACCGGCCACCAGGCCCATTACCCCTACCGACATCGATAGACTAACTGACGTCGGTGACCTTGATCAACCGACTCCAGTAGACTAATCGATGTCGGTGACTGTGGAAGACTAACAGCAGAATATAGGTAAGCTTTATCTTTATTTCTTTTGTTTAGTCTTTCACCATTTCTTTCCTTTATCAGACATTCTTTTTATCAACTAGTGGACTGTCATCCCTCAAGGAAGTCTTTGCACTTCTGGGATCAAGCTTTTGCTTGGCAGCCCACCATCTATCTATCTAATGCCTTCTTTGTTTAAGTCTCTTTCTTCTACAGGTGTCATCCTCCATAACCAAAGAGGAGTCCCTTCAATCGTCTGGATTCGGTGCGCAAACTTCATCTGGGTATCATCTAACCCTAGACCATTTATTTTAGTTTCTTATTCCTTTTGAATGTGAAAGGGAAAAATTGTTAAAAACAATGGGAATGAGGGGAAAAAGTGATTGGCTACCTTGGTCCTTGTTGATGGTCTAATTTATCTAATTGAAGGAAGCTTACATATTAGCCATAACACCAGATGTCTTCCCAGTGTGGGAATACTCTTGTAAGACAAAATCTATAAATAAATGGTTATGTTTCTTAATCTAATTCTTAGAGTAAAAATTTATAGGGAAAAGGGGAAGAGAAACCAAAAAAAATGTGGTGATGTACTAGAATGAGAGTGATTAATTCCATTAAAAAAAAAAGTCTTATTTTGAAATAAGGAAAGTGAACAAAATGTAAAGTACTATAACTAAAGAGGTGATATCTAATTTGAATATGGGAATATGATTAAAAAAGCAAGAAAAATTTAAGAAGATGAAAACTTATAATGAAAACTATATCTATCAATTGTAAGAGTGAACACACAAATTGCATTCTATTGCTAATCCTACTTGAAAGAAAAATAGTATTTATATTTGAATTCTAATAATAAGAAGACTTGGAAAGTCTAGAAAATCAACAACCCTGCTCCAAAGAGATAATTGCATATATAGAGAAGAATAAGAAGAAGACGAAGAAGAAATTAATTTTCAGCTATCCATTTCCAAAATTAGACGAGGATTTTACATATAAAAGTTTTGATTTTGTCCATGCTTTATCCATCTCTATCTAGCTCTATTAATTGTGCCCAATGAAACTTCTGTTCATATTGTCATGATTCCTATGCTGTTTTGTTATTGCTATAATGGATTTATCATTGAATTTAGTTTAATTAAAAATATTAAAGGAAAGGGAGCTTTTTATCCTTTAAAATAATAAATAGTATTTATCCACATGTAGTTTTTCTTTTCCATTTTAAGCTAGCTCACTTTAATACACAAGATTTTATTTCAATGAGTGAATCAAGCTCACCATTTAAATTTAACTTAAGCTCTTTACATTTATAAATCTATTTTTAGTCTTAGAAAAATATTAAGCTTTAGATAGACTATTCTATGCAAGGAAAACTAAACTGAGAAAAAATGTAGCCTATTGCATAATTTAAAAACATTTGGTGGATATTAGTGGAAACTTTCCTACTAAGCATCAAAATCAATTTTTTTAGAATCGATTGGGCATAAAAATCATAAAAATAATAGATTTTATTCACATACTCTCCCTACCAATTTTTTTATTGGCTTTAGATTTTGGAAGTGGGGATTTAGGGTAGACATCCCCTAGTGGTGTCAAAGGGTAGCACCACTTGTAAGGTCCTTAGGCAATGCCTTGGGTGCATCCAATAGTTTTAATCTCTTTTTTCCATCTTTGAAATGCTATTTTAAATAATGAATTCTCATGCTATTTCTGAGCCATCTATAATCAAATTTTCTACTTGTACAGTGAGTTATATATTTTCCAATGTGTTATGCCTTAACACACACAACCCATTTTAAAATTCAAATAAGGACCTAATATTGATTAAATATCCTTATTCAAGGTCCTATGAACCTTAAAAGTCTATGACATTGATTTTTATAGGCACAAGCCTAAGGTTGTTTCTTAATTCTAAATCATGTTTCAAAGTTATGTGAAGAAACATCAAAGCTATGTGTAATCCATAGTTATGATCTCTATAATTTTCCTTTGATTTTATTTTAATTTAAAATCTTATGTACATAATAGGTTTTCAATTTAAAGACTAATCAGGTTGACATGTTATGTTCTAGTTTATTATGTGCTTAGGTTTTGTCTTGAATAAGCTATTTTGTACTCAAGCTTTTCAAATTTCACCTTTGGGACACCTTCAGGCTCATATAATACTATCAGATGTCAGATATCACTTAATCAGAACCCAAGTAGTGAGCACAAGTCACCCAAGCAAGTGGATCACTAGGATCTTGACATATATCATCATCCTACTAATGTGGAATATCTTAGATATTTATATAGTGTATAAGGCCTAACTATAAATTAGATCACTAAGAGCCATGCATGTGTCATCTTCCTGCTAACCTAGAGATGATACCAATAGAGTTCATTGTATGATCATTTTGGGAAAGTGAAGAAGTGAGACCCATCCATATGTCATCATCTTGTTAATCCAAAAATGAAACTAATAGAGCTCATTGTAGAATCATTTAAGGTAAGTAGAAAAGTGAGAGCCACCCACATGTCATAATCCCACTAACCTATAGATGACTTAGTAAATGATAATGACTTTTACACTGTGGGAAAGTGGATCATTAGGATCTTACAACATGTCATCATCCTACTAACCCATGACTAAGAAAATAAAGTACAATAGGTTGGAGTCCATTTATAGGAATAATAATGATATACAACCACATGTCTCTCAGTCACACAATAAAATAATAGGCACATGATTGACAATCCCAAAAGCACAAAAAATAGACATCTATCATATTAAGCTTTTAGGGTACCTAAGAATGAGGAAAATAAGCCACATGACAATGAAGTCCATAGAAATTGGCATTTCAAAATCAAAAAATTCAAATAGGAAAATTAGATAGGGAATGGAGTGAAAGATGTTATTTTTATTAATTCACATGAATTAATGACTTAGTGCATTTAATTCTTTAATTTGGTGAATCTAAAGTAATATTTTTTGATTGACAATACTTGATTTGATCACATTTCCTCCTAGATACAAAGAGATTACTGTGAATTCAATCTATATGATAACTAAGGGATTCCAATTTTTAGAGAAAAAAGGAATCCCTACCTAATTTTCAATGGCTTTATCATTTCTTTCCCATCTTCCTTTTACATATTCAATTATTGGGCCAACTTAATATATAGATACAAGGCTCAATTTAGTAGCTCTCAATCATGATTTCAAATAATGATTCAGTAACTTGGGAGTAATTTAAGGATACAAAACCTTATAGGGTGGAAGACCAACTTTCCATTTTCACATAAAAATATAGAGATGACCTTTCGGCAATAAAATAAATTAGCCTACGTAATGTTGCAACTAAACCAGAGGTAATGCCTTGCATATGCTCGCTATATGATTTAATTGTAAATGGTAAAATATCTAGGAAAATACTATATTTCTAACTTAATAATACTCCCATAGCCTACATAAATGGAAATGCATTTTAAGGGTATTATAGGCTCCCTTTCCTAGATATTATGTATGGGCAGGGCATGGTTAATTCATGGCTACTTACAAATAATATCCATGAAAAATTATAATGGGATAACAACCCAAGTAGATTTGTGATTCAAGGCCGTATTTCTTCTGTTCCCATAGTCACATTTAGACAAAAGGGTAAGGATTGATATGGCCCTATTAAATAGAATATATGGCTTCCCAAATATTTCTTATGTAAATGAGGTATGGGTTATGTTACTAGATATAATCCTAAATTTTAACAAAATTATTTCCCTAAAAGAGATAATCAACTTCAATTTAATTCATTGAATTACTTATCTAGGAAGCTTACCAAATGATAACTTCTACATGATGTCTTATTTGATGGATATTATGAGTGAAATAATACATTCAACCTATGAGGAACCCTAAAAACCATCTTAGAGTATCTAAGGAATAGGATTTATGACAAGTTCAATGTTCTCCATGTTCACAAATTCAAGAAACAAATACAAAGGTTAACAAAAACATTTTACCCTTTCGTGTACTAGGCTATTTATGGGAATAATATGCCTAGAATATTATATCCCATAAAGATAACTATTTGTAGAATAGACAATTAATAGTTATATCGTGAGTGTACCATAATCAAGATAAAAGGTGTTGTTCTCAAAATCCATCACTTGTTTTTGTGAACAACATGCTGATCATTTTGGTCCTGCAGGCCAAAATAGTCTCTTTCTTTCTTTCAAAATGTTCTGAGCAGTTAAGTTTTTCAAACATTCAAGCCTTTTAAGATCTGGAAGTCACAGGTTCAATAGGCAAGCTTTCTCAAAGGGAAGTTCAAAACACTTAAGGAATTTCCTTAGAGTTTTGAGGATGGTTCAATGCCGAGGTTCAATCAAAAGACTTAACGATGGGATTCAAATAATTGGAATGAACCATTGAACCATTGAACCCTGCCTTCACAAGGTTCAAATGTTCAATGAGTTCAAAGGTTCAATGGCTTCGATGGAATTAAAGAATAAAAGGATTCAAAGAGTTAAGATTGAACTGTTGAACCATTGAACCTTGAACTTCAATAGGTTCAAAGGTTAAACAAGTTCAATGGACTTAGAGAATGGAAGGATCCAAAGAGTTTGAAGCTTCAAAGGATTCAAAGAAATAGAATGAACCATTGAACCTTGAACTTCTAAAGTTTTAAAGGTTCAAAGGTTTAACGGGTTCAAAGAGTTCAAAGTTTGAGCAGAAGCTTCAAGTGAATGGATTAAGCAGAAGATTCTAGAAAGAGGTTCAACCAAATGGTTCAATCGAAGAAGAAGACCAAGTGAATGTGGCCCTTTACAAAACATTAAACCATTGAACCTTTGAACTTTTAACCAAAAGGTTCAAAGGTTCAAGGTTTAAAGAGGTTCAAAGTGACTGATGATGTCCCCACATATGTCAAATTTAGGGTAATAGAACAAACTCAACGACCAGCCCAAAAAGGAGCCAAAGGAGCCAACAGAAAGCAAGAAGATAGCCCCAAGAGCTCAAATATCCAAGAAAGAGGAAACAAATACAAGAAATATAGAAATATCTGTAGGAGTGTTATTCCAATAGGTGGAATAGTCCACTAGGTAGACATCAAAAAATGCAAACATTCAAAGGCATGGCCTATTTTTTTGCATTAAGTAAAGGAAAATGGACAACCATGTAAGTGTCATAAAGAAGACCAGGCAACCCATGATTAGGAGGAGACATTTGAGATGATTTAGAATGCCAAAGTCAAGGCTAATGACCTATTCTAGCATGACCCTTTCACAGATATTCAATGCATTCAATTTAGCATGGGCCGTTTTCATGAAAACAAGTGCCCAAGTCTTTCTTGTGATGCTATTTATTATAATCTCTCATTTTGTATAAAGGAGATCTCTCTATTATTAGAAGCAAAGCTCTACCCAAATTGAAAGGCATTCCTAAGACTTTGAGCTCAGATTGTTAATCATATTTTGTTAAGTGAATGAGAAAGCAAGTGACCTTTCAGACTTTGTGTTGAAATAGCTTATGTCATCTAGGAAATTATTCTTATGTCTTTTTCCTAAATACAGTCTTGTCTATTTAATCAAATAAGTAGAACAAGTGGAAATAAGTTGGAAGATGTCCTGAAGCTGATTATGGGAGACTTTGTGCTATCATAATTGTCTTCAATCTATGTTTTGTGTAAAGGATACTAGAGAGACTTTGAGATCTCTTTATCCTTTGTAATCCTTTACTCTGTTGTAGTTGAAGTAGAGACTTTGGGCTACGCTTCAAACTACTGTGTTCCTTCATCCTAATTAGTGAGAGAAGTAATGAAAGACTTTGTGCTTTCATGGGTTTTTGGTGGTTACAGTTACTACCTAGGAAGTCTTCCTCTAGTTTTCTAAACATCATTTCTGAAAGAAGAGAAATGCCTTGAACAATTACCTAGGAATTCTCCTATTCTGTGAACATCATCTCTGAAAGAAGAGAGATGGATGGTATGATTTCAACCCTATGTCTATTTTCAGCTTATATATATAATAATTTATAAGGAACCTCCCATTACTGAGAGGAGAGATTTATCTCATTTTGGCTATGGTCACGACACCCATTTTGCTACATGTTGGTTGAATATTTTGTCGATCAGCGTACTGATAAACAAAATAGGTCTAATCAGCCAAAGTAGGAAGATTAATCATCCAAAGATTTAGGTTCACCACATCAGAAGGGGACTGATCTCTCCTCTCATCAAGGGGAGGTTCCCTATAGATATGCTATATATATATATATAAATAGAAAATAATAATCAAGGTTAGGATAAACCATCCATCTCTCTTTCTTCAGAGATGATGTGTGTAAATCAAAGGAAAAACTTAAGGGAAATGACAGACAACACTCCTCTTCTTTCAAAAGTACTATTCGGCAAATCACAAGAATACTCCTGGTAGTAAAAGCAAAATGTAACTAAGGACATAGTAACTAGCAAATCGAGATGCAACACAAAGTCTCCACCTGAATTGCTCAAGAGTAAGATACGAAGGACAATGAGGGCACAAAGTTGTCCCAAGGTCCTTTACACAGAAATGAAAAGAAAACACACTAAAAAGCAATTATGGGGGCACAAAGTCTCTCCATAATTGACTTCAGGACACCTTCCTAACTAATTTCACTAATCCTACTTGTTGAATTAAAGGAACAAAAAATATATTAAGGAAAAAGACATAAGAATAGTTTCCCCAACAACAAAGATATCACAACACAAAGTCTAAAAAGTCACTTGCTTTCTTATTCCAATAACATAATATGATCAATAAACTGAGCTCAAAGTATCAGTAATGCCTTTCAATTTGGGCAGAGTTTCATTTTGATTGTCAAAAAAGAGATCTATTTACAATAAAAGAGAGTCCCTTATATAGCCTCTTCAAGAAGGACTCAGGAATAGTAACACATCATGTTACATTGAAAACTATTAGGAAGATAGGATAGAAATTAGGGGCATCTACCCATTTATTTTTCTCAATGCAGAGAAATAAGTCATGCTATTGAAAATTTGCAACTTTTAATGTCCACCTGGTGATCTGATCCTTCCTTCATCATTCCTCCTTTTCTAGTTAATTGAATCAGGTCATGGATTCAATTTGCTATTCTATTCTTTAGTCACTTTCTAATATCCTTGGCCTTAAAGCCTGTGAATGCATTTGGGTCTATAGATTCAAAGGATCAACAAGTATTTTATGAGCTTTAAAATTGATGTTCGTGCGCCCGTCAGTACGTTTTCAACGGCCAGTTCACTGTCTTGAATTTGACGTCTTCGAGCGCATCACCCCTTGGTCCTTCTTCGACTTTCCTGGTCTACATCCTCCTAAAGGGAAGGTGACCATTCAGCTTTGGGGGAGTGTCCTTTAAGTTGGCCACTGAGAGTCCCCCACAAGGGCACCTGCCCTTTGGGGTCCTTTAGCGGCCTTTTGTCTTCAATAGTCTCTCGTGACTTTCCTGTGGACTGTTTCTCGAGCTTCTCCACAAGTATTTTCCCTAGGATTTCTCTGTGGGCATTTTCTTGTGGACAAAAAGTTTGCGAACAATTTCTCACGGATAAAAAGTCTATGGAATTACTTCCCACAGACAAAAAGTTTGTTGAATTGATTTGTCTCCTTGGAAATTTCTTCAGGCTTTCTGCCCACAGCTTCTCTAAATTCTTTCAAAATTTTGGTCCAAAGGAGTTCCTTTAGACAAAAGTCCAAAAGAATTATGCCTTTGTTTGCTTTAAACAAAATTTTGAAAGAATTTACCTTAATTGTCTTCTTTGAAAATGACCCTTTCGAAGGGTACTTTTTTCGACCAAATGCCCTTTGCAAGGGCACTTGTCCTTTAGGAGGCTTCTTTGAATTTTTGAATTAAATCACTCCTTTGAACTGTCTGAGTGAACCACTTGGTTGAACCAAGTTGTTGAACCATTTGATTGAACCAAACGTTCAACCAATATGTTGAACCAAGCCGATGAACCAAGCTTTGAACCAAAATGGTTCAAGCTGATGAACCAATTGAATGAACCAAAGCATTGAACCAAATGTTGAACCAAGATTTGGGTCAATGGTTCAAATAAGGCCTTTGAACCAACTGACGAACCATTTGATTGAAACAAAGGATAAACCAAAGTGTTGAAACAAAGCAGATGAACCAACTGAGTGAAACAGAGCATTGAACCTTTCAACCAAAGTGGTTCAATGGTTCAATAGTTCAATCCTTCTTTACTTAGATGCTTGCCGATGGATATTTTTGATTGAACCAAGGCACTGAACCAATCCCAAAAATGACCAAGTGTTGGAAACTGATTCTTTTGATTGAACCCGCCTATAGAAGCCTTTGAACCTGTAGAAATGAACTTGCCTGTAGAGTCTGTAGATTCTTGAGAAGCTTGAAAAATGAGGAATTTGAATGTCCAAGACAAATTTTGAAAAGGGAAGAGACAATTTTGGTCTATAGGACCAAAATAGTTGAAATGTTGTCCCGAAAATGAGTGATATTTTTGGGGGACAACAACTGCCTCCAGTTGGAAAACTTATATCAATTGTAAAACAAATTGAAGGGAGTAGAATCCAGAATCTCCAGTGTCTTCATATGTACCATTGGGATACGAAGTCATGCTACCTAGAAATGAAAGGCATCAAAAAATAAAACAAACAAAACAAAATAGAAATAAAAATTGTATAAATATACATATATATAGATGCAATGATCTGATACTTCAAGAGTTGAAATGTTTTAGATACTTCCCATTGTGAGGTAGAGAAAAGAGTGTGCCATCTTGATATTTTAGTAGAAAGCTATTTTCACCAATGTGCTGATGAATTATAAATGGGCCTCTCCAAAGGGAGTCAAACTTTCCATGCATCCCCTTTGGTTCTCTCCTTTTGTCCCATAGTAGGACTTGATCCCCAATCTAGAAATCATGAATTTTGGTCTTTTGGTCAAAGAGTTTCTTTACCAGACTTTGATGAGTAGTAATTCTATCCACCACCATGGTTCTCTGTTCCTCTAGCTTAGTCAGGCACATGATTCTTTTATCAAGAGAGCTTTCATATGTCTGATCTTCAATTGCCTTTGCCAATTTCAAGGCTAGCAATTCTAAGGTGATTGGTATCTCAACATTGATACCATATAGAAGTTGAAAAGGAGACATACCAATTTCCCTCTTTGGTGTTATTCTATCTACCCATAGAGCATCAACCAATGCTTTATGCCATGTTCTTTGATTATCATCTGCTAGCTTTTTGATGACAGTTACTAGGTTCTTATTGCTAGATTCAGCTTGTCCATTCCCTTGTGGAAAATAATCAGAAGAGTGAGAGAGTATAATTCCATAATGGAAACAAAATTGTGTAAATTCCTGAGAGGTGAAACAAGCTTCATTGTTAGTAACAATTTTGGTTGGAACTCTAAACCTAAAAATGATATTCTCTTTGAGGAAGTTGCATATAACTTCTGAAGTGGCATGCTTAGTTGGGATTGCTTTGACTCACTTGGTGAAATAGTTAGTTGCTTTTAAGGGCATAATCATGTCCAACACTTAAAGATGGGTTTATTGTCCTAATAAAATCAATCCCCCATAGCTGGAAAGGTTCTTTTATGATCACTAGCTTGAGAGGCATAGCAGCTAACTTGGGTCTTCCAACAAATTGCTGACAGAGTTCACATTTTCTCACCCACTTATGTGCATCTTGGAAAAGAGTTGGCCAGTAATATCTGGCTCACAAAATCTTGTGAGTAGTCATAGGAGTAGAAAAATGTCCTCCACATGCCAGATTGTGAAAAGATTTCAAAAGCTAGCTTTGTTGCTCTTTGTCTACACAGTGAAGGAATACTCCATCTATGCTTCTCTTGTACAAGCCATTGTCCCAAAAGAAAAAATTGGTAGCTTTCAACTTGATAGTCCTCCTTTCTTTGTAAGACAAATGAGTAGGACATTCACCATAAGTAAAGAAATGAGTGATACCTGAATACCACTCATTGGTAGTGGAGACAAAAAGGACTGTTAGAGTATCTTCCACTTCAGCTTCTTAATGCTGTATATCTTCTGGCTTATTGTCAGCGATTAATTGGCATAGGATTTTACCCTTGACCAGCTTTGTCAGGTTGATGTCTAGATCAAAATCTTGGATCTTTGCAATCCAATTACCTCTTTTCATGCCAAACTCCTGCTGAGTTAATATAGACTTGATTGTAGTGTCAGGAACTAAGGTAGTAGTGTGTGAATTCAGAATATAGAAGTGGAAATGTTGGACTACTTTCACCAATGCATAAGCATGCCTCTCTAAATTTGAATACTTCATCTCATGGGTTTTGAGAGGGAAATTCATGAAAGAGATAGGATATTCCATACCTTTCTTATCTTATTTAACAAGAATTACTGAAAGAGTGTGTTCAGACGCATATTTGTATATGATGAAATCTTTGTTGTAATTTGGACAAACTAAGGTAGGGGCGTGAGAAATGGTAGTCTTGATATCCTAAAATGTTGACTTGCCTTCTTTAGTCTAGCTGAAGATGGTCTTCCCTTTCATCATGTTCATAATGTGTCTAGTCGTCTGAACAAATTCGAGGATGAACCTTCATAAGAAATTCACCTTTTCGAAGAAAGAATGAACAACATTTTTGATTATAGGCAAATTAAGCTCTTGAATAGACTTGACTCTATCTGAGTCAATCTTTATGCCTTCTTTTGACATAATGTGTCTAAGGAATTTCCCCTCTATTACTCCAAAACTAGACTTCTTGGGGTTTAAGGAAATACCATTCTGGTGGCAGCGCTCTAACACTTGTTGTAAGTGGCATACATGATCAGATCGATGCTTTGAAAAGATAGTCAAGTCATCAAGGTATACCACTATGAATTTAACAATATCATCTTTGAAAGCCTGATCCATTGCTCTCTGAAAGGTAACACCAACATTTATCAAGCCAAAAAGCATTCTTCTATATGCAAATGTACCCCAAAGTGTGGTGAATGTAGTCTTGCATTGGTCTGCTTCACCAACTTCAACTTGATTATATCCTGAGAAGCCATTCAACATTGATAACATATATGAACTTGTCACTATTTGAAGCACTTGATCCATAATTGGCAAAGGATAATTATCTTTCAAAGATGCTTGATTTAGATTCTTGAAATCTACACAAATGCAAATTTTGCCATTCTTCTTCCTTACAGGCACTATGTTTGCAGTCCATGTGGAATGATGGATTAGAAAGATGATTCTAGCATTTAACATTTTTTGTATCTCAGATAGAATAGTTCCTAATATTTTTGGATTGTAATGCCTAGATTTTTGCTTATAGGGCATTAAATCAGCCTTCATAGGAATGTCATGGCAAATTTCATTAGGTCTGAGAGACTTCAGGTCTTCATAAGAATATGCTAAGACATCCATGTATTGATAGAGCATAGTGGTGAACTTGAATCTTTCTTCAAGGGTGTAACACTTACCAATGTTAACCATCTTGGGATTTTTTTAGTGGTCAGATTTACTTGATCAAATCCCTGAGAGAAAATTGAGTCTGTTTGCTGTTGTTTGATGAATCTATCATGCTTGTCAAACAGCTTCTCAAGAAAAACCAGGCCTTTGGGAATTTTGTTTCCTTTTAGCTATAAGAATTCTTCATTTATATCTAAACTAGATTCAGAAGCTAATTCATTCTTTTGAGATTCACTACCTTCAAAATGTAGTTGTTCAAAATTGTCTTTTCATTCTAGAAAAGTAATGATTTGATGATCATTATTGAATACTTGCCAATGATCAGCATTGTCAAGAACACTTGGTCTATAGACCAGCTCAATAGTATACCTGTCTTCTTTGAAATTTGAATGAGTAACTAAGAGAGTTCCTGAAACAACAAGTGCATTAGCTCTGTCATTAGATTCCCTGGGCATGGCAAAAATGTTGAAAGTGTTAAAGCTTTCAATTTGGTCCCAAACCAGGTTGTGATAGTGGCATAATCTTTCATTCTTGGTTTGGTATAAGTTCCTCACTTGACAGACCACTAATTCAGCATCTCCTTTGGCATGAAGAAACTTGATGCCTTTGTCTTGAGCAGCCTTCATTCCAAGCAACAAAGATTCATATTCAGCTGTATTTTTAGTGTTGCTAAAATATAATTTGTAAGATGAAGGAAATATATCTCCTTGAGGAGATATCAACACAATCTCAGCTCTTGAACTGGTAGAGGAACAACTACCATCAAATTCCAAAGTTTATATCTCATTTGATGCTAATTTTTCTTTAGACTTTCCTTCATCAGAGATGGAGAATCCTTCTTCATCTGTATTGTAGCCTACTAGTTCTTCTATTGTTCTAGTTGAACTAATTTTTATGTTGACACTTTCAAGAATTATATCAGATGTTTCATGCACTTCATCTATAGATAGAAAGTAGTTACCCATACCTGTGGATTCAAAAAGAATTTGAGCTTCAGGCGTTGATGTCTAGGTGACCACATATTTTGCCTCCTTTTCAGGGAGTAACCTCTTCAGTATGCCTTGTATAGGGATCCTTGTCTCAGATAGATCCATGCTTAGTTCTACTCGCACATCCTTGCAAAAAGTTTGTCCAAGAAAAATGCCATAGGATGCTGGGACATCAGCCACCAAGATAATTATCTTAATTCTCTTGTCTGGAAAGGCTGCAAATGCAAATTGGGCATCTTTAATTTGCCCCAGCAATGGTACTTACTTGTTCTCCATGAAGAAACATCTCTCAAATGTCTTGGTCAGTGTGAGACCTAGAGACTCAACTATATTAGTAGGCATGACATTGTCAGATGCACCTGAGTTTATAATACAGTTACTCAGCTTGTGACCATTTATTAATAGGAAAACATAAAAAGGTTCTACTTTTCTAGGAGTAGCTGGGGGAGTAATGACCAAACTATTTAGAATAGGTGTGTTCTTTGGAGAATTAAGAGTTACCTTTTTAGTGGTTTATCTTATAGGGACGATTTGGTTCTTGACATATTGGACCAACTTATTCAATTGATCAGGATTAGAATGCAAATATTCAAATTTAGACATTTGTATTTCTGTCTTTTTGACATGATCGATTATGTCAAATGGCTGAATTGAGCTAGGTACAGAGAAAGGTACTTCAACCTTTTGAGTTTTAGGAGGGATGGGAGGTGGGCTGGTTTGCGAATTTGAAGTAAAAGGTGAAGGTGAAATTGATGTACTTGTCTTTTGGGTGATCACCAAATCCTTTGACTAAAAAGGCAGAGTGGCTCCATGCTTAGCAATTATGACTGCTGATTGAGATTGCTATTCTATCTTCCCTTTATCAGCTTGATAGACTAATTAGTTCTTGGACCTGGTAAACACTACATATGATCCATCAAAATCTTCTCCTTTACTTCCAAGTTCATCTTGATAGTTTAGGAAACCAATGTGAGAGTCACCATCTGATTCTTCTTGATTTTCTTCAAGGAGATCAGTGTCATTTTCTTGATTCAATTCAGGCTGGAAAGAGAACTCTGATTCTACTTCAAAATATCTCATTGCTAAATTGGTTGGAGAAGCTTCCAGGGCAAGTTTCCCTTGTGGGGGAGGAAGGTGATTTTGTTTCCCTTGATTCCTGGCAGTATTTCCCTGATATGATTGATTTGGGAATGTCCTTTTTGGCATATCTCTGTATGAAGGAGTAGAAGACATTCCTTGTGCCATTTGCTTTTTGAGAGCAAGCAACTCATTTTACAACTTTTGCACCATTAGATCTATGGTGCTTGTAGATGAATATTCAGAAGATGATGAAGCTCTATTTCTATTTAGATCTTTTCTTATCTTCCCTGCTAAGATGAGATCATCTTCTACCTCAGTGGCCAAATGTTGAGCTACAGCAAGATCTATTTGACTAAAACGTCTTAAAAGAAAACTTACTTCAGGTAACTAAGAATTAATGAAAAAGCATTTGAGATTCTCAATTGTAGGTCAAGCTATTACAGGAATTCTATTCTTCAATTTGTCAAATTTGGCTATGAAGTCTCTCATTGGTTCATAAGGGGCTTTCTTCATCTGTGTAAGTTGAGCTAGAAGTGCATGTGCATCTTTTGTAGGTTTGAATCTGGCTTCAAACTTAGCTTTGAGAGTATTCCAATCAGTTACGATTGAGCTTGTAGATGATAAAATCAATTTTCAGCAATGCCTTGTAATAATTCTATAAAAATCTTGACTACTACATCTTCAAATTCTACTCCAATTACTCCACAGGGTATGCTTAAGGCTGCAATGTGTTATTAGAATGAACTTTTCCATCATAGAATTTGGGGAAATTCTTCCTTGAACTATGTGGAAGCTCATTTAGAGGTGGAGTAAGATTGAGAGGACCAAAAGCATTACCCCAGGGGCCTTGAACTACCATTGTAGGATTATGAAAAGAAGGAATAACAAATCTCAAAGGGGTAATTATTGGCAAAGCTTTATCAATAGTAGAAGTGGATCCTTCATCTGGCAATGGAGATCTGACTTTAGTAGGAGGAAAGCTCTTGGTTCGTTGGAGATGAGATGGTGAAGGAAATAGATCAAAATCACTTTTCTATACCAACTCGAATACAGGGTCAATGATACCTTTAGCCCTTTGGCTTTGTGTATACCTTGAATCTGCTATATTGTGAAACAAAAATGGAAAAGAATTGACCTTACTTCAGTTTAAAGCTTGAGAATTTAAACTATGCATTCTTTCTCGATTAGTGTGGAGGTGAATGGTAAGTCTATAAATGGATAATAGATATTATATCCCCTATGGAGTTACCAAAAACTATTGGTTGAATATTTTGTCGATCAACGTATTGATAAAAAAAATAGGTCTAATAAGCCAAAGTATGAAGATTAGTCATCCAAATGTGTAGGTTCACAACATCAAAAGGGGACTAATCTCTCCTCTCATCAAGGGTAGGTTCCCTATAGATATGTTATATATATATATATATATATAGAAAATAATACTCAAGGGTAGGACAAACCATCCATCTCTCTTTCTTCAGAGATAATGCGTGCAAATCAAAGGAAAAACTCAAGGGAAATGATAGATAACACTCCTCTTCTTTTAGAAGTACTATTCAACAAACCACAAGAATACTCCTGGTAGTAAAAGCAAAATGTAACTAAGGACGTAGTAACCAGCAAATTGAGATGTAGCACAAAGTCTCCACCTGAATTTCTCAAGAGTAAGATACGAAGGACAATGAGGGCACAAAGTCATCCCAAGGTCCTTTACACAGAAATGAACATAAAACACACTGAAAGGCAATTATGGGGGCACAAAGTCTCTCCACAGTTGACTTTAGGACACCTTGACTAATTTCACTAATCTTGCTTGTTGAATTAAAGGAATAAAAATATATTAAGGAAAAATACATAAGAATAGTTTCCCCAACAACAAAGATATCATAGCACAAAGTTTGAAAAGTCACTTGCTTTCTTATTCCAATAATAGAATATGATCAACAAACTGAGCTCAAATTCTCAATAATGCCTTTCAATTTGGGCAGAGTTTTGTTTTGATTGTCAAAAAAGAGATCTATTCACAATAAAAGAGAGTCCCTTATATAGCCTCTTAAAGAAGGACTCGAGAACAGTAACACATCATGTTGCATTGAAAACTGTTAGGAAGACAGGCTAGAAATTAGGGGCATCTACCCATTTGTTTTTATCAATGCAGAGAAACAAGTCATGCTATTGAAAGTTTTCAACTTTCAATGTCCACCTGGTGATCTGATCCTTCCTTCATCATTCCTCCTTTTCTGGTTAATTAAATCGGGTCCTGGATTCAATTTGCTATTCTATTCTTTAGTCACTTTCTGCTGGCCTTGGCCTTAAAGCCTATGAATGCATTCGGGTCTATAGATTCAAAGGATCAATGACTATTTTATGAGCTTTAAAATTGACGTTCACGCACCCATCACTACGTTTTCAATGGCTAGTTCGCTGTCTTGAATTTGACGTCTTCGGGCGCGTCACCCCTTGGTCCTTCTTCGGCTTTCCTGTACTACATCCTCCCAAAGGGAAGGTGACCCTTCAGCTTTGGGGGAGTGTCCTTTACATTGGCTGTCGAGAGTCCCCTGCAAGGGTAGCTACCCTTTGAGGTCCTTTAGCAGCCTTTTATCTTCAGCAGTCTCTCGCAGCTTTCCTACAGACTGTTTCTTGAGATTTCTCCATGAGTATTTTCCCTAGGCTTTCTTTGTGGACATTTTCTCATAGAAAAAAGTCTGTGGACAATTTCTTGTGGAAAAAAAGTCTACAAAATTAATTCTCATGAACAGAAAGTCTACAGAATTGATTTGTCTCCTTGGAAATTTCTGCGAGCTTTCTGCTCGCAGCTTCTCTAAATTCTTTCAGACTTTTTGTTTGAAGGAATTCCTTCAGACAAAAGTCTAAAATAATTATGCCTTTGTTTACTTTAAATTTTTTTTTGAAAGAATTTACCTTAACTATCTTCTTTGAAAATGACCCTTCTGAAGGGTACTTTTATTGACCAAGAGCCCTCTGCAAGGGCACTTGTCCTTCGAGAGGCTTCTTTGAATTTTTGCATTGAATTGCTCCTTTGAACTGTTTGAGTGAACCACTTGGTTGAACCAAGCCGTTAAACCATTTGATTGAACCAAACATTGAACCAATCCATTGAATCAAGCCAATAAACCAAGCTTGGAACTAAAATGGTTCAAGCTAACGAACCAATTGAATGAACCGAAGCATTGAACCAAATGTTGAACCAAGCTTTGGTTCAATAGTTCAAATGAAGCCTTTGAACCAACTGATGAACCATTTGATTGAAACAAAGGATGAACCAAAGCATTGAAACAAAGTGGATGAACCAACTGAGTGAAACAAAGTGTTGAACCTATTGAAATTTGAACTCGTTGAACCTTTGAACCAAAGTGGTTCAATGGTTCAACAGTTCAAGCCTTCTTTGCTTAGATGCTTGCCAATGGAGATTTTTGATTGAACCAAGGGACTGAACCAATCTCAAAAATGACCAAGTGTTGGAAACTGATTCTTTTGATTGAACCTGCCTGCAGAAGCCTTTGAACTTGTAGAAATAAACCTGCCTACAGAGTCTGTAGATTCTTGAGAAGCTTGAGAAATGAGGAATTTGAATGTCGAAGACAAATTTTGAAAAGGGAAGAGACAATTTTGGTCTGTAGGACCAAAATAGTTCAAATGTTGTCCCAAAAATGAGTGATATTTTTGGGAGATAACACTACATATATCTCCTTATGCTATGGTTGATGTAACCATTTTGCCGTCAATCAGCTGGTGACAAAATATTCACCCAACTATTTTTGGTGACTCCACTGGGGAAGAATGCATAGTTTGAAGCCTCAAGCTTCAAATTGAAGTAGTTTTAGTTCTTTTCCATATCCATTTTACACTCTGGAAAATCCACCATACACACAAAGCCAAAGAGATCAATGTATTGTTGACCCTGTATTTGAGTTGGTGCAGCTGAGTAATTTTGATCTTTTTACTCTACCATCTCACCTTCAGTGAACTAGGAGTTTTCTTCTTACAAATATTAGGTCTCCAATACCAGACAAAGCTACTCTTTCCTCTGTTAATAGAGCTTTGTCCATACATATCCCATAGATATTTATTATCCCTCCTTTCAACAGCCATATCATGGCAGCTCAAGGCTCCTGGGGTGATACTTTTGGTCCCCTAAATCTGACCCCACCTTTAGATAAACTACCCTATAGTTCAAGGAAGAATTTTCCCAAGTTATATGGTGATGGGAAGGTTCATCTTGATGAACATATTTCAGCCTTTTTCATAGCTTATGGTGTAATAGGCATTGAATATGAAGACATTGCAGTTAGACTATTTGTGGAAACATTGCAAGGTGCTACTGTAGACTAGTTTTATCATCTGTAAGCACAAACAGTGACTGATTGAAACACTCTCCAGGCCAAATTTGAGGCTAGGTTCAAACCTATAAAAGATGCACATGCCCTGTTAGCTCAACTTACACAAATGAAGAAGGATCCTCGTGAACCTATGCGAGACTTCATTGCCAAATTTGACAAGCTGAGGAACATGATTCCCATAATTACTTAGCCAACCCCTAAGAATCTCAAATGCTTCTTAATCAATTCTCAGCTTTTTGAAGTGAGTTTCCTATTGAGGTGGGATGGCCACATAGATCTTGCTGTAGCTCAATTTTTGGCCACTGAGGTTGAAGATGATCTTATCTTGGCAGGAAAGATAAGGAGAGATCCTAATAGAAGTAAACTTTTTCATCTATTGAATATTATTCTATAGGCACCACTGATCCTATGGTGTAAAAGCTAGCAAATGAATTACTAGCTCTGAAAAAGAAAATTATACAAGGGATGTTTGCTCCTCCTTCTTACCAGGATATACCAAGGAGGATGTTTTCCAACCAGTTGTATCAGGGCAATGCTACCAGAAATCAAGGGCAACCAAATCACCTTCCTCACCCACTAGGGAAGCTTGCCATTGAAGCAGCACCAACTAACTCAGTAGTTGGTTATCTTGAAACTAAATCTAATTTTTATTTCCAACTTGAGTTGAACCAAGAAGAGGATGCTGATATCTTTTTAGAAGGCCAAGAAGAATCAGTTGGCGACCCCAACATTGGCTTCCTAAATTACCAAGATGAAGCTAGACGTAAGGGATAAGTGTTTGATGGATCATATGTAGTATTTAATAGGTCCCAGAACCAGTCAGCTCAACAAGCTAATATAGGAAAAATAGGGGAATAATATTGATCAGCAATTTCAATTGCTAAATGAGGAACTTTGCTACCTTTCCAATCAAAGGACCCTGTGATCAACAAAAAAGTACCACAAACAATCCTACACCTTCTGCTTCAATTTTGCAGACTAGTCCCACACCTAGGAAAACTTAGAATGGACTTCCTTCCTCTATTCCTAGTTATTTTCAATGATTTTATATAATTAACCATGCTAAGAAGACCAAAATTTAAATGTCTGAGTTTGAATTTTTGTAATCCAATCATGAGTAGTTGGATAGATTAGTTCAATGCGTCAAAAATAAAACCATCCTTGTAGGACAAGAAATTTTGAAAGTAACTCCTAGTCCTCCAAAGAACACATTCGACCGAAATAATCTTGTCATCACTCCTCTAGCTTCCCTTGGGAAGACAAAACCATTTTATGTTTCCTTATTGATAAATGGTCATTAGCTGAAAAATTGTGTTATAGATTTTGGCACCTCTGACAATGTGATTCCCACCAAGGTGGCAAAATCTCTTGGTATCATGCTAACTAAAACCTTTAGGAGATGTTTCTTCATGGAAAATAAATAAGTTCCACTTCTAAGACAGATCAAAGATGCTCAATTTGCATTTTTGGCCTTCCCAGATAAAAGAATTAAAATGACAGTCTTGGTGGCTGACGTCCCAGCCTCCTATAGCATTCTTCTTGGGCAAAATTTTTTCAAGGACATTGGTGGAGAATTGAGCATGGACCTGTCTGAGGGGAGGATATCTGTCAAGGGCATCATGTAAAGGTTGCTTCCTGAGAAGGAGGAAAAGTACATTATCACTCAAACATTAGCCCTTGAAGCTCAAATTTTGTTTGAGTCTTCAGACATGGGTAGTTACTTTTTGTCTACTGAAGATGTTTCTATTTTAGTAGATTAAAGATTACTAAGTGACAATCCAAAAAATTTAGATAAGACATCATAAGAATTGGTAGGCTGCAATACACATGAAAAGGGATCTTCCCTTCTTGATGAAGAAAAATTTGAAAGAAGATCAGATTCTAATGATGTTTGGATTCTAAAATTCGATGGCAACAATTCTTCTAATGGTTTTGGAGCTAGAGTTGTTTTGATATCTCCTTAAAGAGATATTTTCTCCTATGCATATCAGTTGTAGTTTAGCAACACTAACAACACTGCTGAGTATGAATCGCTACTACTTAGATTAAAGGCTACTCAAGATAAATGTGTTAAACTTCTTTATGTCAAAGAAGACACTGAACTGGTGATTTATCAGGTGAGGAACTTGTATCAAACTAAGAATGAGAGATTGTGACATTATCACAATCTAGTGTGGGACTGCATTGAAAGCTTTGATGCTTTCAATATTTCTATCATGCCTAGAGAATTCAATAGTCATGCAAATTCATTGGCCATCTCTACAACTCTCTTGGTCCCTCACCAAGATTTCAAATAAGACAAGTACACTATCAAGTTGGTCTTTCAATTATTTGTCCCTGATAATGCTGACCATTGGTAGGTGTTCAATTGTGATAACCAAATCATTGCTTTTATAGAATAGATGGATAGCTTTAAAAAGCTTTATTTTGAAGGTAGTGAATCTCCACTGTGGGAATCAGCTCTGGAAACAAATTCAAAAGCTGATGAAGAGTTCCTTCAGCTCAAAGGGAATAAAATTCCCAAAGGATTAGTTTCTCTTGAATTTTTTTTGACAAGCATGATAGGTTTATCAAGGAACAACAATTGGATTCAAAATCCTCCAAGGATTTTGATCAAATCAATTTGAGTACAAAAGACAATCCAAAAATGGTCAACATTGGGAATTGTTGTACCCCTAATGAAAAACTCAAATTTATCACTCTACTTTGCCATTACATTGATGTTTTGGCATATTCTTATGATGATCTAAAATCTCAGACCTAAAGAAATCTAGCATGAAATACCTCTCAAAATTGGGTCCTTACCTCACAAGCAAAAACAAAGGTAGTACAACCCTGGGATATCAGGCACTATCCTTTCTAAAATATAGAAAATGTTGAATGCAAGAATTATTTTTCCAATCCATCATTCCACCTGGATTGAGAACATAGTCCCTGTTGTTAGGGTGTGGAGCTAAAAGCTTCACCAAGGAGCACACTTTAATAGGTTCGGGTCTACACAGTCGCCGGCGTCGGTCAGGAGCGACCGACGTCGGCCAAGTGCAGTTGCAGAGGCACCGGTGTCGGCAGTGGGTCGGCTGGCAGCTGTCACAAGCAAGCAGTAGGAACTGACATCAGTTACCTGTGCATTCAGGAAGCTATTTCTGAGGACAGAAGCGAGTGTTTGCATGATGAGTTTAAGTTGTAGTCTTAAGCTCGCGTCTCTATTATTAGTAATATTATTTTTAGAGCCCTTGTTCAAGAGGCTTAAATGCTTGTTGTAAGTGCATGCTCAAGTTTCCTAATTCTATATGTAGAATTAGATCTTCTTAGCTTTGTGTGAATCATTGTAGTAGTTGTTGAAGAATAGTACAGAATTGAATCAATCCAGGTTTTGTTGGAGTTGATTGTTCTTGAGAGAGAGAGCTCTTGAGGAATAGAGATCTAGTGAGAGATCTATACATCTAGGAGAGGTGTGGAAGAAAGAAGTTTCTTCAATTGTATTCTTTTTGTAAAGAGTTTGTTAATACAAGTTTTCAGGGTGGTTTCTTGTATCTCTTGTTCTTGCTGTTTATCATTCTAGTTACTTGTCTATCTGATTTATTTCCACATTTATTGCTTTCACAAGTGTAATCTCTTGTTGGTTGATCCCCAACAAGTGGTATTAGAGCTCAGGTTCACTAACAGGTGGTTCAAATCTGTATAGTGTGTATTGATTACAGGTTCTCACAGGGGTTTTTGCAGGGATTTCTATTTGAGTGGGAGAAGCAATGGCAGATGAAAGTAAATTGAGAATGGAAAAGTTTAATGGCAAAAATTACCAACATTGGAGAATGCAGATAGAGGATTATCTATATTAGAAAGATCTCTACTTACCGTTAGGTGGTGTTGCAGAGAAGCCCAAAGACATGGATGATGAAGACTGGGAAGTTCTTGACAGAAAGGCTCTGGGGTTTATAAGACTGAGTCTAGCATCCACTGTGATATCTAATTTATCACAGGCAAAGTCTATGGTAGAGTTGATGACTACGTTAGCAAATTTGTATGAAAAATCCTCAGCTTCTAATAAGGTATATCTTATGAAGCAGTTATTTAATTTGCATATGAATGAAGGTGGATCTGTTTCTACTCATCTGAATGATTTCAATGGAATTGTGAATCAATTAAGTTCAGTCAATATAGTGTTTGATGATGAAATAAAAGCTCTTTTAATATTATGTTTTTTGCCTGAAAGTTGGCATGGCTTAGTAATGGCAGTAAGTAATACTGCATCTGCATCAAATATTTTGAAAGTAGAGGATGTTGTTAGTGTTATCTTGAATGAAGAAATTCTCAAGAAAAGCATAGAAGAGACATCTGGGAATGCTTTAAGTTTTGAGAGTAGGGAGAGGCAGAAAGAGAAGAGCAAGAAAGACAGATCAAGATCCAAATCTAAGGGGAAAGGCAGATCTAAATCCAGAAATGGCAGAAGGCCACAATGCTAGAATTGTGGAAAGATGGGGCACATAAACAGAGATTGTTGATCAAAGCCTAAGGAGGACAATCAGCACGAAGGAAAGGAAGAATCCAAGGTTGCAGGTATTGCACAAGATGCTTTAATTTTCTCTCTGCATAATAATATACAATCTTGGGTGTTAGATTCTGGTGCATCTTTTCATGCTACCCCTAACAGGGAATATTTTAGTGACTATATCCATGGAGATTTTGGAATAGTGTATCTAGGGGATGATGAGCCCTGTAAAATAATTGGCAAAGGTAAAGTGCAGCTGAAGATGCAGAACAACAACACATGGGTGTTGAGAGATGTGATGCATGTTCCTAGCTTGAAGAGAAATTTGATTTCTACAGGAAAGTTAGGGGATGAGGGTTGTACAATAACTCTCATAGCAGAATCTTGGAAGGTGACCAAGGGTGCACTTGTTATGGCCAGAGGTAAGAGAGAAGGTACTCTCTATTTGTGTAATTGTGTTACTAACAAATCTCCTTTTGTATTATCTACTTCAGATGTGGATGTTAAATTGTGGCACTCAAGGCTTGGCCACATGAGTGAGAAGGGGATGTCAATTCTTAAGTCCAAAGGTATGCTTTCAGATTTAAAAAGCATAGATCTAGAGTTTTGTGAGCACTGTGTATTTGGAAAACAGAAAAGGGTTAGTTTTCTCAAGACTGGGTCTACTAAGAAGAGGCATAAGTTGCAGCTTGTTCACACAGACGTGTGGGGACCGGCTCAGGTAGCTTCCATTGGAGGATCACAGTACTATGTATCTTTCATAGATGATGCTACAAGGAAGGTATGGATCTATTGTATTAGGAGAAAATTTGATGTATTTGAGACTTTTAAGATTTGGAAAGCTATGGTTGAGAATGAAACAGGTAAAAGATTGAAGTGCCTGAGATCTGACAATGGCGGTGAGTTTTGCAGTTATAAGTTCAGAGATTATTGTTATATGCATGGAATCTATAGGCAAAGGATGGTTCCAAGGACACCTCAGTAGGATGGAATTGCTGAAAGGATGAACAGGACAATAATGGAGCGTGCAAGATGTATGAGATTGCATGATGGTTTTCCCTTACAGTTTTGGGCACAAGCTGTTGACACTGCAGTATACTTGATTAACAGAGGACCCTCTACAGCTCTAGATGGTGGTATTCTAGAAGAGGCATGGACAGGTAAAAAGGTTGATCTCTCATATCTCAAAGTTTTTGGTTGTGAAGCCTTTGTGCACATAGATAAAGAAAATAGAAAGAAGCTTGATGCTAAGTTTATGAGGTGCATGTTTATTGGCTATGGCTCAGATGATTTTGGTTATAGATTATGGAATCTAGAAACTAACAAGGTAATCAGGAGCCACGATGTTGTTTTCAATGAAAGAGTGATGTATTGTGATCAGCTAAGGAAGCTGAATCAATATGAGCAGAGCAATGTGAATTAGACGAGGTGAAGGTCCAATATGAGCTCGCGGGAAAAAGAAATAATCACTTGCAGGAAAACATAGAGACCGACATCGGTAGGGTAGGGACCGGCGTCGGTAGAACAAAAATCGAGGTCAGCCATACAGAGACTGACATTGGCAGGACAGGTACCAGCGTCAGTCAGCCAGAACCAGCGTCGGCCAGTAACAGGTCTGGAGGTGACCGAGGTCGGTCACTGTCAATGAATTTGGGTGGACAGCGTGTTGTGAATGAGTCTCAGACACCCATCAGGAGGTCAGAAAGGGTGAGTAAGCCTCTAATTAGATATTCTCCTTCTTTATTCTATTTATTGCTAACTGATGGTGGAGAACCAGAGAGTTTTGAAGAAGTAATACAGGTGGAGTCCAAGAGTCAGTGGGAGCGTGGCATGGTTGAGGAGATGGAGTCCTTAAGAGAGAACCAAACATGGGATTTGGTTGAATTGCCAGCAGATAAGAGAACACTAAAGAACAGATGGACCTACAGGTTGAAAGAAGGTGAGAATGGACATATGAGATATAAGGCCATATTAGTAGTAAAAGGATTTACACAAAAGCCAGGTATCGACTTTGGTGAGATTTTTTCTCCTGTTGTTAAAATGACTTCTATAAGGGTTGTATTGTCTTTGGTTGCTTTTGAGGATTTGCATCTTGAGTAGCTAGATGTTAAGACAACGTTTCTTCATGGAGATTTGGATGAGGAAATATATATGAAACAGCCAGAAGGATTTGAGGTCAAGGGTAAGGAGAAGTTAGTGTGTAGATTGAAGAAAAGCTTGTATGGCCTCAAGCAAGCTCCTAGGCAATGGTATTTAAAATTTGATAGGTTTATGACTGAGCATGGCTATAGTAGGTGTCAATCTGACCATTACGTGTATTTCAAGAGATTTGATAATGATAGATATATTATTCTATTGTTGTATGTAGATGATATGCTGGTTGCAGGATCTCACATGCAAGATATCTCTGAGCTTAAGGTGAAATTAGCTCAAACATTTGCTATGAAGGATTTGGGAGCAGCAAAGAAAATCCTTGGCATGAGCATTAAGAGAGACAGGAAAAATCACAGGTTGATATTGTCTCAAGAAGATTATGTGGACAAGGTGTTGAAATGGTTCAATATGCAAGATGCTAAACCGGTAAGCACACCTTTGGCTGGACATTTTAAGTTGAGTAAAGAACAATGTCCTAATTCATATGATGAGGTAGAGTACATGAGTAAGGTTCCATATTCTTCCACAGTAGGGAGTTTGATGTATGCAATGGTGTGTACTAGACCGGATATTGCCCAAGCAGTGGGAGTTGTAAGTAAGTATATGGCCAATCCAGGTAAGGAACATTGGAAAGCAGTTTAGTGGATCCTTAGATATCTGAGAGGAATCAGCAGTAGGCACTTGTGCTATGGAGGTTCAGATACTTCTCTACATGGTTATGTAGATTCAAATATGGCAGGTGATTTGGATGGCAGGAGGAACACTACAGGTTATGTTTTTCACTATAGGTGGAATGGCAGTTAGCTGGATATCTAAGTTGTAGAAGGTTGTTGCCTTGTCAACTATAGAAGCAGAGTATATTGCAGCCACAAAGGCTAGCAAAGAGATGATATGGATGACACGGTTCATGGATGAGCTTGGTAGGGAGCATGAGAGTTGCAGATTGTATAGTGACAGTCAGAGTGCAATCCATTTGGCTAAGAATTCAGCCTTTCATTCAAGAACAAAGCACATAGAGCTAAGGTATCACTTCATACGACAGGTATTGGAAGATGGTGAGTTGAAGCTGGAGAAGATCCATACAGATAGGAATCCTGCTGATATGTTAACCAAGATAGTTACAAAGGAGAAGTTGAATCTTCATTCAACTTCTGTTGGTCTTCATGATTGAGCTAGAGATGGAGGAGCTAGAAGATGTTGTTGTACAGGTACTGGTGCAGCTTTTTATCTCCAAGTGGGCGATTGTTAGGGTGTGGAGCTAAAAGCTTCACCAAGGAGCACACTTTAATAGGTTTGGGTCTACACAGTCACCGGCGTCGGTTAGGAGCGACCGACGTCGGCCAGGTGCAGTTGTAGAGGTGCCGGCGTCGACAGTGGGTCGGCTGGCAGTGGTCACAGGCAAGCAGCAGGAACCGACATCGGTTACCTGTGCATCTAGAAAGCTATTTCTAAGGACAGAAGCGAGTGTTTGCATGATGAGTTTAAGTTGTAGTCCTAAGCTCGCGTCTCTATTATTAGTAATATTATTTTTAGAGCCCTTGTTCAAGAGGCTTAACTGCTTGTTGTAAGTGCATGCTCAAGTTTCCTAATTCTATATGTAGAATTAGATCTTCTTAGCTTTGTGTGAATTATTGTAGTAGTTGTTAAAGAATAGTACAGAATTGAATCAATCCAGGTTTTGATAGAGTTGATTGTTCGTGAGAGAGAGAGCTCTTGAGGAATAGAGATCTAGTGAGAGATCTATACATCTAGGAGAGGTGTGGAAGAAAGAAGTTTCTTCAATTGTATTCCTTTTGTAAAGAGTTTGTTAATACAAGTTTTTAGGGTGGTTTCTTGTATCTCTTGTTCTTGATATTTATCATTCTAGTTACTTGTCTATCTGATTTATTTCTGCGTTTATTGCTTTCACAAGTGTAATCTCTTGTTGGTTGATCCGCAACACCTGTGAGAAAGAAGAATAGAGAAATTTGCCTGTGCGTTGATTTTAGAAATCTGAATCAATCATCTTTAAAAGACAACTATCTCCTACCCATCATGGATCAGTAGGAACAGACAGTGACTAACACTAAGATGTTATCAATGCTAGATGGTTTTTTAGGATATAATCAAGTGGAAGTTGGGGAAGTAGACCAACATAAGACCACTTTCACAACACCTTGGGGCACTTTTGCATATCGTAGAATGCCTTTTGCTTGATCACTGCTGGTTCTACCTTCCAAAGAGTGATGGATCTTACTTTTAGAAATGAAATGGGGAAATTCATTATGGTATACCTTGATGACTTGACAATCTCTTCTAAACATCATTTTGATTATGTGCATCATCTACAATAAGTACTAGAAAGATGCCGACAATATGGTATTTCTCTTAATCCCAAGAAATCAATTTTTAGGGTCACAGAAGGTAAACTTCTCAGTCACACTGTGTCCTGAGAAGGCATAAAGATCAACTCAAAAAGGGTCAAATTCATCCAAGAGCTTGCTCTTCCTACCAGTAAGACCGCAGTCCACTCTTTCTTTGGAAAGATGAATTTTTTGTGAAGGTTCATTCCTAAATTCATAGAGAAGACTCCCCACATTGTCAACATGATGAAAGGTAAAGCTAATTTTAGCTAGACTAGAGAAGGCAAGTCAACATTTCAAGATATCAAGGAAGCTATCACCCATGCCCCAATCTAGGTTTGTCCTGATTACACCAAAGACTTCATAATGTATAGCTATGCTTCTGAACACATGATTTCATCTATTTTGGTTCAGTAGAAAAAAAATGTATGGAATCTCCCATATTCTTTATGAGTTTTTCTCTTAAAGCTCATGAGATGAAGTATTCAAACATAAAGAAGCATGCTTATGCTGTGGTGAAGGTGGTAAAGCATTTCTATTTTTACATCCTAAACTCACACACTGTTGCTCTGGTCCCTGATACAATAGTAAAGTCTATCCTGACTTAGCAAGAGTTTGGAACTAAAAGGGGCAATTGAATTGCAATAATTCTTGTTATCAAACCTATGAAGCTTGTGCAGGGAAGAGGTGTCTACCAATTAATTACTGATAACATCCCAGAAGAAGCAGGGCATGAAGAAACAAAAGTTGAAGACATGCCTACGGTTCTCTTTGTCACTACTATGAATGAGTGGTATTTGAATATTGCTCATTTACTTACCTATGGTGAGTGTCTTGCTCACCTATCTCATAAAGAAAAGAGGACTATTAAGTTGAAAGATGCCAACTTTGTCCTATGGGACAATGGTCTATACAAGAGAAACCTTGATGGGGTGTTCCTCCATTGCATGGATAAGGTGCAACAGAACAAATTTTTGGAGTCCTTCCACAATTTGGCTTGTGGAGGACATTTTTATATGCTTGTGACTACCCATAAGATTTTATGAGCTAGGTACTATTGGCCTACTCTATTTCAAGATTTATACGCTTGGGTGCGTAGATGCGAGCTGTGTCAATAGTTCATTGGCAAACCCAAGTTGGTTGCATTACCTCTCAAGCCTGTGGTGATAGAAGAGCCATTTTAGTAATGGGGAATTGATTTCATTGGCACTGTAAATCCATCCTTGAGTGCTGGACATGATTATGTCCTTACAGCCATAGACTAATTTACCAAGTGGGTGGTAACCATTCTATTCAAGCATGCTACTTCAATAGTAGTATGTAATTTCCTCAAGGAAAACATCATTTCCAAGTTTGGGGTCCCAACCAAGATTATAATAGACAATGTAGCCTATTTATCTTCTCATGAGATTACCTAGTTCTATTACTATTATGTGATTATTCTCTCCCACTCTTTTGACTATTATCTGCAAGGAAATAGTCAAGCAAAATCAAGTAATAAGAATCTAGTGACCATTATCAGGAAGCTGGTAGATGACAATCAGAGAACCTGGCATAAAGCATTGCTTGATGCTTTACGAGCAAAAATAATTACATCCAAGAGGGTGATAGGTATGTCCCCATTCCAAATTTTGTATGGTCTTAATGTAGAGATACCAATCACCCTAAAATTATTAGCATTAAAGTTAGCAAAGGCAATAGAAGATTCAAATTTTGAAAGTTCCATCGATAAGAGGATCATGTGCTTGACTGAACTTAATAAGCAATAAACTATGGTGGTGGACTAAATTACTATGCATCAAAGTCTGGTGAAGAGACTCTTCAACCAAAAAGCAAGGATTCATGATTTTCAAGTTAGAGATCAAGTCTTATTGTGGGATAAGAGGAGAGAACCAAAAGGAATGCATAGAAAATTGGATTCATTATGGAGAGGCCCATTTTCCACTTATCATTTAAATGGTGAAAATAGTTTCTTGCTAAAATATCAAGATGAAATGCCATTTAATCTAATTTACAGTGGGAAACATCTGAAGCACTTTAATCCTTGAAGTATCAGATAAGTCCATTTGTATATATGTATAGTCTTTCTTTGTTTTATGTTTCTCATTTGTTTTTGGCACCATTTTTTTTTGTGCATTTCTTTTTGGGTAAGCATGACTCCATAGCCTAATGGCATAGATGAAGGCACTGAGATTCTGGATTCTACTCCCTTTGATTGCTTTAGTTTTCAATCGATTGAAGTTCCCCAACTAGAGCTAGCTATTGTTCCCAAAATCTGTCACTTATTTTTGTGGACAACATGTTAATAATTTTGGTCCTACAAGCCAAAATGGTCTCTTTATTTCTTTTAAAATGTTCTGAGTAGTTAAGTTTTTCAAACATTTAAGCCTTTTCAGCTAAGGAAGCCACAGGTTAAATAGGCAGGCTTTCTCAAAGGGAAGTTCAAAACACTTAAGGCATTTCCTTAGTGTTTTGAGGATTGTTCAACATCGAGGTTCAATCAAAAGACTTAATGACAGGATTCAAACAATTGGAATGAACCATTGAACCATTGAACCCCACCTTCGCAAGGTTTAAAGGTTCAACGAGTTCAAAAGTTCAACAACTTCAACATACTTAAAGAATAAAAGGATTCAAAGAGTTAAGATTGAACTATTGAACCATTAAACCTTGAACTTCAATAGGTTCAAAGGTTTAACAAGTTCAACGGACTTAGAGAATGAAAGGATCCAGAGAGTTTGAAGCTTCAAAGGATTCAAAGAAATAGAATGAATTGTTGAACCATTAAACCTTGAACTTAGAAAGGTTCAAAGGTTCAATGGGTTCAAAGAGTTCAAAGTTTCAGTAGAAGCTTCAAGTAAATGGATTAAATAGAAAATTCTAGAAAGAGGTTCAACTGAAGAAGAAGACCAAGTGAACACGACCCTTTACAAAACATTGAACCATTGAACCATTGAACTTTGAACCAAAAGGTTCAAAGGTTCAAGGTTCAAAGAGGTTCAAAGTGATCGATGACATCGCCATGGATGTCAAATTTAGGGTAATGGAATAACCATTGATTTTCCAAAGACCTGAGAACAAACTCAACGACCAGCCTAAAAAGGAGTTGGAGCCAACAAAAAGTGAGAAGATAGGCCCGAGAGCTCAGATCATCAGGAAAGAGGGAATGACTGTAGGAAATATAGAAATATTTGTAGGAGAGTTATTCTAGTAGGTGGAATAGTCCACTAGGTAGACATCAGAAAGAGCAAACATTCAAAGGTGTGGCCTATTTTTTTGCATTAAGTAAAGGTGAATGGACAGCCATGTAAGTGTCATAAAGAAGACCAGGCAACCCATGCTTAGGAGGAGATATTTGAGATGATTCAAAATGCCAAATTCAAGGCTGATGACTTATTCCATCATGGTCCTTTCATAGATATTCAATGCATTCAATTCATCATGGGCCATTTTCATGAAAACAAGTGCCCAAGTCTTTCTTGTGATGCTATATATTGTAATCTCTCATTTTGTATAAAGGATATCTCTCTATTATTAGAAGTGAAGCTCTGCCCAAATTGAAAGGCATTCTTGAGACTTTTAGCTCAGACTGTTAATCATATTTTGTTAAGTGAATAAGAAAGTAAGTGATCTTTTAGACTTTATGTTGAAATAGCTTGTGTCATCTAAGAAATTATTCTTATGTCTTTTTCCTAAATACACTCTTGTCCATTTAATCAAATAAGTAGAACAAGTGGAAATAAGCTGGAAGATGTCCTGAGGCTAACTGTGGGAGACTTTGTGCTACCATAATTGTCTTCAATTTGTGTTTTGTGTAAAGGATACTAGAGAGACTTTGAGCTCTCTTTATACTTCGTAATCCTTTACTCTGTTGTATTTAAAGTAGAGACTTTAGGCTATGATTCAAACTACTGTGTTCCTTCATCCTAATTAGTGAGAGAAGCAATGAAATACTTTGTGCTTTCATGGGTTTCTTGTGGTTACAGTTACTACCTAGGAAGTCTTCCTCTAGTTTTGTGAACATCATTTCTGAAAGAAGAGAAATGCCTTCAAAAATTACCTAGGAATTCTCCTATTCTATGAACATCATCTCTAAAAAAAGAGAGATGGATGGTATGATTTCACCCTTGTGTCTAATTTCAACTTATATATATATATATATATATATATATATATATATATAATAGTTTATAGGGAACCTCCCTTTGCTGATAGGAGAGATTTATCTCATTTTGGCTGTGGTCATTGCACCCATTTTGCCGCATAAATCTCCTTATGCTATGGTTGATATAACCATTTTACCATCAGTCAGCTGGTGACAAAATATTCACCCAAAAGAAGGCACCAAGGCACACCCCTTATTTGACAAAGTGGTTAAACATGAAATTTCCACTCAATTGGAAGATAGTGTTGGTGTTCAAGTATAATATACTAAGCATGTAGTGGTACATCCAATACCTTTCAACATTGATTGAATGCAATATATAAGGTGGGAAAAATTTAAGTCTATGGGGAAATTTAGGGTGCATTATGGATTGAAATGGGAACCATTTAGACATTAAGATCTTAGGAATAATGTCAAAGAACACATAAATAAATATGAGAAGAAGGTAAGGATCAACTATGGGCTCCAATCTTATATTTATGATATTGTATTCATGAATGCCGAAGATGATACCAAAGTTTCTACAAGGATACACAAAATAAACATGTCAATGATTGTATCCCAATGGATCTCGTATGATCTTATAATTAATGAGGAATACACCAATAATATTGAAGAAGAATAACTGGTTTCTATATCTATTCATGGCCCATCTCCTCAAATAGAAGCAAATATGTAAGAAAAAGCTAGCCCATATGGGGAAGTAAATGTTGGAGATAAATTTAAGGATATCCAAGACTCCCCTACAAATTCAATGGCTACTAGCTCTCCTTAGCATACAATTAGCTTTATAAGTCTTGGTGGAGTAGTGGTGCTATTCTCTATGTTACCTCTACCTCAACTAACCACAGTGCAATAAGTAAGCCTTCTTACTTTCCTTTCCCAAGGTCCTATTATTTCTCCTCCTAGAAACCATTTTCATATCCCACTCCAAATTCTATAGGTCCATCCCCCATTATTGCTAAGCCACCAATTAATTATAATAGAAAGAACAAAACTCCTCCAATCTCACCTCAAAAGGTGAAAATAGAGGAAAAACCTACATAAGGTCTAGGGGAAGAAAAGGATAAAAGAAGGGGCCAAAAAAGATCAGATCCAATTGAAACATATAATAGTGATGAAGTGGAAAAGATATGGGCAATTGAAGAAGAGTGGGTGTCTAAAATAGACACTAAATAAACATAATCATTTGAGGAAACAACATATGCAGATGAAGAAGATGAGTGGATGACTCAAGAAGAAACTCATTTAAGAAGGAAATAGGTACTAGGAGAATTTGAGGAAGTTAACCAGAAAAAAGTTATCTCAATGGACACTACATTGTTATTAGATAAAGAATGAGATATGGAAGGTGAGGTAGAGTCAAAACTACAAGCCTCAATACAAGGGTCATAATTAACCACACCCCCATACTCTCCCTATCAAGATACCATGGTGACAACTACAAAAATAACCACCTAAAAAATAATTATACAAGTTCCTCATTCTTTGGTAACTTCAATTGATTCTACTATAATTGATACAACAAAAACTACTCATTATTTACATTCTTTGAGCCAAACAAAAGATCTCCAGGTGGCCACAAAGCTAATTTTTCCAACCATAGTATAGTTTCCCATGATTTGGGCTCCACCCCCACCCAACCAACCTACTAGGAGTCCTCTTAATATGAATATTACCACTGATGTTGTTTATACATCAGTCACCAATTACATGTAAAATCTACTTAGCAGCCCAATAACATTCTCATTCTTTAGTGGAACTGGTCCCCATTCCCATTTGAGATCAAAGAAAGTGTAATTTGACAGTTTCGTATCTACCTCCATTTTTGATACATAGGCCACACCTCCTAAGTTATCTACATAGTTGGGTATGCCCATTGGCCAAGTTTCTAAAATAGATTCCCCTACAATTTTGATAGATAAGGTAGCTGAGAAGACCAAGTATATCATTGATACCCAAACACAAAATAAAATCACTGGTTGGAGGAAGGCCATACATCTTTTCCTTGAATTAGGGACACCTTCCCCTATTATAAAGCATCCACTAAAGTAATCTCCTTCTTCTATTCCTACAACCATAAAGCAAGCTGAGCAATAAGTTTTTTTGAATGTCACCTCACAGATTCAATAAATTTAATAAAAAGAGGTAGGTAGAAAAGGCCTAGTGATGTTTAAGCAACCAATGGCCAAATTACATTTTGATAGATAAAAAAATACATTGAGTAAGGTCAAGAGGAAGATTGTAGGTGTAGAGAGAGAACATGCCAAATTTGAACAAAGAGAAGATATATTTTCTTTGACAAAAAGGAGAAAAACAAACCCCTCTTACCTAGATCACTATAGGGAAAGTCCCTATAGTTTTGTAGATTCTAGTGGGGTTGTAATAAGGTATATGTTTAAAATCTATGACCAGTCTATAGAAAGGTCACAAGAGAAGATCACTATTTAAGATCCAACAAAAATTATAGATAGTGTACAGGGTGCAGCTAAAAAGTTGTATGACATTATTGAATTAATAAGGTCTACAAAGGATACATCCAAACCTAAATGGGGTGATATAGTATAATTATTTAATAAAATGAAGGATATGGATGGTAAACTCCACTTCTTGAGCCATGTGACAATAAATAAGGCATATTCCCATCTAAACTTAATAACAACACTAGAGGCTACATAGGCTCAAAATTACATGGTCACTAAGAGGGATAGCTTACTTAAATGACATTAAGAGATACAATCTTTAGTTCAAAAATTATAAGTCAAGAGAGAGAGGTAGTCTCTATTTTGAAGGACATGAGGGTCATTGATGTAGCACTCTTCTTGGTCAGTTAGTTCCTAAGCCCATTTTTGAGAACCTATTTTGAGTTGCAACAAATAACTTTTGAGTAAAAATTGAAGGAACACTTTATAGAACTAATGAAGAGATCATACAATTAGTGAATTTTTTAAGATATAGGTTTATAGGGATAAAGACACTCTATGTGGAGGTTAAAGCTGCATTGACCATGCACATGAAGTTGATGGATAAGTTTCCACAATTATTTAAAAGGTCTTTTCTTGATTTTGAAACTATCGATATCAACTTTCAAGTAGCCATTACTTATATTTATAAATGAGTGGCAAAGTAATCAACCTCACTAGTAGGGATACCACTAGCACCTCTTTAGATCACTCAGTTTAATTCCTCAAAGAATATATTAGTACAAACATAAATGGGGTCAACTTATGTGCCACTTCTTACATTCATTGCCACAACTATGTTAGTGGCAAATTCTGTTACAACTCTAGCTAGTGTATCTATGACAACAATGCCCACTCAATCTATAACTCAATTAAAAACTATAGCCTCAACAACTTTGTCAAGTATGCAAGTTTCAGCTCTCATTGCTACCACACCATAGGTATATTTTGATATGAGAGCATGTTGTAGTTGTAATAGAAGTCTATTTTAGACCTTGTTATTTTTTAGAATTATTTTGGTAAAAGGTATTATTTCTAATCACATTGAAAAAATGCATGGCATCCATGAATATTGACATACAATGTATTATTCGATAATGTAAATTTTAATTTACTTTATGTTGGGGATCAACCAACAATGTTGATTACAATATGAAAGCAATTAAATGTGGAATTAAACCAGAAAGATAAGTAACTAGAATCAGATAATAGTAAACAATAAGAGATACAAGAAACCACCTTGAAAACTTGTATTAAACTCTTTACAGAAGGAATACAATTGAAGAAACTTCTTTTCTTCCACACCTCTCTCAGATGTACAGATCTCTCTCTAGATCTCTTTCCCTCAAGATCTCTCTCTCTCAATTACAATCAACTCCAACAACCTGGAATGATTCACATATACAATTCTGTACTGTTTAACATTACTCATACAATAAGCTATGAAGAATTATCCTATTATATAATAATTAGGAAACATGATCATACAACTACAACCATCAGATGCACCTCCTAATCAAGGGCTCTAAATAGTCTTACTAATAATAGAGATCGGACTTAAGACTATCACTTAATCCTAACATGCAAACACTCTGTTCTATCCACAAAAATAGCTTTCTGGATGCACAAGTAACCGATGTCAGTTCCTACCTATTTGCCTGTGACTAACGTCAGCCAATCCATTGCCAATGTCGACATCTCCTGGTCCGCTCCTGACTGACGTCGGTCACTCCTGACCGACGCCAGTGACTGTGTAAACCTGCAACTTCTGCAATCCGCTCACTTGGTGAAGCTTTTAGCTCCACACCTTAACACTTTAGAGATGAGGCATCCCATCCCAATCTTATATATACTTGTATCCTCCCAATTCTAAAGGCAGGAGGATTTTGGCTATTAATATTAATAAGAAATTCTAAGGATTGTTATGCAATTGGTATTGATGTGCAAATCTTATTCTTCTCTAAATTTGTGAGTTTATTACGAAGTTTAATCAATCTAGAATCTTAGTATTTTAGTTGTGTATGCATGTTCTTTTGATATAGTTATTCATATTGTGTAGTAGCTTATTCAAATGCTTTTCTGTAATAATCATAATCTTCCTTTATAGATGTGTTATTCCCTCAACTGAGTAGTTCAACCTAGATTGGAGTGGCAGGAGCTGGAGGACTATTGGTAACCCAACATACACTCCATGTAGCTAGAGAAGTTGTGGTACAATAAATTTTAGTTTCTAGTGGGCCATACCATAATTTAGAGGAAATCAAGGCTCAGGCACACTATGAATCAATGCACCAATGATACAAGTCCCATACCTATCACTTACACATGTGTCTACCCCTCAGATATACTATGGAATGAACTTGAGTATCGTAGGGTCAATAATGCCACCAAGCATATTCAAAAGTGTGAATTTAATTAGTGTGTGAAGGGAATCACTTTTATAGAGCATAAAAACTACCAATTTTCTACTGCTCAAGTAGATTGTGCACATACCTAGTATAGGAAGTTGAATCCTAGAAAAACAATCATGGACTTTTTTTTTATTGAAGGATGGATTCCTAAAATAATTATACATTTCAAATTTTGAGAAATTGAAAACCCTACACTCAAGGAGATCAAGCAATAACTAAGGGAGAATGTCTGAACATATGATGCTAGGTTTAAAACTCTGGTGTCTAGGATTTTAAATGTACTTCACCCAATGAAACATGCCCAATTATTTTTAAGGGATTACTTGTGCTGATTAGATTTTACCTCTCTATGAGGATGTTATCTAAACTAATATAAGCACTAACAATGGATTTAAGAGCTAAGGATATTAGAATAGGTGATACAAGAGTCAACCCTATAATGCAGGTGTAAGTTACATCAATAGAATTTTTGTTAAAACAAATTTTATCCAAATGAGTGAATGACACATGCTTTGGATTATGGTACACTGACTACAAGGTAGAAGGGAATAACAAGAACAATTTCATAAGGCATAGCGTACGTGCCTTGATTACCTCATGTGATATTTGTTAAGAGAACCATGAGACAAATAAATATCATTTTATGTAGCACATTATTAAGACCAAGATCTAATTTTATTGTAATATTTACAATGATTCCACCCACAATATTGACTATTATCAAGTTATTGGTGAATTCTATGAGGTGTAAGAGAAAAACACATTGTAGGTTGCTACAAGGCTCTCCAATGGGAGACCATTGAATCAAGGATATGGTGGGATATATAACCAAGGTTATGGTGACTATGGGTATCAAAATGGATATAGATATTATGTTGAAGGATATGGGGGGGTAGGTTTGCATAAATTTCTTGTTATAAGTGTGGGTCATTAGATCACTTTTAACATGACTATCCCCAGTGTCTTACTTATGTGTATTATTATGGCACACACAAAGTTAAATAACACCACACTTATATGACAAGATCATGTAGAAGGGAAATTTGGATAAATATGTTGGGATGATATAATGTGTGTTTAATTCAAAGGCATAAAATAAAAATAATGTTGGAGTAAAGGCCCAAGTGATGATGTGTAATGGCATGAATACATATCCATTAGTGGCTCTATTAGAAGTGGCCAAGACAAGATACAAACCTGAGGGATGAGGAAATAGAGTAGCATATCCAAATCCTATCCTTACAAGCTTCCCAAAGGGATCATGAAAGATAGAGGTGTTAAGCAAGGCCTCGAATGTAGATCAAAAATTGTAGGGAGAGCTTCAAAATCATTTGGGAGATGGAGTATAAAGCTTAGAGATAACTCTAGGCCCACGAGGAGAAAGTTGGTGAGATTGTTGACCTAATATATCTCTTAAAATGTAAGGGGATGATTACTATGCTAAAGAGTCTTACGACCAAATAAGATGATAGATAACCAACTGATGTCTTGATACTAGACCTAACACAAAGATGTGAGGCATGAATTTCCCATAACAAGGCTATGATTAATAAATTATTATGGATTTTGATATCATATCAATGGATGGTTGGTTTGTGACATATAGATAGACATAGGTGAAGAGCTGAATGTCCTCATAAGATATGCATGGAAAAAAATGGGAAGCCACATTCTTCAACCCTCACCTCACCTTTTGTTCATGGTGAACAATACCAAAGTGCAACCTATAGGGGTTCTATATGATACTAACATTGAGATCATGGATG
This sequence comes from Torreya grandis, assembly GCA_037957365.1. Classification (NCBI taxonomy): domain Eukaryota; kingdom Viridiplantae; phylum Streptophyta; class Pinopsida; order Cupressales; family Taxaceae; genus Torreya; species Torreya grandis. The sequence goes on from JARHVA010001257.1 coordinate 3,504,430, forward strand.
TAAATTTTTTCACCAATTTTGAGGTGATTGAGCATGTTGAGGAAGATAATTACCCCACATTATTGGGAAGGTTGTGGTATTATGGTAATAATGTGGACATGATCTTTAAGGAATGTTTCATGATCTTTGATAATGAGAGTGAGAACATGGTGATCCCACTAACTAAAAACCAAGGTGCCCCATATGTCGAGTGCATCTATCTTATAGAAACATTCAACAACATTTGTAACAACACTACATATAATAAGAAGAGTCTAGGTACAAGTGAGGAGAACACCCTGAAATAAGATGATGTAGAGTCTAAATTTGAGACCACCAACAATGTTGAAAACTAATGGGTGTAAGAGACATATGAGATTTAAAAAAGAAGGTGTGGGGTGATACAATCAAATACCCTATTTAAACACAAGTGTTAGGATAAACATGCTATTAACCCACCTTCCTATAAAAGGGTTGGCTAAATATGTGGTATATATGGTCAATACCTTAGCCCCAAAACATGTATAAGGGCCCACATGCATGTAAAAGGGCCCACATACTAGAGTTGGTTCTTCCCTTGGAGAAATAACTTGGAGGCCACACACTGAACTAAGATAGGGGTCTAAGGATTTTTTGGACTATTAGTATGGGTTGAGTTCATTAGTTGAAGCACTCCAAAGTATGTGAGGGTAAGACAACCTTTAGTTTTAAACAAGGTTTGGGTGTTATGTGCACCTACTACCTCTAAAGGAAAGAAGGTGACCCAGATTATCAAGGTGAACCCTCATTTATAGGATAAATAAGTTATCATACACCCCAAGGTTGAGAAAAATAGTCAGTGTAAAGGACTATCAGGCTATAGATTGCAAACTAAAAATGGTGAGATGACTCAAGGGAATTTCATTGATTATAAACTTAGGCCAAAAATACAATATGACACCTACGCTAGTTTTTAATATGTATTTTTAAGCCATTAGATTTTTTCTCGTTTGCTTTGAGCAGAGTAGATTAAGGTAGTCCTACTTGTGGTAGATGAGCATAATTTGTAATAAGATGCACACTACTTGTAAGTACAGTCAAGTGATTTGAGAAGGGGATTTATTTTAAGGCCATAATCACAAGACATATAAGTTTATGGGATAGGATTTTTGCACTTAAATTTTAAAAAAATGCACTTTGCAGTACCCAAAATAGTAATGCTTATGCATGCACTACACCTAGATGAACAAGACATAAGTTTGATACATTAGAGGACCAAGTGTAGTATTTAGTTTGGGGTAGGTGGTACCAAAAATATATAAAGGATTGGTGAATAGGATAGATCCAATAATAAGGCATGTGCATAAAGAGGATAACACACACAATATGTATAAATAAAAGAGATAGGCATAAATAAAGAGTTGGTGTGTAAAACAAGTAATGGTACAACATGAAGTGACAAGTTTAGATCCTAATAAATAAAGTGATAAATGGTTAGTTGTAAAGTTAGATAAAATGACATATAACATTGATTGGGTTGAAGGATAAGAAAGGATAATAGATCTAAAAGGCTAATTTGAATTGATTATTATTAGAATTGAGTGGCTTAAGGAATGACTCAACCTCAGAAGCATATGAGTGGAAAAGATAGAGACATGAATCATGACACCATCTGTAAGAAGTTAGAGACCCAAGGTCTGACTCAGATACCCTATAATAGGTGGTTGGGATAGACAATAAGCTATATGTAAAGATGACTATTAACTTGTGAACTGAACTAGTTGGTGATCCCACTTTTACATCTATAAATATGGGTATTTGGCCCATGAAAAAGGTTTAATTTTTTTTGGCTAAATCAGGTTGATAATGAGAGAGGGAAGTGATGCTAGAGTTATAGAAAAAAATCTAAGAGATAACAATTGTGTGGAGATGCCAAGAGGCTCAAAGGGAGGAGGAGGATAAAGACCTAAGGATCGAGCTTTGAATATTGTGGATACAATATCTTAAGGGAGATAAAAATCTGATTTTATAGATCCAAAAGGATAAGAATATGAAGTCAACACATGTTTTTATGCATTGTTTGAATTAATAAGGCTATGAAATGTTTATTCCCACCCCATTGGAAGATCAAAAGAAGATTAAGAACCTAAAAGCAACAATAAAAGAAACTAAGACTACCAAATAAGTGGAAAAATTGTGTAGGTGATGAATCAAGGAAGCATCAGTGCCATCCATCAAGTTCAGATGGGTAAGGATGGGAAGCATAGGAGAAGACATAGGAATATCAAATAAGAGTTGTGTATAGAGATGATACTATTTTAACTTATTTTGGAATAATGGAGTGTTATTCCTATTTTAGTTAAGGGGTTGGATTAATAAATTAGTACAAATTATATAAATAAAGACAGTCCTAATTTATGAAACTATTTGTCTTTTTCACCTTTTTAAAAATAGTAATAAATAAGAAGAAATATAACTTAGCTAGAAAATAGACTGAGATGGCTAATACAGAGGTTGAAAATGGCTATTTAAGATTGGGAAAGTATCATAAACTTGAATTTGGATTTTGTTGGGTGAAAGGATAGGAGTGATAAAAAGTGGATGCTTTGGTCTTTGGGGCTATTGTCTATTCTTGGCATTATTATCCAAATTGATTATAGAGACTTGAAACTTTTTGGGTAGTTACATTGTGCTTGTGTGAGCATGCCTATGAAAAATCAAGTGCTAGTTGTTGACGAAAATCACTGTGGATCTGATTTTGTTTTCAAACCCTAACCCTCCATCATGATTGATAAAATGACATTTGAGTCACTTGAGAAAGAGGGGGGTTAGTGTGAAAGATATACTAAACATACAATCCACACTCCTTGTGTGGGCATGCTACCTACATACCAATACTTTGAAGAGGGATCAAGCCATATATAGTTATCCCACCTCGTGCACTTTGTGCATTAGTGTGATGCAAATGCAAATGATAAATTGATAGTGTTTGAGGTGGCTAGGTGATCTATAAAATGGAACTTATTTCTATGTAAAAGATTTTTTACCTTGGATCCTTTAGTCAAATAACACACTTTCCTGATACACTCAAGGAAATGAAATTGAATCTAACCTTTTAATACATATTTTTCTCAAACCTCGAAGTGCTCAATTTTCCATTAATATGTTTTATTTGAATAATTATGCATTCAATAATGATTAATAAAACAATTAATCAAAATTCAAAAAAATAATACACAAGTAAAATCAACTCATGACAAGCACTTGATAAAGGAGTTCAACAATGCCTACGTCTCTGGGTTTGCTTTTAGTATGAACCTATCTATTTCTTTGAAAAGTGAGCACATGGCCAAAAGTCATGATTGTAAAATGGATATTCTAATATTTCACACAAATCAAATACTAGAGCTCCAAAAAGTCTCGATAAACCTATGAACAAACCTTCCACCTTACTATTGCATAAATGCAATCTCGTAACCTTGTGGATTTTCAATAAAAGTATAAAAATGGACTTATAAAATGGTATTAAAAACATTTTAATAGGGATCTAAACATACCATTGGAATTTTCTTGGAGTCTAGGACAAATCCCTAGTTTAAACTGAGAAGTGAAAACCTCTCCAAGTCCCTCAAAACTTGAGATGTCTGCAAACTAGTCTATTATGGCCTATACACAGTCTACCAAAGCTTCACTTTGAGGCTTTACAAATTAAATAAAATGAAATCATTTATAGACACTCCACATATGGTTGGAACTAGATCAAAGTCTATAACATATCTCTAGTTTACTCCAAAGTCAAGAAATGCCTCTTGATACCTCAAAACCAAGGAAGAGTGAAGACTAGTCCTTAAGCCTGCATTGTCTCCACAAAAATACCTTGCTTCAAATTCAATTTCATGCACTTTATATGGTGCTTGAGACCCACGGGTTCAATGGTTTAAATGTTATCCTTTTGCCATATATGGCATGGTTTGAATCCCATGGTTTAGGCTTAATGATTTTTCCATATCAAAATCCCACATTCATGGGGTGATAAGGATATATAAGGCTTTAAATAGCTTATTTCCATGAAATAGTTTGTGACTTGGCCATGTAACACATTTTTTCTATGTCTATTCAAGCCAATATTGGACCCATGGTGACTTGGTGATGATTTATATGAGGTATTTGGTGGTTATTTGAACTCATGGCATGTTGAACTTGGAACGTTGGTAGCTTGGGTGGTCCACATGATATCCTTAGATGACGTTCCATTCATGGTATTATTTAGCATGATAAATAATTAAAATGGAATATGGAAAAATAAAAGTGATGGAAAGCCACGTGGTGGCTTGAGGACCCACCATGTGGTCCATTCTCCATTCAACACTTGTCAACGTCCAACTAGATGCACCAATGCTCTATCAGCAGCAGGGTCCCCCTCCGAGACAAAAGTGGACTCCACTGGCTACGATCCCCGTAGCTGGTATTTTACCAAATAAGATTTTCAAAGATGAATATGAGAAACCAAAAATAATATTTTTGCATGAACTAACTACCACATGTCATCTTCTCATTAGTCAACATTTTTGCCACATCATTACTTTGACCAAGTTTGATCATAACTTTGACTGACCATAACTTGCACATATGGAATCCATTTTTTTGAACCATAAAATGTGTTGGAAATATTGTGATGAGCTCTACACCATGGAACTAGCTTTGCAACATTCCATGATGCTAAATTTTTGTAGTTTGACCAACTTTGACCTCTTGTTGACTAGGTTTGACTAGAACTTTGATCAACTGCATAAAGAGCATACGAGCTCCATTTCTCACATTTTTCATACCATTGGAAAGGTCTTAATGGGCCCTAAATGATGGTGCAAGTTTCAATCTGGTTTGGGATCTTTTTTTGAATTGACCTTTAGATCAATCTTCCCCACTAAGATGGATTTTGGTCCACTAAAAGCTGGTACCCAACTTGATCCTATAAAATGCCAATCAGTTCTAAATAATTCCAACATGTCTTTATTGATATAATTAGGTTTTAAAACTACACCTACAATAATTGGATCAATTGACTGATCACATCTTCCATAATTCCTCTACTGCTGCATGACCATGAATAGCCTCTATACAGAACTAAGATGTAATGAATTCCTCTACTGCATGACTAAATGGTCCTCTACAACATATAAAGTACATAACCCAAATCATAGTATAGAGATAATAATTAAAAAATATGATTCATAACTCAAAAAAATATAAAGGGCCTAAAATAAGGCATGAGTTATACTAAATCTTACAACTGCCAATAAGGTTACAATATATCAAACTATTTGCCCATTGTCACATCCTGTAAGTGGTGAACTTCCAAATACTAAAATAATCACCAATGCAATTATAAGACAAGTTTTTCAATGTAAACAATATTAGTTGTGATTGTATTGCAATACATTTCCCTAATGAGTCTTATTATACATCCAATCACAAATACACCATAAATAGATGCATTCCAAAAATAGTAGTTAAGTATGAAACTAAACACTATCAAATTCCATCAACCTGTGTAACTACTATCAAATCTCCCAAGCTAATCAATGAGTTAAATTCCTTAACAATTCAATAGGAAACTCATAAAGTTAAAAACTAGAGATTTTAAGAATAGATATTTCAAAATACAAGTGTGAGAATGAAAAACTTTGCATGATAAACTTGTCTCGAAGTGTTCCCACCATAGAAGCTCCAAAATGCATATATCAAAGTGAGGTAAATTTTGTTTTCAACAAACAACAGGAATCCTAACAATGCTTTGAAACATTAATCCACTAATCATGATCATATGAAACTAAGAAACTATTTACTAACCCTCTTAATTAAACTCTTTTGTTTAGGGTGTTCAATTTCCTTAGTGGATTTAATGACATTTGCATGGGATGATTGAATAAAAACTTCATTAATTACCTTATCAATAGGTTTATAAACCATCTTCTTTTTACCATTACCAAGATGGCGAGATGGTCAAAGTTTCCAACATGTTTCAACCCAATGCCCACTCACATGACAATGAATGCAATAGTTCCTCTATGTGGGAGAGGTTACCCTTTTGCCATTTGTCGCTTTGACAGTATGAGAATGGTCTTTAGAACCTACAAGTTGATTTCATAAAGCTTGTATTTTCCAACAATATGTGGCACATTGGTTATTTAATCCATAAAATGTGAAAGGAAAAGCATACATCTTTTGAATATCAAAACCAAAATTTGTAAATGGCAAAAGTGGATCAGAAGTCTTAGAATTCACATTCTTATTGGTGTTTTTTATAGTGTAAGAATGAGAAGGTAGAATCTCAATAATTTTTTACTTTATTTCTTACACCACTCATCATTCCTTCATAGGGAGGAATTATGCACTGCTAGTGGCCTTAGATCTTAGCTATCAAAAGCTTGTCTTCTTTCAACAATGGAGGAACTCTCTCCAACATCCACTTTCTCACCAGTGTAACCCAATCCTGCATGGTGAGATCTATGCTCTACCTATATTGGGTTAGCAATACCTTGGCCATTCTTACCAAAACCACTTTCATCAAATCCCATTTTCAATAGTAGTTTAGATCTAATGCCCTTAGTGTGTTTATAAAAAATACCAAAAGAAATATCTGAAACATATAAAATTGAATGAAAGGAATTACAAGATGAATAACTTATAGTGCACTTATCAGTCATAGTGCTTGAATTTATAGTGAAAGGCAATTAATGAAGATAATGTTTCTCTTCATCCTGCATCTATGCCAAGAGCTCATCCTTGGCTTACAACTCTAATTTTAAGTGGGTAATCTCCTCTTTCAAGGATTAAAAATGAGCTCTTAGGAACTCATTCTCTTCCTAGATCTACCAGTTAATTATTTCAAGTTCATTAAGCCTTTTTATTTTTAAGGCTTTTCCCATTATTTTTTGTTCCTTGCAAACAACCTAATTCCATAAACTGCAAGTGGAATATTAACAAGGCCAAAAGTCTGCAATAATACTGGAAACTATACTAAAAATAATTGATATCAAATCCACATAATTAGAAGCTAACCCAACATACTAACTACTCTGATACCAAACCTGATCTAGAAACTATCACTTATTTAAGTGCAAGAAATTTTTGACCTTGGATACTTTAGTCAAATCACACACTTTCTCAATACACTTAAGGAAACAAAATTGAATTTGACCTTTTAATACATATTTTTCGTAAACCCTGAAGTGCTCAATTTTCCACTAATATGTCATATTTGACTAATTATGCATTCAATAATGATTAATAAATAAAATTAATCAAAATTCATAAAAATAATGCACAAATAAAATCAACTCATAACAAGCACTTGATAATGGAGTTTGGTAGTGCCTATGTCTCTGGCTTCACTTATAGTATAAACTGATCCATTTACTTTAAAAATGAGTACATGGCCAACCCTCATGATTATAAAATGGATACTATAATATTTCACATAACTCAAAAAATAGAGCTTCAGAAAGTCCAGATAAACCCATGAATAGACCTTCCACCTTACTATCACGCAAATGCAATCTTGTAATCCTGTGGATTTATGCTAAAGTTCTTGAAAATGGACTTATAAAATGGTATTAAAAAATCATCATAGGGATTTTAACATACCATGGAAATTGCCTTAGAGTGTAGGACAAATCCCTAGTTTATATTGAGAAGTGAAAACCTCTCCAAGTTCCTCAAAACTTGAGATTTCTACAAATTGGTCTATTATGGCCTATACACAGTCTATCGAGACTTCACTTTGAGGCATTAAAAAGTAAATAAAATTAACTCATATATAGACACTATAGATATTTTTGGAACTATCTTAGAGTTTAGAATATACCTATAGTTTACTCCAAAGTCTTGAAATGCCTCTTGATACCTCAAAATTGAGGAAGAGTGAAGATTAGTCCTTAAACTTGCATTGTCTCCACAGAAATACCTTGCTTCAAATACAATTTCATGCACTTTATATAGTGCTTTAGACCCACAAGTTAAATGGTTGGACTATTATCCTTTTTCTAAATATGGCAGGGTTTGAATCCCATGGCCTAGGATTAGTGATTTATCCATATCAAAATCCCACATTCGTAGGGTGATAAGGATATATATAAGGCTTTAAATAGCCTTATTTCCATGAAATAGTTTGTGGCTTGGCCATGTACCACCTTTTAGATATGTCCATTCAAGCCAATCTTGGACCCATGGTGAATTGGTAATGATTTAGATGAGGCATTTGGTGGGTATTTTAACTCATGGCATGTTGAACTTGGAACATTGGTAGCTTGGGTGGTCCATGTGCTATCCTTGGATGATGTTCCATTCATGGCATTATTTAGCATGGTAAATAATAAAATGGACTATGGAAAAATAGAAGTGATGGAAAGACACATGGTGGCTTGGGGACCCACCATGTGGTCCATTCTCAATTCGACCCTTGTTGACATCCAACTAGATGCATCAATGCTCTATCAATGGTAGGGTCCCCCTCCGAAACAAAATCAGACTCCATCGGCTACAGTCCCCATAGTTGGTATTTTCAAAAACATACTTGTCAAAGATGAATACAAGAAACCAAAAATAATATTTTTTCACAAACTAAGTACCACATGTCATGTTCTCATTGGTCCACGTTTCTAACATGTCATCACTTTGACCAAGTTTGACTGTAACATTGACTGACCATAACTTGCACATATGGACTCCATTTTTTTTTGAATCATAAAATGTGTTGAAAATCTTGTGATGAGATATACACCATGGAACTAGCTTAAAAACATTCCATGATGGTCAATTTTTATAGTTTGACTAATTTTGACTTCTTGTTGACTAGGTTTGACTGATTGCATAAGGAGCATACGAGCTCCATTTCTCACATTCTACATACCATTGGAAAGGTCTCAATAGGACCTATGTAATGGTTTAGGTTTTTGTCTACTTAAATATGTTTTTTTTGAATTGACATTTGGATCACTAGGGACTTGTATGAGGATTTGAGTAGGTTTGCAATTGTATTGGATGACTATGTCGAAAGAATAGGAAAGTTTGCCATAGTGATTTTTTTGTATTATTTCTTGCTTTGTAAGTTTGGTCACGTCTCTTGTAAATGATATTTGAGTGGGATTTTATAGGGAATAATTGGTTATGGGTTAGATGTATTCATACTAGGCTGATCTAATTAAGGATAAGGACTAGATGAAAATGACCATTGGGGCTCAAAGTGTAAATGGAAAGGACCACCAAAAATGGGATACTTATCTATGGGGTGTTATAGTCTAAATTGGGCACTCCTATCTTATAGGCTTGGGACCTGGGGAAATAGGATTGGCATAGGGAATACTATCTAGTTGAGGTGGAATGACCATTGAGAAGGTTTTAGATGACTAAAAATGAACAAAAATGTGTCTTAAATGGTTATAAGAGCATGAAAAAGGACTTATGGATGGGGTGTTTCAAGCCACACTCAAACTACCAATTTGGACATTTTATATGATTACATTTACTTCCCCTTATTCTAGTGATGCAACAAAGTGAAATACTAGGATAAAGTAAAAATAGAAAGCATACTTGAACTTACCTATAAGGGTGAAGCCTATGAGGATATGTGGTACTGAGTGTGCATAGAGAAAGCACATCATGAAGCATAAATCTACAAGAGAAAATAAGGAGTAGATCAATTCTTACTAGACACACTATGTCTAAAATAAAAATGTACAAAGGTTGGGTAAAAGAGAGAGGGGGTAAAAGGAATGAATACATCTCACCGAGTACGTGAACTAATACAAAACGTATTTTGATTTTGAGTGATACTACACTAAGAGTAATATCATGAATGGAGTTGAGTGTTCAATCCCCTGAGGGTGGCTCAAGAATACAAAGGCTGGCCCTTTAGATCCATTATTGCCAAGTATGTATTGAATCTATGTGATCATGCATGTGTTAATTGATGTTTGAACTATGTGTCCAATCCCTCTAAGTAGGTGGCTCAAGAATACAAAGGCTAGCTAGTCCTTTGGCTCCATCATTACCTAGTAAGTGTGAACTATGAACTAATATTGATATGAATGTGCATCATATGAGATGGATCATGAAGCCCATGAATGATCTATAATATAAAAATGTGGTGTGGATAGCCAAAGTGGTACTAAGAAATAGGCCAATCTTGGCCACTCCAAAAGGTACAGATTAGGCTTGTAGGAAAGCCACTCCAAAATTGAGAACTAGGCTTATATGAATGTCACTCTAAAATGATGCCAACCACCTATAGATGGAATAAGGAATGCAATTATTGAGAATACCTGGGTAATATAATCAATTGGAAAGAAAATAAGGCAAATATTCCATGCATATTAGCTTAAATCACTGGTATCTATAACATGGTTTTGATCTAGAAGTTGTACCAACTGCCCAATCTGAAACTAGAAGCGAGAGCCATCATTCCATGCATGATGCTCCATATATCTAGATAATTTGAGTAAAAATATACTAAAACTACCCAATCTAAATTAGACTATAGGTGAAAAAACTATAATTGGCCTTACCTTTTTGTCTATTTCTAAAAATTCTAGGTTTTTGACTATTTAGATAGGAGTACTGAAAAGTGGACATTTTTCTATAGGGCATTGTAGTCCGAATGGGGTGTTATTATCCTTTACTATTTTTGATGACTATTATGTGTTTCTCCCTATTTTTTTAGTCTATTTTGCATGATTTAAATTTTGATTACTATTCTGAGTGTTTTGAAAATGATTTTGACTAATAGAGGGCTATGATCTCTATGACAAAACCCTTGTTTATTTTCCTTCTTCTGAGGGTAGGAATGAAGAATCTTCAATGACTACCCTCAGAAGAAAGAGCTCTGCAAGTGTGTTATGATATAAAATACATGATATAATAATGGTAATCCAAAATATGTCTCAAGATATAACATAGTTTTTATTGGAGATTGTTAGATTAATAGGGATATGCCTTGATAAATGTAACAACGTAATAGCATGTGCAGTATACTAAACTAAAAATATAAATATGGCTAGTTATTAAGGAGGGATGGAGCATGATGTCCATCATGTAATCTAAGAAGGCAAGATAATGCATGATGTGGATCATGGCATTACAAACAACTGAGAAGCAAACAAGCATGCAAGGCAAGAATCAAGAAGCATACAAAAGAGGCCAAGGGGCCAAGAAAATAAGGGACATGGGCACATGTTACTCAAACTAGGAAATCAAGCATACAAGGCATGTTCAAATACCCACATAGACATACAATTACAAACAAGGAAGATTGGCACGAGGGCCAAAAGTACATATATGAGTAAAAGCAAAGGACATTGGAAAATGTCCTAAGGCACACATAAGTAACAAAATAGGAACTGAGAAATGAAATCACACCTATCTACTCAAATCAAGAAAGGAAGACATGTAAATGATGGAAATACTATCACATCTAACTGATCAAATCAAGAAGTGAAAGTATGCAAAACATGTAGTACAAGACTAGGTAAATGCTAGGAAATACACAAGTGCTATATACTAATGAGTGTCGATAGAATAATCTGTGTAGGCTAGTAAGTAATGTACATCAACATGATAACTAGAGTGTGTGTTGTAGGAATGACATAACTTTAATGGTGTAGTCATGTAAAATATGCCCTTGGTGGGTAGATATGTTGATGTATATTTTGAATGTAAAATTAAGATGCCCCCTTATTAGGTAGAGTGAAGCAATCAAGGATCTATGTGTCACTACACACACTCAAATAAGATCAAGTGAAGCATGGTAATGCAGATAAATTGATAAACAATAACATAGAACAACAAAATGTAAGTCTAACATCATAGTAGAAATGTAAAGCATGGATAATGCGTATAATTAAAAAGTTTTTGGTGTTTTGAGTTATTTGAATGTTTTTGTATTTTGACATGTTATATTGTTTTTGGTATTTTTAAATATTATATTATTTTTTGTATTTTAAATAAGCTATGTACAATTAATCATAAGGAAACTATGTACAAGAAAGTGAAAAGAAATTATGTAAAAGTTGAGAAATTATGTATAAGTAAGTAGAAAGAAATTATGTATAAGTAAGCTAAGAAATTATGTACAAGTAAGTAGAAAGAAACTATGTACAAGTAAGTTGAAATAAAATATGTACAATAATGTAAGTAAAGAAATATGTACACAATGATGTAAAAGACTAAACTGGAGGGGGTAAAGGGTTAAAGGATGGAGCCCGATGGGGATGGAGATGGAGGAAGGGATCATGTCCATCATCAAATGCCTCAAAATCATCATCATAAGTATCATTGTATACTATAGTCTATATATATATGGTGGTTATATCCTCATGTTTTAGTAAGGTCATTGATCTTTGTGTAGTCAGAGATCTATCACTTGTAGTGGTGTCATCCTATCAAAAGCAAGATGAGGGTTGTTTTGGAGGTGAAGATGTTAGTTGTTGTCTAGGGCATTTAGATCTAGTAGGAGGTGGCCTCAATGGAAGTGGTAGAGGTGGTGTTGGTGGTGATATAATCTTAATAGTACCCTAAACTTATAGTTTATCCAATCTCTATTGTAAATTTGTACATGAGTCTATGTCATAGCCTATGATTCTATGAAAGAGACAAAATGGGTGACCATCCTACTGTGATAACCTACTAATAGATCTATGTTTTACTATAGGTAGTGTGATTAATCCATGATAAATTAAAATCTATAGCATAATATATGGTTGATGTTGTGTGATGCCCACCTGAACCTAAATGACTAGCTCTACATCCATAGAAATAACCATGTGAACTATATGTGCCAAGTGATCTATCTATGGTTGTTAATGTGGAGTATATCTTGAGAGTGTAGAGTGATATTCTAAGAGTGATGCAATATGTGTGATGAGGGATATAGAGCCATCTCAATACTTTCCTGGGCCAATTAGTGTAAAGCTTAATTCACACAAATGGTCATATGTGATTGTGGGTATCATATCATCATCTGAAGTAGCCTAGGAATCTTTATCAACATCATGCACATATGGTAACTCAAAATTTACCATAAGGGGTAAATATGGTATGGGAGTCTCATCAACTATAGTAGGATAAGATGGTGGTGATACGAGAGTATTTATAACTACCAAAGTGATTATTATTGCTTGAAAAGCTGCATCTATAAAATCAATTGGGACTATTGTAACTATTATTGGTGATGGTGTAATTGTAATAGGTGTAGTAACTATGATTGATGGAGTAGCTAGAATGGTTGAATCTACTATAATTGGTTGAGTATTTGGAGCTAAAGAAATAACTATAAGTGGAAGAGTGTGAGATGTGCTAGTCTCTCCTACCTCATATGTATATATCTGGTTAAGAGAGATACGATGAGGTGGTGACTAAACTATGATATGAGGTGTCCCATCTGATGTAATAGTTAAATATGACTATAATTATTTAATATTTGAATGGATAATTATCTACTAGACATGTGTATAGGTATCCTTCATGGAGGAACTTAACACATCAATGAAGAGTGGAAAGAACTAGCCCCATAACATGTATCCAAGGTCGCCCAAGTAAAAGGTTATAATGAAGAGACCCTGATATGACCTAAAATTGTGTAGAGAGGGTTTTGGTCCCTACCATGATATCTAAAGCAATGGCACCTAATGTCTATCATGGTATATCATCAAACCCTTTAATTTTATTATATGACTTCTGTATGGAAGCCATATCTATGCCCATGGTTTGTAAAAATGTAATATTACATATAGTAAGTCTAAAACCACTATCAACTAAAACTCTCTTAAATACACTAGTTTTAACTTGAGCTTGTATGAACGGTGGTAAATTTTGATTAATAACTGTCTGAGAAGGCATGTCCTCATGATCAAAATAAATAACATCTTCTATAGTTTTTAATGTGTTGACCACTGATGTAAAATAAGAAGGATCTTAATCAATGGGTATATAAGTATAAATGAGTGCCTGATAAAGAATGTCCTTGAACACATTTGCTTTCTGAAGTAGTTCTAACATAGAAATCTTAGCTGGTGTGTTTATCAAAACATCAAAAATATCATATGCCTTGTGTAGATTTACATGTGCAGGTGGGTTGGGCCTGGGACGAGAGGGAATAAGAGGGTGGTAGGGTTTTTGACTAGGGGGAGGAGGCATGGTGGCCTATCAGGTACTAACTCTAAACACATTATCTACTAGCTGTATATGTCTAGTAGTAGCTACGAGAGGACAACGAATATAATCGATAGGTTGAGGTGGTGGAGGGACAAAGGGTGTTAGCTAGGCTTTTTGGTGATGGGTAGTGACTTGAGGAAGAGAAAAATGGACCATGAAACATGACTTGGCATGGGATAGAGGCTCTAAGGGAGGTGAGGCAAGAGGTGTAAAAAATATATGTAAAGTAAATCAATAAAAGGAATAACATGCATGTGCTCTCGCTTACAAAGGAAGTGAATTAGGCATATGATAAAACTTTTCATTAAGGAATTAAAAACTTCTATATTCATGTACATCATTAGACCTAGTAGAGACATCTTAAGTCTTTGAAAGGAACATTTGTGAATTAATGTGATAAAATAAGAATGAAATTTATTTAGTTGTAAGGTGATACCTGAAGAAACAAATGGACCTGGTATATTCAACTAGGGTTTGAAATAAAATTATTTTTAAAATTGATATGGTGAATTTTAAAAGTTAAATGTAAAATTATGATTTATATATGTAGGAAAAATGAGAAAAGTACTGCTAAAATCAACAAATAATTTTCCCTAGGGTTTCTAGGGTTTTTGTATGTAAATGAAGTAAGTCAGGTTCACCAAATGTTTTAACTAATTTGAGAACAATGGAGTGTTTTTCCTATTTTAGTTAAGGGTCTGAATTAATAAATTTAGTACATAATATAGAAATAAATATAATCTTAATTTGTGCAACTGTTTATCTTTTTCATCTTTATAAAAATAACAATAAATAAGAAGAGATATAACTTAGCTAGAAAACAAACTAAGATGGCTAATACAGAGGTTGATAAATGGTTGTGTAAGACTAGGAAGGTGTAATAAACCTAAATTTGGATTTTATTAGGTGAAAGGATAGGAACACCAAAATGTGGATGCTTTGGTGTCTGATACTATTGTCTATTCCTATCACTATTATCCAAACTGATCATAGAGACTTAAATTTTTTTTGGGTAGTTGCACTATGCCTATGTGAGTGTGTTTGTGAAAAACTGAGCATTGGTTGTTGATGAAACTTACTACGGATTTGATTTTATATTCAAACCATAACCCTCCATCATGCTTGATAAAATGATATTTGAGTCACTTGAGAAAGAGGGGGGTTAGTTTGAAAGATGTACTGAATGTGCAATCCACATCCCTTATGTGGGAACCTACCTACATACCAATACTACAAAGAGGGATCAAGCCATATGTATCTCTCCCACCTAGTGTGATTTGTGCATTAGTGTGATGCAAATGCAAATGCCAAATTGATAGTGTTTGAGGTGGCTAGGGACTGGTATGAGGATTTGATTAGGTTTGCAACTATATTGGGTTACTGTGTGCAAAGAATAGGGAATGTCTCCTTAGTGCTTTGTTTGTATTCTTGATTTTTTTATAATTTTTTTCACTTCCCTTGTAAATGAGCTTTGAGTGGGATTTTATAGGGAATAATTGGTCATGATTCAGATGTATTCATGCTAGGTTGACCTAATTAAGGATAAGGACTAGATGAAAATGATTGTTGGGGTTCAAAGTGCAAATGGATAGGACCACTAAAAATGGGGCACTTCTTTATGGGGTGCTCGAGAGTTGGAGGAATAGGATTGACATGGAGAATACTATCTAGCTAAGGTGGAGTGACTATTTAAAAGGTTTTGGATGATTTAAAATGAGCAAAAAGGTGTCTAGAAGGGTTGCAAGAGGATGCAAAAATGACCAATGGATGGGGTGTTGCAAGCCACACTCAAACAACCAATTTAGACATTTTATATGACTACAAATATAAAGAAGAGAAGTAATTGGATTAGAGATGGTGAACATAATTTTGAGCTAAATAAAATTGGTAGCACCGTAGGGGAAGAGAACATGTGATAGATTTTAACACCTAGAGGATGGTAGGACTTCAAGGAAAAAAATGGATGGTGAGGCAAAGAGAGGAGGAAATTGGTATCTAAAATGATAGATTTTGTAGAATTTGCCTAGATTTTCTAAAAGGTGAGAGGAATTTTAGAGGGGAGTTGCCATTCCTCCAAGTCAGGGAAGCGACCCTAACTAGATGGATAGAGACATATAGAAAGATACCCTCACTATTTGAGTTTACTCCAAGTGACCATTATAAGGGAACAACATGCAATAATCATAAAATTGGTGTGTTAATTACACAAACCTAGGCTATGAAACCTTGAGTTGAATTGTGCCCATCAAGGAAGTGCATGGGAAATTTAGCTCAAATACACATGAAGAAGTTGTTGGGCCATAGATGCATATGCAGGAGCATGCACAAAGGAAGGTTATCGTGAGATAAATTGGGAACAATATGTGATAGGGTGAAGTTCATACAACATTTGTGGAAAGGATGAGGTGGTCATGTAAGAATGTAAGGTCCAAGATGGAAAAAAAGTAGCACCCCAACACCAAGGGAGGCATTTCCTTTAGGATGTAGAGGTAAGTAGGGAAATGAACTCATTAGAAGAGCCCACCACTAGGAGACAAAGCTTGAGTTGATGTGAACCATGTAAAATGCATTATATTTATTCTAGGAGGAAGATGGAAAGAAAGCTAAGAGGAAGGTGTGGACCCACCATTTTGACAAGAAACAAGAAAAGCATGCACAAGGTTTTACTTTCTACCTAAATAATGAAAAACATATCTCGAAGAAGTGTGCAATATAAAGGCTTGTATAAAAGTGTAAATATAGATAAAGTAGTTTTTTATGGTGCAAATTTATAGACAACTAGATTGAATGACGAAAACAAGAAAGAGATGATCTGATTACACGGGGACAAGAAATTAGTTTAGTGTTGGGTAATTTTAACCCAAAAAAATTGGCTAAGTCCTAACCAAGACTAAAGTGCACAAATTTCCTAAATTTAGATACAATCCAATTCCAATTGCTGAGGAATGGAACATTTAATCCAAATTAATAACCTATGTGCATGCCTAATATAGACTATGAGTAAGATAGGTGCAATCCACTAGAGATCACATCTACATGCACTAAATGACAAAACACCAAGATCTATACACAAAACCAATTGAAACTAAGAACCACAACAAAACTCATTAGGATAAATGGTGAGATTCAAGTTTGATATTTGATCTTGACATGAAATTATGAAGTGAAAGAGGTAGATGGTATTAGGCAGTCCAAAGCATTAATTTCTAGGTGGGTAAAATGGTACAATAACTATTATGTGGTGGAAGTTGGAGATAGAAAAGGCTTACGGGATACTATAAAAGGTAGAATACAAGGATAATAAAGAGGATATTGTGACTAAGCTTGGATAATGCTGATGTTGAGGCTATTTTGAAAAGATATCTCTAACTAGTAGTAGATATGTTGAATTGTATCTAAAATACTAGAACTATGGGAAATAACTTAGGATAGAAATAGAAATAGTTAAAAAAATTATGATATTTTAAGTGCCATTAAATGACTTGTAAAGCATGGATGGTTATGTAATATTGAGATAGAAATAAATAAATTTATGTTATTAATATTACAATGATTGTTTATACTTATAAATTAAAAGACATTGTTGACTTACTGAGGGTTATTTACTATGTACTAGGTTGTGCTTGATTAGTTACAAGTGGAACCGATTTAGACTATGAATATCTAAGTTATTTTTTGGCCATGATTCAAGAGGATAAGGCTAATTATGCTCCACACATGAACACACATGAGTATAATATCACAAAAATATATTTCCACCATGTTACATGTAATTAATCCTAACCTAGCTTGATTTCTCTGCTTTGTGCCTCATGTGAGTGTGCAAGGTCCCCTTGCATGATATGTCAGTGAAAAATTTGATTCATTAAATGTTTAAGTTCATGGAAGGAATAAAATGATGGTAACCAATAAGTTTTAATGAAATAATTAATCATAATATTCCTATACAACCTAATGCTTCTAGGTTCCTCCTACTATCAATCCCATGACTAATATGCCAACATGACCTACTTCTTATGTTTTATTTTTGGTCTTGGCCATATTAAAAATACTAATCATGCCTCCCTTTTTATTAATTCTAATCATACAAAGGTATATATTTGTATACATATGTATACAAATGTTAATCATGCTTTAATTCATACACCTAGTGATACATCTCAAGATCAATTGATTTAACAACTTCAATCTATGCAATTATAACTTATTTAACTATCTCAAACATTTCAAAAGCCTAATCATGTGATTTAATCTTACTACATAATGCATTGACTATCAAGGTTATTATTCATTCCTTTCCTCCTAATCTTTTAATTCCTAAATTTTGTGTATATAGTGGCAATGGTGACCCTCACATCACATTAGGCTTATTTCACATCATGGTTTATTTTTTCTCATAATTTTTTTACTTATGACCAATTTTTTTTCCTAGAAGTCTTGAGGACTATGTCATGGATTGGTTATACAACCTACATGTGGACTTTGTGCACCAATATATTCCTAGCTCATTTTTATATAAACATTAGTCAAAAGATCACATTTTCTCAAATTTCTCAAATCAAACAATAACTAATTAAGAATATTACCAAGTGTTGTTTTGAAGATTATGCTTATAAAACTATCAAATAAAATCCCTGATAATGACCTTTAGAGTATTTTCTTAAATATTTTGCTTTCAACACTTAAAGACAAAGTTATGTTTGTAATTTATCAATATTTTAATGAACTTTGGCACATGATTTACAACATTGAGATTAAAATTTTAGAGGCCAATATGATTAAGTATGCTTATACAACCTCCACATATAACACCTCCAAATATTAAGGAAAATAAACATTCAAATCTAAGACTAATGATGCCTAACTTTCAAACTAAGAATGAATCCAAAATTGTAAGTGTAGTATCACAACCAACTAACATGATATCCCTTCCAAATTCTAGGAACATGTGAAAATTCATAAGATTCATGACTATCCTAAAAAAATGCTTAAAATTTTACTTGAATATAACATGATTACTTTACCTGAGCCGTATTAAAAGGATGCTTCAAAACCTATGCCTAAAGGGTATGATCTAATTGATATTGTGACTACCATAGAGCTTCAGGATATTATATTAATCGATACTACAAACTTCAATATAAGATTAAATATCTCATTGATAGTAACATCATTAAAATTGAAGTCTATAATTATACATTGAATGAATTTGTTGTAATGCCTAGCCAAGGCGTTAAATTTTTCAATGATTCATTTCCAAATCATAAAAATAAGAAGTAATAAAATGTTCATATGACAATATCTATACATCATTCAACTATTCAAATGATTATATATTGATAAAATTAATTGGATGATTTTAGTTTCTCAATAGCAAACACTTATATTACATTATATGACCATGAGATACCATATGATTATTCAAACATGAAATGATCCAAATTTTTTTGAGCATCCCTTCTTTTAGAGTTTACAACAAAAATAGAGACCCAGGTTTACTATGTTTAACTTGGTTTTTCATGATCTATCATAATTCCCATAACCAAATTTAAGTACATGCAAGTCTTAGCCAGGGTAATTACCCTTAGAATAATCTATGGGGAAGATTATTTCCCTAGGAAATCTACACATAGTTTGGGGTATATAAATATGCAAACCATAACAATAAGCTTTGAACTAAATGGAGGTATACAACTTCCCAATAGGACCACCTAGGTGTCCTTATCCTATTTAAGATACTTACATCTAGGCAAGTATAGGTATAGGTCAAGGTAGGCTATCCACCCCTTTAGTGTACTTAAGATGATATAAGAGTATCATCTTAACATGAATTCATTTCTTGTTCATACAGCGTATTTCATACATCAAGGTTCATAATGAAGAAATGATTTTGTTCTAACTAACTTAATCAATGGAAAATGTCTAAACAAGTTAAGTAATTTAAAAATACACCTATAAATCCATGAAATTGTAGTAGGAATATATATTTAATAATTTTTATGTAAGCAAAGATACCATTGTAGTATTATCTCCATTTAGATCATTATACCATGATTTATAGTTTTGGGGATCATCACACTATGTGCCTTCATTCTACATGTAATAATAGGCTACTAAAATTAAATTAAATGGTTATAAGCTTTTTCATGGTTGATGTGATTCATAAATGAATATTATGCTTTTGATTATAGTGGTTACTTATTCTTACTAGATCTTCCCATAATTAGTCATCTAGAGATTTATATCTCTCAAATGTTAATTAATTATCAGCTAGTCACTATCATAAGAATCATAAAAATATGCCACTTAGTTTATATGATTTATATATTTGTTGTGTTTCACCTTAATTTATATTTCACCTTAGCTTCTATAATTGTTCCTTTAGGAATGCCAATCTAATCAACAATTAGAAATTCCACCACTATTAACATGTTTCATCGTGTTCCATTTATGACTCTAATAGGCTCATTACACTATTAGGCCAAATCATGATTTTGACTCCATGATGTGATAATTTAGTTTATAATACTCATTTAAATTTATTTGAAGTATCATAACACTATACAAATTAAATAGTTGAATTCTTTGAAGTAATAACATCTATTCAATATAAGTGGAAAATAGCTTGAGGCTATATTGACATCCTAATGTCATATTAGAAGCTTGCATTGTTTCATTGATATTTGAGAAATAAGAATAAAAATTTACAATAAAGGATGTCCAAAATTTAAAATTATTCTCTCTCCCATATAGAAAACTCAATAACCTCCTTTCAACACATAAAATGATTTATATAAACTAGAATGATTTCAATGTATCCTTATATCTTGATAAAGAGAATAAAATCCAAGATAATCTAACTTCAAGGATACTTGAACCAGTTTTAACCTTTAAGCTAAATCCTATAATAATTTTCAATCCTTTAAATTTAGATGAAACATATTCAACAAATGGAATAACAAGTATGTTTCTCATTAGGATATAAAATCTTGTAGTGATGAAGTCTAAAATAGACAACTTATGCAATTCAAATTACTTTAACTAATTATGATAATGACTAATTACAAACTTGTTTGTATTGCTATAGCCTGCCAAAATAATTCAATAATATCAACTTATCAACAATTTATTAACATGCCATAAAATGAATTTAAATACTAGATACTAGTCTCATACATAGTGCCTTTTTGGAACTTAAAAAGAAATCATAATTTATGTTGTAAAAGTGCTATTAAAATAGTATAAAATCTAATAATTCTTATGTGTAACAACTTGAATTTAGTATGCAAGTGAAACCATTATAAGTTCTATATTTGTAACTCAACTTTTAACAATAGCTTAGTCCTATATAAAAATCCATGAGCAATAAAATCAAATTGTTAATTGATAATTATTAGTTACTAATCTACTCATGAAATATTAACATTATAACAACTACATTCATATGATTTTATAAAAATAACTTAATGGTAAATAGTTAACCCTTCCCTCTACTTAAAGGTATACAACCTTCTACTTAATCTTAGTAATCTAAATAACTTAAACCAACAACATAAAAAGTGCTTAAGTAATCAAATGAACAAAAATATTAATTAGCCATGTTTCTATTTTGTACATCAATCCAAGTATTATTTTGCATTCAAAACATGCTATAATAACAATATCTAATACAAGGATTAAATAATATAATGAATCATCTGAGAATTAATTGAACAATATAATTTCTCCACATAATCTATTCTGACCTAACCCATGATATTAGCCCCTCAATTAGTGGCCCTTACCATCCTCGACCATCATCTAGGAGGTGGAACTAATTTTTGGATCTTTAGGACAAGAGTATGAGAAATAAGGGATAAAATTTGTCACTACGTTTGTAGCAATTTATCAAAAGAAAACCATTCCATAATTGAAAGATCAAAGTACAAACACCAATAAAAATGCAAGGATTATCAATATATATTTTTTATCCAAAGTTTTATAGGTGTCAACTACATATTTAATTGAACCCAGTCAAGCTTCATCATAGGTTCTAGGTGTACCATAGTTTCAACATATAAATCCATCACTTTAAGTGATACAAAATCATCTACTACAACTAATAATGAATAAGAAATATTCACATAAAGAATGCATTTGAAAATAGATAAACACAATACCAAGGATTTATGTGTCTTGCTCATTTACCAATCAATCATGTATAGTCATTTAATCACCCCTAATAGGTGATTAAATCATTATGTCTAACCCTTATATGGTTGGGTCAATCTTTAAAAAAAGTAACACTATAAAATAATAACATAAATTATAATCACAAGGGTTTTAATATTATAACAATAAACCCTATTTTTTTAATAAAAATTCATAAACAATATACCAAAATGCAAATTAACCACACCTAAAAATGACGAACCAATAGGATAATAAAACCTCAACACATACTCAACCTAGTCACTTATACAAGAAAGAAAAATAAAAACCCCAAAACATCTTACAACTGATGAATAAAACCCAACACAAAAGAAATGTTTTATTGAAGAAAATAATCTCAAATCACCATTCTAACTGACTAATTCAATAGGTAAAAAATAAAATAAAAACCTAGCCATTTAAGTAAGGTGACCTCTTCAATAGGTTTGAAATACCCAAAACCCCTAAAATGAAAATACATAAATAAATCAATATGCACAAACTTAAACCCTAAGAATAGGTAAATGAAGCTAATAAATATTTATCTAAGCATTTTAATATGTCTAGACAACTAGAATGAATGGAAGATTTTAAGGGTTTTGGAAATGAAGATTTCACCATAAGATTTTAAAAACCTAAAATTCTAAATATCTAAGAATCAAACTAGAATAACCCATTATTAAAATAGAGATTTATATCAATTTTAAATCAATTTAGAACCTTTTCAAGTTCATCACAAAGTTTGTTGACTTCCTTATGAACTTACAAACAATCCTTTTATTGTTTACATCTAAAAATGAAATTACACATTCATTTTTTTCCACAAAGAAAGTATATATCACTTAAATAATTTATTGCTATCATAGGAGGAGGATTTTTTTAAAAACTTGCTTACTTTCCAATAAAACTTTCTCACCCCTAGCGCCATGCCTAGAATCTTTTGTACCAACCTAATCAGATTATTCTCCCTCCTCCATTACTTCCCCTGCCACCATTTCCCTCCTAGGGTTTCTCTCTACTCTCCCCAATCTTCTCTAATATTCTACAAAATATTCTTCCATCTTCTCCCATGCCTCTCCTCAACTACCCCATCATAAAAAATATTTTGGTATTGGCTCTCTCCCATGCCTCTCCTCAACTACCCCATCATAAAAAATATTTTGGTAGTTGAGCTAATTTTTCCCAAATGCACCAAAGCTCAAAATATGAAATGATTAACCCCTAGGATAAAAAATTAGGTCATAATGGATTTTTTTTGGGAGTCAAAAACCTATGATCCCCATCCAAATGTCATTATTAAAAAGAAAAATAAATCTTTGATTCAAAATATTTCCAATGCCATGAAAAGTTCATGACCCCACCATGGGTCAAAATACCTTAAAAAAAACATTAACCCCATTACCACCAAGAAATTAAGGATATAAAATAAAATAAAAATTACTTTATTTACACATTCCAAACATTACAGAATTTATAAGTTTTTATAAATGTCCAATTCAAGCTTATGGATTGGTAAAAACTACAGGCTTGTGTTGCACAAGCTAACACTCAATGGTCCTACCTTTATGAAACATGCAATAATTATGGGCACAAATGGCTATAATAAAATGATAGTCTATGAACTAAAAATTAGGCACAACATAATACAAGATAATAATACCAAAGGCCTAATGAGCTTAAAGCAAAAAAATAAGATATCACACCCAATCAATCAACTAATGTCAAGTGATCAAGTGCAAGATGATAAAATAATCCATGCATGTAATAACTCATAACAATATAAATTTTAATCAAAAGATGATAAAAGTGATGGAATAACATAATTGATAAACTACTATTTAGTGACTAACAACTCATGCAAAATTTCCCTTTTATCTGTGTCAGGGCTACTTGACTACTCACTACCCCTATTCATTATCCCCTGATTATCAAACTCCATCACCAGTCTATCTCATGTACTTGTAATTTCACCCATAAACGAGCTTCACTAACACCTATATAATATGATAATATAACTAAACTTAATAATACAAGTACAAAAACTAAATGTTGTAACCAAATCAACATATTCTAAAATAAGCTACAATTATAGTACTTAGTTAAATGTCAACAATAGCCAACTAAACATGATCTGAATTAGATCATGACATCACTAGTGTAGTACCAAAAAATAATAGTTTAAAAAGTACATCCAACAGTATAAAAATATTCTCAAAACATATATTAATCTAATAAAATAGGGTATGCAGACTAGATTATAACATCCTCCTTTTAATGAAGCACCATCACAGTGATAGACCAAAATAACTAGGAATAATGTTGTTTAAATAATTATGTATCCTCTCAAGTGGCACTCTTGGTACTTAGTAGGTCCCATTGTATTAAGACTTGCTGTATTTATTTGTTTCTTAGTTTAATGTTGTGATGGCCTACGATTTTCACTTGATCCAACTACATATTTTCCTCTTTCGTAACCTAATTTATTTTCAATTCAGCACATGAGATGGATAAGGCACATATTTACTTAACAATGTAATATGAAACACATCATGAATTCTTGACAAAGAAGGAGATAAATCTAGATGGTACTTAATAGGGCTAATTTTATGCATAATGTTGAATGGACTAACAAAATAAGGAGCTAACTTGAAGGTTTTCCCAAAATGTTTTGAACTTTTATGTGGTCTTACATGCGAAAAAACCTTTTTGCCAATAATAAATTCATGAGGCATCCTTTTCAAATTAGCTTAACTCTTTTATCGATCAAAATTAGCCTTTAAGTTTTGGCATATTATGATCATTTGTTCATCATATTCTAATAATAATTCTAGACCAATAATGGCCTAATTTTTAAAGCTATCCTAGCCAAGTAGAGTTATACATTTTTACATATACAAGACTTCAAAAGAAACCATTCTAATTGTAGAATGATAAGAGTTGTTAAAAGAAAAGTTTAATAAATAAAGATAATCCTTCCACTTGGTCTACTGATACATAACATACATGCACAACATGTCTTCGACTACCTGGTTCAATTTTTTAGTTTGACTATCCATTTATAGGTTTTATGATGAACTAAAATTTGATCAAGTGCTAAAAGTTGTGGTCAAATTTTGCTAGAACCTTAATGTGAACAACTTGTCTCTATTAGAGATAATGACCTATGGCATGACACGTAATTGAACCACTTCTTTCATAAAGTGTTTAAAAAAAAATTTAGAATCATTAGTCAAATTACCAGAAATAAAGTGATCAACCTTAATTTCTTTATCAATTAGTATTAAGACAATGTCATATTAGTTGTGGGATTTGGGTAGTCTTACAAAAAAAATCAAGTGAAACCACTACCCATTTGTCTCTTGGTATGTCATGTGGGCATATCAAACCCCCATGATGCTAGTGTTCAACCTTTACACACTGACATTACAAACATCTTGCCATAAAATTGGTAACATACCTCTTTAGACTAGGCCAAAAAAGAGCCTCTTTAGCTCATGGGTCATTTTGGTGACACCTGGATGGGAAAAATGGGGTGATGTATGCACCTATTGTATCACAAAATTATGTAATCCACCTAATTTAAGTACAAAAATTCTATTTTGATGTCTTACAAGGCTATCTTTCTAAAAAAAATCAATTTTTTTAATGAAATACTTGTCAGCCAGTCTTGCACTTGTTGGTAGTAATTATTATCATGTTGTTTTAAGATTGCACTTTTGAAATTAAATTGTAAAAAAAAAGGAAACAAGGTACGTACACCTACTAAGCGCATCAACCATGTGATTTTCCTTTCCCTTCATATAAGAGATATTCATGTCAAAATTACTGAGAAACTCTAGTCATCTATGTTGGTAGGTATTAAATCATCTTATGAAATTAGGTATTCTAGGTTATGGTGACCAGATTTCACCTTGAAATGTTTGCCTAGTAAAAATGGCTTCCACTATTTTAATGTGTGTACTATGGAAACAAACTCTAAATCATATGTGAGATAGTTATTTTTAGCTTCCTAGCACTTGTGAGATTTATAGGCCACCACTTTACCCTCTTGGGTTAATATTCCATCAAACCTTCCTTAGAAGTGTCAGTGTATACCTCAAAATGATTGTTTCAATCAAGTATAATCAAAATAGGAGCTATTATCAACAACTCTTTGATATTTTTGAAATCCTCTTCACATTGAGGTATCCATGCAAATTTTCTACCCTTATACTGTAAGGATATAATGGTGGTGGCTAGGAGAAAGAACTTTTCTACAAACTATTGTTAGTATCCAACCAAGCCCATAAAAATTCACACTTCATGCACATTAGATAGAGCATGCCACTCTTGAATGGATTGAATATTTTATGAATCCACGATAATGCCTTTCTTAGAGATCACATACCCCAAGTAATGTATTTCTATTTGATAGAGGCATATTTAGATAGCTTACCAAATAATTTGTGTTATCTTAATATTTTCAAAACCATCCTTAAATGTTAATCATGTTCAACTTTGTTCTTAGAGTAGATGAAAATGTCATCTAAG
The DNA here is from genome assembly GCA_037957365.1 of Torreya grandis. Taxonomy (NCBI): domain Eukaryota; kingdom Viridiplantae; phylum Streptophyta; class Pinopsida; order Cupressales; family Taxaceae; genus Torreya; species Torreya grandis. The sequence goes on from JARHVA010001257.1 coordinate 3,531,316, forward strand.
AACACTAGTACAAATTTGTTTAGGAAATCTCTGAAAATGTTGTTCATTGATTCATGAACGTAGTAGGTGTATTTATGAGGCTAAAAATAAAAATAGTGAACTCATAATGACCATACCAAGTTTATAAGGCTATCATCCTCTTTTATTTTTAACTGATGGTAGCTAGATCTTAGATCAATTTTGGAAAAGATTGTTTCATCTTTCATTTGATCAAATAAATCATCAATCTAGAATAACGGGTAACAATTCTTGATCATTAGTTTATTAAGCATAAGATATTCAATGCACAACCTTAAAGTGATATCTTTATTTATCATGAATACTAATGGAGAACCCAAGGTGACACACTTGGTCGAATGCTTTCATTATCCAAAAGTTCTTGTAATTGAACTTTTAGCCCTTACAAATCTGCCACATTCATTAGGGGTAGCCCTAACATAACCTCAATAAATAAGTCAAAATTTTGTTTTGGTGGAAATCTAAGCATATTTTTAGGAAAAATGTCTATGAATTCTTGTAAAATAAGAAAATTCAAACATGACTGTTATTTCTCCTTGGGAAATTCTTGGATTTTAACTACATAGAGTTTATATCCTTTCCATACATCCTTCTTTAATTATAGGGCTAAAAGCATTTAATGTGTTTTTGACCCTTGAAGGCCTTGAATTTCAACAAGTTTTTCATTCTCATCAGTATGTTGTATCCTTTTTTGAGAGAAATAAAGTGCTGAATGGTGTTGTTGTAACCAATCCATACCTAATATGATGTCATAAGACCCTAGTAGTGTTAAAAACAAGTTTACCTTTATTTTTAATATGTCCAAATCAAGTTTAATTTGTTTTAAGCATTATTAAATAAGTACCCTCTTTCTGATACCAAACTTGATTTTTCATCCTTCTCTTAGTTGTATAGATTTTTGCATCCATTTATTTACTATAACATGTGAAATGAAGCTATCCATTGGACCAAAATCAATTAAAATAGTTACATAGTTACCAACATGATTACCTCTTATCTCTATTGGAATATCCTAAAATTTAGTTCTTCAATTGTCTACTACTAAATACACTTTATGGTCTATTGGCTTTCCCAATTTTAGCTTTAGATAGTCCTTGTGATAGTAATTATCACTACATTCTTAGCAAGCCAATGCCCTTTGTGGGGCTACTGGAATAGTGTTTTACCTTATGTCTGGTTCATGTTGACTATTTTGGTGTTGGTCCTTCTTAAAGGACCCTATTTTAGTGTTGCTTTGGATCTTAAATTTTTTTTTGGACTTTGGAATCAATTGAAATTTCTATTATTCCCTTAGAACTTGTGATTTTGGTATGATTTCTTAAAAATTTTAGGTGTGGGAGACAGAGTTTTAGATTTTGATTGATACATATTAATTTGGAAGTCTAATCTCACTTTGTGTCAAGACTTCTCTTTTTCTTCTACCCTATGGGCAGACTCTATAGCAACTATTAGCATCTTAGGATTAGTCAGATTGACATCATGCATCAATATCTCTTTTAGCCCTAACTTGAACTTGATTATTTTTATCTTTTCATCATGCATGTAGTCTATATAATGTATCAGATTTAAGAATTTATTCTCATATTATGAGATAGTCATATTCTCTTGCTTGAGCAACTGATTTTTTTTGTTTTCTACTCCTTAAAGTTTGCACTTAAGCACCTTTTCAAAATTTACTTTCAAAAGTTATCTAGGTAAGGGTCATAGGTTGATACCCATAAAAAGCATCGATATGGTTCTACCATAGGATGATAAAACTATTTAACTGGTAGACAACAAACCTTACCTTCATATTAGATGGCATGTCATGCAGGATCAAATATTTTTACATATTTATGAGCCATGCATCAGTTGTGTCTCCCAATTCCTCACTTATAAAGGTAGGAGAGATTTTTTTTTTGATCTCTTTGATGGTCAGGGCTACCATTCTTATTGGTACTTCCTAGAGTGCTTGCTTCTCTACTTGTCTAGTTTCCAATTGAGGGACTTCTTCTTGAGGATCACTCTCAAGATTGTTTAACCTGTGCTCTTGATTTTTAATTTTGGCTAGAATGACATTCAAAATGGTCAATATTACATGAAAGACTTATTCTTGCTTATCATTTGGGTTGTCTCCAAATGCATTATAATTTAGTGCTTCACTATTGTTATTATCATTATCATTATGGGGGAGATGTTTATTTCTATTTTGGTTCATATTTTGGGTGGCACAATCCATACCTTAGCTTTTACCTCTACGTCATTCTCTACCTCTTAAGATCAACCTATCAATTCCTTGATCATTATCACTAAATAGTTTCTTAGGTAGATTTTAGAAGAAACAAACTCTTTTAAATCATATTTAGATCTATGTTTACAATTGATAATTTATCATAGGCTTTGATATCAGGTGAAATGACCCCAAATTTTTTTGAGCATCCCTTTTTTTAGAGTTTATATTAGAAATAGAGAATCAAATTTACTACGTGTAACTTGGTTTTGCATAACCTACCAAAATAACTCTAACAAAATTTAAGTACATACAACCCTTAGTCAAGGTAATTAACCCTAGAATATTCTATGGGGGAGATTATTACACTAGGAAATCTACATGTAGTTTAAGGCATATCGATATGTAATCTATAATGATAAGCTTTGACCTATATGGAGGCAAACACCTTCCCAATAAACCCATCTAGGTGTGCTTATCGTATATAAGAGACTTACATATACATATGTTTGGGCATAGGTTAAGGTCGGTTATCCACCCTTTCAATTTACTTGGGATGCTAGAGGAGTATCATACTAATAGGAATTCATTTCTTGTTCATACAACATTTTTTATATGTCAAAGTTCATAATGAAGAAATCATTTTGTTCTAACTAATGTAATCAATGGCATATGTCTAAACAAGGTAAGAAATTTAAAATTACACCTATAGGTCCATGAAAATACAATAATAATTTGTATTTAATAATTTATGTGTAAGTGAATGTCCCATTATCGTACTATCCCTATTTAGATCATTATACCATGATCTATATTTTTGAGGATCACCGTACTACGTGCCTTTATTATACACATAATAATAGGCTATTGAAATCAAATTAAATGGTTATAATCTTTGTCAAAGTTTATGTGGTTGATAAATTAATATTATGATTTTGATTATAGTGGTTACCTATTCTTACTATACCATCCCATAATTAGTCATCTAAAGATTTATATATCTCAAATGTTAATTATTTATCAGTTGGTCATTATCATAAGAATCTTAAAAGTATGCCACTTAGTTTATATGATTTATAAATTTGTTTTGTTTCACCTTAGATTTTATGATTGTTCCTTTAAGAATGTCAAACTAATAAAAAATTAGAAATTTTGCCACTATTAACATGTTTCATCAAGTTCCATTTATGACTCTAATAGTGTCATTACACTATTAGACCAAATCATGATTTTGAATTCATGATGTGATCATTTAGTTTATCATGCTCATATTAATTTATTTGGAGGATCATTACACTATACAAATTTAATAGATGAACTCTATGAAGTAATAAAATCTATTCAATATAAGTGGAAAATAGCTTGAGGCTATATTTACATCCTAATGTCATTTTACAAGCCTGCATTGTTTCATTGATATTTACGAATTAAGAACAAAAGTTTATAATACTTTCAAAGTTTAAAATTATTATCTCTTTTATAGATAGATCTCAAGAACCTCATTTCAACATATTAAATGATTTATACAAACTAGCATGATTTCAACATATCCTTATATCTTGCAAAAGATATTGAAATCTAAGATAATCTAACTTCAAGGATACTTGAACCAATTTTAATCTTTAGACTAAAACCAATATAATTTTCAATCCTTTCAATTTATATGAAACAAATTCAATAAATGGAATAACAAATATGTTTCTCATAAAGATTTAAAATCTTGCAATGATGAAGTCTAAAACAGATAACAACTTATGCAAATCAAATTACATTAACTAATTATGATAATGAATAATTATAAACTTATTTATATGGTTGTAGAGTGCCAAAATAATTCAAGAACATTAGCTTATGAAAAAATTCTTAACATGCCATAAAATGAATTTAATTGCTGAAAACTAATCTCATACGTAGTGCCTTTTTAGAACTTAAAAATAATTTAGAATATATGTTGTAAAAATGATGGTACAATAGTATAAAATATATTAATTCTTATGTATAAAAATTTGAATTTAGTATGCAAGTGTAGCCATTTTAAGTTCTATATTTTCAAATCAACATTTAACAATAACTCAGTCCTATATAAAATCCATGAGCAATAAAATCAAATAATTAACTGATAATTACAATTTACTAATATACCCACGAACCATTAACATTATAACAACTACATTCATATGAATGTAAAAAATAACTCAATGGTAAATAGTTAACCCTTCCCTCTACTTGTAGGTATACAACTTTTTATTATTCTTAGCAATCTGAATCACTTAAATCAACAACATAATAAGTTCTTAAGTAATCAAATGAATAACAATATTAATTAGTCATGTTTATATTTTGTACATCAACTTAAGTATTATTTTACATTAAAAACATGCTATAATAATAATATTTAATACAAGGATTAAATAATACAATGAATCATCTAATAACCAACTGAACAATATTATTTCTCCACATGATCTATCTTGACCTAACCCATCCTATTAGCCCCCCAATCAGTGGCCCTTACCACTCCCAACCATTAGCTAGGAGATGGAGTCTAATTTTAGAGTCTTTAAGACAAGAGTACGAACAATAAGAGATAAAATTTATTACTAAGTTTGTACTATTTTTTCAAAAAATAACCATTCCATAATTGAAAGATCAAAGTACAAACACCAATAGGTATACAAGGATTGACAACCTTTATTTTTACTCTAAATATTTATAGGTATCAACTAAATATTTAGTTGAACCCAATAAACCTCCATCATAGGTTCCAGGTGTACTGCAGTTTCAACATATAAATCCATAACTTCAAGTGATACAAAATTATCTACTATAGCTAATAATGAATAAGAAATATTCACATAAAGAATGTATTTGAAAATAGATAAATGCAACACCAAGGATTTAGGTGTCTTACCCAATTGTCAATCAATCATGTATAGTCATTTCATCACCCCTAACAGATGATGAAATCATTATATCTAAACCTTATATGGTTGGATCAATCTTTATATAAAAAAGTAATGCTATAAAATAATAACATAAATTATAATTACAAGGGTTTTAATATTATAATGATAAACCCTATTTTTAAAAAATACTCATAAACACCATGTAATGTTTATATACCAAAATGCAAATTAAACACACCCAAAAATGGTGAACCAACAAGCTAATAAAATTCCAACACATACTCAACCCAACCACTTTTAAAGAAAATAAAAATAGAAAATTTAAAATGTCTTACAACTAATCAATAAAACCCAACACAAAAGAAATATTTTATTGAATAAAATAATCTCAAATTTCCATTCTAACTAGCTACTTCAACAGGTAAAAATAAAAACCCAACCACTTAAGTAAGGTGATATCTTCAATAGGGTCAAAATACCTCAAACCCCCAAAATGAAAATGCAAAAATAAATCAATATGCACAAACTTAACCCTATGGCTAGGTAAATGAATCCAATAAATATTTATCCACGTATTTTAATATGGCTAGACAACCAAAATGAAAGGAAGATTTTAGGGGTTTTAGAGATGAAGATTTCACTTAAAAATTTTAAAAATTTAGAATTATAAATAATTGAGAAGCAAACTAGAATAACCCATTATTAAAATAGAGTTTTATATCAATTTTAAATCGATTTAGAACCTTTGTAGGTTCATCAGGAAGTTTCTTGACTTCCTTATGAACTTGCAAATAATCTTTTTATTTTGCATCTAAAAATGAAATCAAACAATCATTCTTTTTCCACAAATAAAGTATACTACACCTAGTTTGATTTTATCATAGGAGGAGGAAAATATTAAAAATCTTGATTACTTTCTAGTAAAATTTGATCTTTCCTAACACCATGCCAACCTCTTTTGTAGTCATGACCTAAGCAGGTCATTTTCCCTCCTCCATTACTTCCTCTTGCCACCATTTCCATCTTAGGGTTTCTCTTTTCTCTTCCTAATCTTCGCTAATCTTCTCCAAAATTGTTATAACCTGATTTTACCTTATGATTTATAACCTTTGAACCCATAGATTAATATAGTTATTATTTGATTATTATTGCTTTTATTTGATATTTATAACATATACTGTAATGGGACAGTGATATTGCTAATCAGTATACATGATGTGGTAGTTGTATTTTTTTATTATGTACACGATGGATTGGTATTTGTTAGTTTTGCATCATTGGTTCATATATATGATGACTCAGAGTAATTACCTAGTTATTGTGAGGTAGATGCATGATTGATCCTACCCTCAGATTTTGATGAGGGAAAACATCATCAGAGAGGATGGAATAGATGGGATGATTAGGGGATGACAAAAAAATTGCTAATGACCCTACATACACACACAGTAGATTTAAAATGTTATATGCATAACATATTTTAAATGTTAGCACATGTTATGTAAATATTTTTGTGATTGTATTTTGTATGTAAATTTAAATCTTGACATGCATAAGACTACATAATATTTTTTTACTTATAATTATCTATATTTTTAAGAATAAATCAAGAAAATAGATATTTAATTTCTATCATATGTGTAACTAGGATAATGTATTTTAAACATCTTTGAACATTTAGCTCATTAATTTATTGATATTTAAGATATCGATATAAGCACGACACACACACACACACACACACACACACACACACACACACACACACACACACACACACACACACACAGTTATCTTGCACTTAGAAGTAATTATTGACTTAATATCTATTAGTTAAATAAATAATTATCTTTATTTTAATTGATTTCATGGAATTTAAGTTATCTTAAAGTACTAATCTTGAGTTAAGACAATCTAAATTTAGTATTGGAAATTATGCATGAAATTATATTAGAAGTTAGAAATTAATTATCATTATTTTATTTGTCAACTAAACTTAAGTTTAAGATAACTTGGAGAACTATGGTGTAATGATCTTTAGTAAATAAATTAAATATTTTAATATTTATTAAGCAAGCTGATGTAAGGATAGACTACGGATTTGATAAAGGGATAACTGCACTTAGTAGGAGTTAAACATGCCATGCATGAAGGGCAAACTAGGAGAAAAATAACAAGCAAAGAGATGAGTGTAACAGATAGAGAGGTGATTAGTTTTATAAATTAAGCCTGATAAAAATAAAAATAACACATATATAAGGATACAAAATAAAGAATATGGGACATGGAGATAAAGTAAATTGAATAGAGTAGGAGAAGGCAAAATGAGAGGTGTATTCTTCATTCAAGAATCTTCTTCAACAAGTCCTGAAAGGTTGGTTCTAATTTAATATTTTTAAGAATAGTATTAAGTAGATATGAGATTTATATATTTTTTATGATAAAAATATATTCAACTATGATTTAATTAGAATTTCAACTCAATTTTGAAAGAACTAACAAAATTGATTATATGTATATTTTTCCTAATTTGAATCAGAAATTTAACAAACTAGTACATCATAATTATTAAAGGAATCTTGTCTAATTTATACCAAAAGAATGCACATGTTGCCAGCATCCATATTTGGTATAATTTGACACTGAGTTATATTTATTATGGCTAGATGCTTTTTTGTTCCTTGTGACTACGTCATATAGATATAAATGTAAGCATCACCCTATTTTTATATAAGCCAGTGTACAAATTAAATACACACACACACACACACACACACACACACACACACACACACACACACACACACACACACACACACACACACACACACACACACACACACACACTGCTTTAACCTTTTACAACAAATAATGATCAATTTGGGCAACATCATAAAATATTAACTGTGACTTACTTTAGAAGTATATTATTTATGGCATAATTTTATTCTAGAGGGTTTTTCTTAGGTAGTGAAACAAATTTAGAATTTTATAAGAGTGAGCTATGTAACAACGACAATGGAATTATAATCATTTAGGTGCAAATAGTATATAATTAAATTGAATAAGAGATAACCATATACCTCTTTTTGACTGCATATAACTTGAAATGGTCAGTGACATACATATGATGTCTGTGTTATATTCTATATACAACATCTTAAATACATTGACTGCATTTACACATGAACAATACTTCACTTATAGATTGTATTTTATTATGTGTGTGTGGGTGGAGTCTAAATTTGTAGACTATGTTTTATTTGAGTAGCATTCTATTTTTGTGTCATACATACATATATAACACTATATTATTATCAACTATGTTTTATTAAAATTTGGGTGGCGTCTAGTTATAAAGAGGATCTGCCTTTTCAAATAAAATTGACCCATATAAAACCATAGCATAATTGATAAAATATTTATGTTAGAATCCTATTTAAATAAGTGTTAAATGCATTCTAATTTAGTATATATAAATAATGTATGATATTGTCCTCTCTTTATGTTATATAAGAATTCATATATTGAGAATATATATATATATATATATATATATATATATATATATATATATATATATATATATATATATATATATATTAAATTTTAGATCGATCAAGTCTTGAATACAACAAATTTCTGGTTGGAAAATGATTTTTGAGCAAGCTCATGAGAACCCTAGTAACAAATGGAGATATATTTTAAAGTATTATTGATTATGTATAAGTGTTGAGTTACATGTTTTTTGTATGTTTAAATGATGATATTTTGATAATATATACTAAAAAAATTATGAAGGGATAATACTTAAGGTCATAGAGGTAAACTTAGTTTTGCAATATGAATGTATTAATGTCTATGAAAAACTTGAAAATTAATTTATAAATTAAATGTATTGATCTATTTTTTTAGAAAGGAAAAATTATTATTTTGAGCATACTTGTTTTCATATTAGGAGAATGCAAATTATAAACTTGATTGTAATTAGAACCTAAACTATAGTTTGGGTAGATAAGTATGTTACTTACATTAAAAGAAGAATTATGATCCTTTTTTGAAGCATATCTAGATGGTATGAAATTGAATGGTTAGTGTTTTGATATATGTTATTATATATGTGAAAATAACATGTTTTATTTTCATTATATGTATTTAATGGATAAAATGTATGGATAATATTGTTCTATTCCTAGTGTATAAAAAATCTAAATGAAGCTTTAAGTTATATACTATGCTATACATTCTATATTGATGATGCTAATAGGTAGTAAAATGGACTTCACTAGCCTACGTATCACTGCCAATGTTGGATGTAGATAATCTAATCAAGTGGTGTGTTAAGAAATTGATCGATCTAGGTGATTGTATGTTATTTGAAACTTTGGCTAAAGTAATGCTAGATAGACATTGTTAATTCGTATTTTTGATTTACATGTTATGTGATATCATGTTAGAAATATATTTTATTTATGATACATATCATGTAGTAGAAATATTATATCACATGAAATACTATCATATCTCTCCAGATTCTTGCACCATTCTATCTATCTATCCATGAAGGGAGGACCATTCCCTAATAGGGGATTGTGTAGGGGATTGATGGTCCATGGTTGATGTGAAAAAGTGTTAGAATTATGCTCTCCCTCCCCACTTTAGTACTTATTTGGAGACTACACTTGAGATTATCAACAATACATGAGTTAGTTTAACTTGAGCTCTGAAGAACTTAATATCTATTTATTGTATTAAGGCTGAATGCCTATAGGAAGTGTAGTTATAATATGGAAGTGTAGTTATAATATATTACTATATAATTGAACAATAATTATTGTATTATTAGATCAGCCATGGTTGTGTCTTAATGTATTTAATTTTCTTAAAGTTATAATAAATTATATTGCATTTGATATTTGAATTTATAAATACTATTGCTTTAAGTTATAGTTTGGATAAGTTGTAAATTATTTTCAGTGGATTGAATGTTAATTAATTAGTTTTAAAAAAATTACTGCATTATTCTAGATATAACTTAAGGGGTTGTAACATGTGGTATCAGAGCTTAGGCTTGAACTCTAGGATTGTATGATTCCACTAACATTTTCATATTTGTCAGGAATACGAAACATCGAAAGCACACAATTGATTACCAAACCAAGCAACTTAATATGTGGAAATTAACCAGATTCAACAAGTAACTAGAATTCAGAATAACACAGAATATGAGAGACAATACACAACTTGTATTAATAACTCTTTCAGAAGGAAATACAACAAAGAAGACTGCCACAGTTCTTCTTCCTTACACACCTCTAGGGCTCCCACACCTCTAGGACATAAACAGTAAATCTTCCCTCAAAGCTCTCTCTACTAGGTCCCAACACCCAACTCAAACACAGAGTTGGTGTTCACCTTATACCTATGCTCCACACACACCACAAGTGCTCCACGCACTCCACAAGTACTCAAGGTACTTCAAGTAGATCTCCCATGAACCTGCAACAACCTGCAATTCAACAGACCATACTTATGGAAGGAACTGCCTTGCCTTCCTCTTAGCTCTCCATGTACTCCACGTATATACCAATGAGTACACACCGTACTCCAAGTAGATCCTACCTGATTCTACTCCCTGTTGTGTTGCTATCCCATCTGATCTCCAACCTATAGATCAATACTGGTTCTGCACACCTGTGAACCTTGACCTTGCACACACACACACACACCTGCAGATCAACGATCTTACTTACCATGTAGATCTCCTATAAGGGCCATGCTCACCTGATGACCAAGATCATACATACCTGAAGAATCCAGCTAACTCTCCAATCCAGCACCCACACACCTGGTACCATGGCACTAGGAGGAACGCACCATTGCTCTACCTCTCTCTGAAGGAGTTGTTTGCTCTCTTACTCCCTAGCACTAATTTACAATACAACCATGAGTCTATTATATAGATCTCATCCAAACAATAATTAGACATCTAATTACAATAATTAGATCTGTAGCTCTCAGTCTAAAATTAGCTCTCATCATGCAAACACTTGGTTTGTTAGCTAACTGCCCGTAACATCCACAGTCCAAACCACATAGGTGACCGACATTGGTCCCTATCTACCTGGAGGTGACCGACGCCGACCGATCCCTGACCAATGTTAGTTGCTTCTCTTCACAATCCTGCCGACGTCGGTTGATCAGACTGATGCCAGTTGCTCTGCAAATCAACAACCCTCAGCAACCTCCTCTCCTATTTGCATCAGTGAAGCTTTTAGCTCCATAACCTAACAATATCCCACTTGGAGATAAATAGCTGCACTGTACCTGTACCTATACTCTATCTAATCTATTTCCTCATTTGTATCCCTCTTCAAGCTCAATCCTAAAGATAACTCACCACACGTCCCGTGGTGTACCTCCTGTCATTAGAGTAACCTGCCGCATCTGAACCTACAAACCCATGTAGTGAAGTCCTGACCCTACATAGCATGAATCCCTACTGTTGGTCCCTCTCAAATACCTGAGAACCCACTTCCTCGAATTGACTCCTAACTCTCTGACAGTTCCCACTGCATGGGAAAACTCAGGTCTATACCAGACCTCATGTGATTTCAAACACTGTACCTGTCCAGCCCTTAGTGTGCTCCAGCTCTGCATCCTGCGTAATGAACCTCGCCAACACCTGATTCACATCAGTTCCCAATGGAGACAAAATCAGCCTGTGATCTCCATGTCTCCCATGTCAAAGAATTTTGCTGCTCCAAACTCCTCCTGACATGCCACTGAACTAATCTTACCCTTAGCTCAGCAAAACCCTGTATGTACAAACCTGCTAGCTAGCATACCATCCACATACAGCAACAAAATGATGTTGCAATCACCATCCCCCTAGTAAGTCAAAACCACAGTAGTTACCCTGACATTGGCTGAAGCCATGCTTCGTCCTCCATCTGTCAAAACCTGTACCATTGTCCTGCAGCTTCCCAAGACCATATGCCTGGTCTTCCATCTCACGTGTTTGTTCACTCTATTCTTCAACTAAGGAATCCATTTGTCTCTATGCTTTTGCACCAGTTGGCAACCCTACCAAAACTCCCGTTTGGTTCTGCATCATATCCCTGCCATGCTCCCACCTGTTTCTTAGATCCTTCCTGCTCTACAATCAACAACGAGTATAAAGAAGAAGAACAATGAATTTGAGGGCCTACTTACGTCTTTAGTCCTCTGTATGGGTGTTTGAGACTCCTTGACAACATGCTGTCCACCCAAAATCTGTTATAGTGACCGACCTTGATCACTCCACAGTCTGCATCCGACCGACGTCGATTCCCATGCGTCTGTCCCTGACTACCAACCTGCCAACATCGGTGTCCCTGTTGTCGACGTCAGTCCTCCTGAACGACGTCAGTCTTACCTACTGCCAACGTCGGTCCTCTTGACCAACTTCGGTCTTACCCTACCCGACATCACCAGCTTTGGTCTGCACATGACCGACATCGGCACCTATCTGTTCGATGCCGGTTCCTCCTGACCGACGTCGGTATCTGTGTTCACCTGTGAGTGATGACTTTTTTCCCGTGAGCTCCTTTGAATCAATCTCCATGTCCAAACTACTCTGCTCAGAAGTATCCAACACCATCCACTGGTTTCTGTCTGCCATCTCCTCCAAGAACACCAAGGCTTTCCAGTTCTTAAGCCTGTCAAATATATCTGTCTTCTGCTTAAGAACATGCATCTCCTTCCTACTCATGTGACCAAGCCTACGAAGCTACGTCTCTGCAACAGAAGAAGAATCAGTAATATAAACAACTAGATAAAGAGTACCTATTTTCTTACCACCAGCTAATTCAAGTGTATCTGCTGTGAGATTTCTTGTGCATCTCTCATCACCCAATCTTTCTAAAGAAATTAGCCATATCTCCAAACCTGGGACCTGCATGACCTTCATCAACACCTGTGTGTTGGCCACCTGCAATTTCAACTTCACTTCCCCTTTGCCAATTCTTTGGCAAGGCTCACCAGCTCCTCTACCTGGGGCTGCATGGAAAGAGGCAACTGAATCTGTTATCCTAGATTCAACTTTATCCAAGAAACCTCCTAGAGCATCCTGTGCAACAACACCTGCAACATCTGCTTCTTCAGTTTTTTCATGCTGATCTTCTACCAACCAACAATAGTATTTTACCTGCTCTTTCTTTCCATGGGACCTTAAGTGATCATCTGTGCTTTTCAACTCCTCCATTCTTAGCTTACTTTCATCTACCATTGCTCTGCTCCCACTCAATCAGAAACCCCTGAGAGTGACCTGTAACCAAACACAAAACCTGCTTCCTGCAACCTTAGCTATGATACCACTTGTCAGGAATACGAAACACCGGAAGCACACAATTGATTACCAAACCAAGCAACTTAATATGTGGAAATTAACCAGATTCAACAAGTAACTAGAATTCAAAATAACACAGAATATGAGAGACAATACAGAACTTGTATTAATAACTCTTTCAGAAGGAAATACAACAAAGAAGACTGCCACAGTTCTTCTTCCTTACACACCTCTAGGGCTCCCACACCTCTAGGACATAAACAATAAATCTTCCCTCAAAGCTCTCTCTACTAGGTCCCAACACCCAACTCAAACACAGAGTTGGTGTTCACCTTATACCTGTGCTCCACGCACACCACAAGTGCTCCACGCACTCCACAAGTACTCAAGGTACTTCAAGTAGATCTCCCATGAACCTGCAACAACCTGCAATTCAACAGACCATACTTATGGAAGGAACTGCCTTGCCTTCCTCTTAGCTCTCCATGTACTCCACGTACATACCAATGAGTACACATCGTACTCCAAGTAGATCCTGCCTGATTCTGCTCCCTGTTGTGTTGCTGTCCTATCTGATCTCCAACCTACAGATCAATACTGGTTCTGCACACCTGTGAACCTTGACCTTGCACACACACACACCTGCAGATCAATGATCTTACTTACCATGTAGATCTCCTATAAGGGCCATGCTCACCTAATGACCAAGATCATACATACCTAAAGAATCCAGCTGACTCTCCAATCTAGCACCCACACACCTGGTACTGTGGCACTAGGAGGAACACACCATTGCTCTACCTCTCTCTGAAGGAGCTGTTTGCTCTCTTACTCCCTAGCACTAATTTACAATACAACCATGAGTCTATTATATAGATCTCATCCAAACAATAATTAGACATCTAATTACAATAATTAGATCCACAGCTCTCAGTCTAAAATTAGCTCTCATCATGCAAACACTTGGTTTGTTAGCTAACTACCCGTAACATCCGCAGTCCAAACCACACAGGTGACCGACGTCGGTCCCTGTCTACCTGGAGGTGACCGACGCCGGCCGATCCCTGACCGACGTCAGTTGCTTCTCTTCACAATCCTGCCGACGTCGGCTAATCAGATCGACGCCGGTTGCTCTGCAACTCAACAACCCTCAACAACCTCCTCTCCTATTTGCATCAGTGAAGCTTTTAGCTCCACAACCTAACAATATTCTTATTTTTAGTAAGAAAGAAGAATGGTGAAAACTAGAGCATCGGGTGAAAGTCTTTCAAATGTCAGTAATAATAACCCTCCCAATGATCTTAATTTGATTGCCACCAAGAATTCAAAAAATTTGGATTAGATTATCAAAGTAATAAATGATATTAGGGATCACATCATAGCCTTGGAACAAGAAGTTCACAATCAAGGTGAGGAATAACATTAGGAAGTCCCTGTTGAGCACCCCATTGAGTAAGAAAACCAATAGGATGTGAGAGCTCAAGTAGCTATAGAGTTTTTTTAGGGACATGAAAAAGGTGAGTCCACCTAAGTTCAATGAAATTGTTCTAGGTGATGGAGTTGAAGCATGGGTGATTCAGATGGAGAAGTATTTTAAGAATCAAAACTAACCTGAAGTCACCAATGTAGTTTGGGAAGTGTACCAGTTGGCTGGTGAGGTAGCTACTTCATGGGGAAATAAGAAGATGGAAATGAACCTTAAATAAACCACCATAATTTGGGAGTATTTTATGATGTTGTTCAAGTCATGGTGGATACCATAACTTTATTTTTATTAGAAACTCATAGATTTTTAGAATCTAAAGTAGGAAGACTCATCGATGAATGAGTAATGGGAGAAATTAATCAAACTTATAAAGTATGTACCTTAGTACCAAGTTGATGAGAGGTTTAAAATGAAATTTTTTATAATGAGATTAAAACCCCAGATCGATGGTGAGGTAGATGTTCATGGACCTTCTACCATGGACCAAGTCTTTAAGAAAATAGTGAAGCAAGAGCAGAAGTTGAAATCTCTTATACAGGTCAGGAAAAAGTTCAAAAAAAAGTTTAGAATTTCTAAGCCAACTTTCAAGAAGAATAACTAGAAACAAAAGAGTGGATACTCTATGGGGAAGTCTAATAACCAGAATGCTAAATTCAACAGTGGATTTGATAACAAGAAACTAGGTAATAACTTTAAAGGTGGTTTCTAGAGAAACCCACAAACTGATAGGAAAGGTCCACTTGGTGGTTGTTTCAATTATGGAGGAAACCATTATGCTCTTGAATGCACTCAGGACAAGTCAAAAAGCAAAGGTCTTAATTCTCAATAGGGAAATTTTAATTAGCATATTCATGTAATAATTGATAATTGGTAAGTCAAATTTCAAGCATCACCTATACAACTGTCAATTATTTTGTTTCAACATCCAATTTTTATTTTGATAGATACAAAGACTAATAAATGCTTTATATCTCCTAGAATACCTAGCAAGTTTATTAGAAAAGCTATATATATATATAAAATGCATGGTCATCACAATATGGGAATGAATCAAAATTCATGGTTGATAAGTGTCTAGTGGAAGAAGTGATTAAATTACCTAAATTTTCAATTGTAGTAGATTTGTATGTAGTAATACTAGGGTCATACAACATGATCCTAAGAGTCAATTGGATCTCTAAACATAAGGCCAAAATTAACTTTTATTTAAAGAAGGTTGAGTGTCTTGATGATTTTGGAAATTAGACACAAATTTAAGGTAAAAAGAGAGAGTTATGGCTTGGGTAGATTTTTATAATGCAACTCAGGAGAGCTCAAGTCAAAGATTATCCTTTTATTAGAGATTTTCATGATGTATTTTTGAAAGAATTACCAGGATTACATCATAAATGTGAGTTCAATTTTTATATCAACATTATACCTAGATCAGAGCTATAGTCTAAGGCACCATATAGGATGATAACCACTAAGTTATTTGAATTGAAGGCACAACTCCATGAATTATTGTCAAAGGGGTTGATTAGACCTAATGAGTCACCATGAGGTGTTTCAATAATTTTTATAAATAAAAAGGATGGTACTCTTCGACTCTACATTGATTACAGAATATTGAACAAGGAAACTATAAAAAAATAGGTATCTGTTACCTCGTATAGATGATATTTTTGATAAAATGCATAGAGAAATGATGTTTTTAAAGATATATATTAGATCAAGATATCATCAATTGAGGATTCAAGATGAGGATATTTAAAAAATTATGTTCAAAACTCATTATAGGCATTATGAGTTCACAGTGTTACCCTTTAGGTTGATAAATGCACTAGCAACATTCATAAATATCATAAACAGTGTGTTCAAAGATTATTTAAGTCATTTTATTTTATTCTTCTTGGATGACATTCTTATATATTCTAAGAATGAAGAGGAGCACCTACAACATTTGAAACTGGTTCTGCTATGATTGTGGAAGCACAAGTTGTATGACAAGTTATCTAAGTGCACATTTTTATAAGAGAGAGTGAAATATCTAAGGTATATTATTTATGCAAATGGTATTTTAGTAGATACATATAATATAAGAGCCATTATGGAGTGGATAGTGTCAATAAATGTGTATGAGGTAAGGAGTTTTATGAGGTTATCAAGCTATTACAAGAAGTTCATTCCAAAATTTTCCAAGATAGTCCAATTACCTCTTTGTAGTGGAAGAACCAAATTTTTTTCTGGTCATAGAAGTGTGAAGTAGATTTTCAAGAATTAAAAATAAGACTTACGCCAACACTAGTCTTGAGAGTTCTTGACTCTAATGGTTAGTTTTTAGTGATCATATATGTATAAATAGAGGGTTTAGGAGTCCTTATGTAGGATGGTGTTGTAGTAGATTTTGAATTGATAAAACTAAAAACTCATGAGGTGAATTATCACCCTCATGATCTTAAACTTGCAACAATTATTCATGATTTGTAAGTCTGGCAATATTATTTATAGAGAAAACCATTTGAGCTCAAGAATGACAACTTGGGACTCAAGTATATCTTCACCCAACCAAATTTGAATGTTCATTAGAGATGTTGGCTAGAGTTTATTTCTAACTATGACTTTGATATCAATTACATCAAAGGTAACGAGAATAAAGTAGTTGACATTTTGAGTCATAGAAGGTACATAACAACTATAGTTATTATCAAGAATTATTTTAGGGATCTTATGGTTAAGTTATCACCAAGAGATTAATACTATGATCAGGTAAAAAAAATTATCTGATAATGCCCCAAATCCTCAATATAAGGGATTCAGTTATGAGAGTGACGATCTTTTGCATTTTAACTAGAAGATGTATGATCAAGAGAATCTGTAGAGCATAGTGTTAAAATATTTACACAATGCCCTATATTTGAGACATTCAAGAGTAAACAAGCTCATGAAAGAGCTTAGACCTCTATATTTTTGGAAGAAAATTAAAAAAAAATGGTAGATTTTGTGTCATAGTATCTAGAATGTTAGTGAGTGAAAGCTGAACATGTGCACCCAGCTAGATTGTTATATCTGCATGATATAACAAATAGCTAGATTGTTATATTTGCATGATATATCAGAGTGGAAGTGGAAGGTAATCAATATGGACTTTGTCCAAGATTTACCAATTTCATGGAGCATGCATTATATGATCTTGGTAGTTGTTGATAAACTAATCAAGGTGGTTCATTTCATACCAAACAATTGATAGATGATGCACTTACCTTCGCAAAGAGGTTTATAGAGGAAGTGTATAGGTTGCATGTATTTCTAGAGAAGATCATTTTAGATCATGATCCAATAATAAATTTCAAATTTTGGGTAAATCTAAACTTATCTTTGGGTACTTAGCTTAATTTCAGCACTGTATATCACTTAGAGACTGATGGTCAAACTAAGTGAGTAAATCAGGTTTTAAAAGATCTTATACATATGTATTACATGGATTAATAATACAAATGGAAATATTATCTTCCATTGGTTGAGTTTGTATATAATAAATCATATAATTCAACTTTGAAAATGACACTATTTGAGTCACTATATGGAAGTGCAGGACACTAATCAATTAGGACATGTTAGAGGACATGGTAGTCTTTGGCCTTGAGATGCTTTCTGAAATTGAGGATCAAGTTAGATTAATTAGGTAGAGATTGGTTGAGGCTAATGATATATAAAATATTTACACTAATTTAAAGAGGACATATAGGTCATTTTTTATTAGTGATAAAATATTTTAAAAGGGTAAGTCATAGAAGCGTTTGATCAAATTTGGGAAGTCAACAAAACTGTCACCAAGATATTTGGGACCCTTAAAAATTTTAGAAGTGGTTAATACTATTATATATAGACTTGAATTACCACCATTCCTATCTCTATTACATAATATTTTTCATATATCTTATCTTAAAAAGTATATATTTTATCCTTCACATGTTTTAGATTAGAATGCTTTGCAAGTTTTAGATCTTAGAGTGGTCATGGTAGAACCAATCATAGTAATTTACACTCCCAAATTTTGTCTACATAATAGAGAGGTGTCAGAGTGTAAGGTATTTTAGGACTAATAATATGAGGATAACGCTATTTGGGAAGATTAGTATGAGTTTTACTGGGTGTTTCTACATTTGTTTGCATGATTTGATACTTGATACTATGTTTTTAAATTATGTTAAACTCTTTTGATATTCAAAATTATTATTTAAATAAGTGTCATCATGATGATGACCAATTTTAGGGAGAGGATGTTACATCCTAATTTCACTTTGTGATTTATAACCTTTGAATCCATGGATTAATATGGTCATTATTTGATTATTATTGCTTTTATTTGAGATTTATGACATATACTGTAATGGGACAGTGATATTGTCGATTAGTATATATGATGTGATAATTATATTTTATTATTCTATATATAGTGAATGTGTATTTGTAAGTTTTGCATTATTGGTTGATATATATGATGACTCAGACTAACTACCTACTTCTTACGAGGTGGATGCATAATCGATTCTACCATCATATCTTGATGAGGGAGAGCATCATGAGAGAGAATGGAATAGATGAGATGATTGGGAGATGATAGAGGAATCGATAGTGACCCTATACATACATAGTAGATTTAAATGTTATATGCATAACATGTTTTAAATGTTAGTACATATTATGGAAATATTTTTGTGATTGTATTTTCTATGTAGATTTAGTTCATGACATGCATAAGACTACATAAGATTTATTTACTTATAATTATCTAGATTTTCAAGAATAAATCAGGAAAATAGATATTTAATTTCTATTATATGTATAACTAGTATAATGTTTTTTGAATGTCTTTAAACATTTAGCTCACTAGTTTATTGATATTAAAGATATCAATATAAGTAAGAAATATGCATATATAATCTATATATACTAGTTATTGTAGGTACAATTATCTTATAATTAGAAGCAATTATTGACTTAATATCTATTAGTTAAATAAATAATTATCTTTGTTTTAATTGATTTTATGAAATTTAAATTATCTTAAAGTACTAATCTTGAGTTAAGACAATCTAAATTTAATCTTGGAAATACATGCATGAAATTACATTGAAAGTTAGAAATTGATTATCATTATTTTATTTGTCAACTAAACTTAAGTTTAAGATAACTTAGAGAACTATGACATAATGTTCCTTAGTAAATAAATTAAGTGTTTTAATATTTATTAATCAATCCAATGCAAGGATAAGCTAAGGATTTGATAAAGGGATAACTGCACTTAGTAGGAGTTAAAGATGCCATGTATGGAGGGCAAACTAGGAGAAGAATAACATGTAAAGAGATGGGCATAATATATGGAGAGGTGATTAGTTTTATAAATCCATCGTGATAAAATTAAAAAAAAATAAACAAAGGCAAGGAGATAGAAGCAAGAAGATGGGACATATAAATAAAGTCAAATTGGAGAGAGTAAAAGAAGGCAAAAAGAAAGGCGTATTCTTCATTTAGGCATCTTCATCAACAAACCTTGAAAGGTTAGTTCTAATTTAGTATTTATAAGAATAGTATTAAGTAGATACGGAATTTATATATCTTTTGCGATAAAAATATATTTAACCATGTTTCATTATAAGTCCAATTCAATTTTGAAATAACCAATGAAATTAATTATATGCTTCTTTTTCCTGAGTCGAATCAAAATTTTAACAAACTAGTACATCATAATTATTGAAGGAATCTTGTCTAATTTATACTAAAAGAACACATAGGCTTCCAATGTCTAGATTAGGTATAATTTTAGACTGACTTATATTTATTATGGCTAGCTACATATTTATTCCTTATGACTGCATCGGATAGATATAAATGTAAGCAACATCCTATTTATATAGAAGCCAATGTCCAAATTATATATATATATATATATATATAAATATATAAATAACACTTTAACCTTTTACAATAAATAGTTATCTATTTAGGCAGCATCATAAAATATTGACTACGACTTACCTCAAAAGTATATTCTTTTTGGCAACATTTTAATTCCATAGGGTTTCGCTTAGGTAGTGAAATAAATTTAGAAGTTTATAAGAGTGACCTATGTAACAACAACAATGGAATTAAAATCATTTAGGTGCAAATAGTATATCTTTAAATTGAATAAGAGATAACCATACCTCTTTTTGACTGCATATAACCTAAAATGGTCAGAAACATACATATTATGTCTGCGTTATATTCTATATACAATGTCTTAAATACATTGACTACATTTACATATGAGCAACACTTCATCTATAGACTTCATTTTATTATGTGTGTGGGGGTAGAGTCTAAATTTGTAGACTGCATTTTATTTGAGCATCGTTCTATTTTTGCATCATACATACATACATAGCACCATATTATTATCAATTGCGTTTTATTAAAACTCAGATGGTATTTAGTTATAAAAAGATCTACCTTTTCAAATAAAATTGACCCATATAAAACCATAGTGGAATTGATAAAATATTTATGTTAACGTTCTATTTAAAATATTGTTAAATGCATTCCAATTTAGTATATATAAATAATGATGATATCATCCTCTCTTTATGTTACATAATAATTCACATATTAATTACTTTCAGGTAAAGGAATACGTTTTAGATTGAGAAATGGGTTCAACTTGTTATTGAAGTAAGTATAATATATATTGTTATATATTAAATTTTAGACGGATTGAGTCTTGATTATAGCAAACTTTTGGTTGGAAAATGATTTTCAGACAAGTTCATTAGAACCTTAATAATAAATAGAGAGGTATTTTAAAGTATTATTGATTATTTATGAGTGTTGTGTTACATGTTTTCAGTATGTTTAAATAATGATTTTTTGATTATATATATAACAGAAAGTATGTAGAGATAATACTTAAGGTCATAGAGGTAAACTTAGTTTTACCATACGAGACTATATTAATGTCTATGAAAAACTTGAAAACTAATTTAGAAATTAAATGTATTGATCTATTGTTTTAGAAAAGACATATTATTATTTTGGTTATACTTGTTTTTTTATTAGGAGAATATAAATTATAAAATTGGTTGTGATTAGAACCTAAACTGTAGTTTGGGTAGACAAGTATGTTCCCTGCATTAAAAGAAGAATTATGATCCTTGTTTGAAGCATACTTAGATGATATGAATATTGAATGGTCAGTGTTTTAATATATGTGAGAATAACATGTTTTAGTTTCATTATATGTATTTGATGGATACAATTTATGGATAAGATTATTCTATTTCTAGTGTAGAAAAATTCTAAATGAAGCTTTAAGTTATATACTATGTTATATATGTTTATATTAGATTCCTCATTGATGATGCTAATAGGTAGTGAACTATGTTATTTGAAAAATTTGGCCAAAATAATATTAGATAGACATTATCAATTCATATGTTTAGTTTGCATGTTGTGAGATATCATGTTAGAAATGTATTTTCTTTATGATACACATCATGTAGTAGAAATCTTACAGCACATGGGGTACTAGCATGTCTCTCTAGATTCCTGCACTATTTTATCTACTTATCCATGAAGGGAGGGTTATTCCTTGATAGGGGATTGTGTGTGGAATCGATGGTCCATAGTTGATGTGCAAAAATGCTTGGGTGATGATCTCTCTCCCCACTGTAGTACTTACTTGGAGACTACACTTTAGATTATCGGTGATACACGAGTTGGTTTGATTCGAGCTATGAAGAGATTAGTATCTATATATTATATTAAGGCTGAATGTCTCAAGGAAATATAATTATAATATATTTATATTCTTGAACAATACTTGTTACATTATTGGACTAGTCATGGCTGTGTTAACGTATTTACTTTCTTTATAGTTGTAATAAGGTATATTGCATTCAGTATTTGAATTTAGAAATACTATTTTTCTAAGTTATATTTTGGATAAGTATTTAAAGTATTTTCAGTGGATTGAATGTTAAGTAATTGGTTTTAACAAAATTATTGCATTATTCTAGATATAACTTGAGGGGTTGTAGCAAAAATATTCTTCCATCTTTTCACATGCCTCTCCTCAACTACTCCCTAAAAAAAATGTTTTGGTAGCTGAGCCAATTTTCCCCAAATGCACCAAAGATCAAAACATTAAATGATTAACCATTAGGCTAAAAAAATAAGGTCATAATGACTTTTGTTTGAGAGTCAAAACCTCATGACCCCCATCCAAATGCCATTATTAAAAAAAAAATTAAATCTTTGATTCAAACTAATTCCAATGCCATCACAAGTTCATGACCCCATCATGGGTCAAAATACCTTAAGTAAAAACATTAACCCCTTCACCACCAAGACATTAAGGCTATAAAACAAAATAAAAAGTCATATATTTATGTATGCCAAACATTACTAAATTTATAAGCTTTTATAAATGTCCAATGCAAGCTTATGGATTGACAACAATTGTAAGCTTGTGTTGTACAAGATAACACTCAATGGTTCTAACTTTATTAAATATGTGAACATTATGAGAACAATGAGCTATAAACTAATGATGACATATGAACAAACAATGTTAATGATTATGCACAACATAATATGAGATAATAATACCAAAGGCCTATCAAGCTTAAAGAAACAAAATAAGATAACACACCCAATCAATCAACTAATGCCAAGTGGTTAAATGCAATATAATAAAATAATCCAAGCATGCAAGAACTCATAATAACAGAAAGGCTATGCAAAATATATTAAAAAGGTGATTGAACAATGTAATTGACAAACTATTATTTAGTGACTAATAGATCATAAAAAATTTCTATTTTACTTGTGTTAGGGTTACCCAACTGCTCATTACCCTTGTGTATTATCCCCTAACTATCAGAGTCCACCACCAATCTAGCTCATGCACTTGTACCTGCACCCACAAATGGACATCAACATCACCTGTACAATATGATAATATAACTGAACTAAATAGTACAAGTATAGAAACTAAATGTTATAACCAAATCAACATATTTTTAAAATAAACTACAACTATAGTACTTAGTCAAATGTCAATAATAACCAACAAAACATGAACTAAATCATATTATTACATCATTAGTGCAGTACTAAAAAAAGAATAGCTCAAAAAGTACAAATAATATAAAAACATGTTGAAAACATATCTCAGTCTAAGAAAATAGGGTATGTAGGTTGGATTATAACAAAATAATGTTATTATTTACATACATGGTTTTTTTATTAACTTTCTTTGATCACACATGACATCATGATTAATAATAGTTCTAGTGAAAATCTAATCACATTGTCATTCCTAGGTATTTGATGCTAGACTCAACAATATTTGTTTGGTATGAATATGATACTTAAGAGTTATGACAATATTGCATTTTCAACCCTAGGTGGCATTAATTTACCAATTGTAGTCAGTGCTTGGATCCTATTACTTTAGTAATACATATTGTTAGATATTGGTCCATATAATTTATTGCTTGGACACCCATGGCTTAATAAAATGAAATTAATACCTTTTATATTACATCATTTTCTCAATATTTTTCTTAATAGTGAAGTACATATCATTTAAGACATA
Source organism: Torreya grandis (assembly GCA_037957365.1). Lineage (NCBI taxonomy): Eukaryota > Viridiplantae > Streptophyta > Pinopsida > Cupressales > Taxaceae > Torreya > Torreya grandis. The sequence goes on from JARHVA010001257.1 coordinate 3,555,883, forward strand.
ACTTGTGATTGTGAAAATCATATATAACACTTTCTATAAAGTGAGTCATTCAACATCATGTGGTATTTGCTACCATTTCACCACATACCATTACAATATCTAATATAATTTTATCTATAGCATCACATCCTATATTTGAGACTCTTAGAGTTGCAACTTTGAGACCTAAAGTACCTACTCTTCAATGTCCCAAGATTGGTTTACAAACTCTTGTAGTGGATCAAGTCCAAACACCTGAGCCTATTAGAGTTTCACCATGACATATTATTACGAGTGTTTTTTAACAAGCTCTAGTGGATCCTTGAGTCCATCATCATCATATCTTTCCTTGGGACAATGATTTCAGTTATTACACATCTTATGACCATTTCTATGATATTTCAAGTAACACATCTAACTCCCCTACCTTAGGATTTCACTTTATGAATGAGATAATTGGTTAGCTATGTTAGCTTATCTATTTCACTTTATCAACCTATTATTAATCTATTATAGTTTATTACTATATATAGCTTCTTTCTTCTATATGACATGCATTTCATGTGTTTTCCTTCCTTGAATTGATTGCATGTTTCATATTTCTTCTATATTTTACACTTTGGAACTTTATTTTTATTTATATCAACTTTCTTATAGTCCCTTGGTTTACGTTACTTGTTATGTTGCATGATCACATGGTTCTTTATTGTTTACCTCAATCCAAAAACTTAAGCAGACTTCCCTATGATGAAAACATATATATAGAAACCTTTTTTCCTAGAGTGCAATGATTTGAGGGAAGTTATAATTTGTTTAGAATCTTCCTCCTCTTCTTCTTATTGATTTTTTCCCCTTGTTCTACTTGTTTACATTAATTTATTGATTATGATCCTTGGACTCTATTTTTATTGATTTATTATATTTTTGCACACACCCCTTGGCCTTCTTTTTACATGATCTAACTACTTGTCAAAAAATATAAAATGCAAAAACATGACAAAACATCAAAATAAATAAATAAAATTTCCTTTATCATTATCAATTAATACATATCATTATCATTCACCTATATTAGAGGTTTTTCATATATATGTTTACATATGTGGTTCTAATGGTATTCCTTGAGTGGGTGAGATGCATGATTTATAGGTTTTATATGGTCATGGATTTTTGGATGTTACATGGCTACTTTGATGCCCACATCCCTAGGGGGATTACCACATTGGTGGCATGCCTTACATTAAGGGCATATCTATATAGTGGATTTTATAGTGATATATTTATTGCTTTCCATTTATCACATCTATTTGTTTACATTGATTACATCAATTCTTGCTAGTACTTACATATTATGTGTTACATGAATATCTACATTGGGTGGTTACATTATGATCATTACATTGTTAAATTTTGTGTGTCCTTGTGGGTTTTTAATTACTTTCATGTGTATGCTTGTGCATGCTTAAGCATGTTTTTTTATTGATGTCTTGTCTATCCCTTGTCCTTAGAGTATCCTATAGTTCTCATGTAATGTCATTTCATGTTATCATGTATTGTGAGTCATATGTCCTTGCTTGATGATTTCCTATATGTAGCTACATATTTATGTGTTATTGTTATGATATTTGGTGTTGTTGCTATGATCCATATCATGAGCACTAACTAAATGTTGGTAAAATATGTTTAGTGCATGAATTGTCATGGTATTTACCATACATCCATTGAGGCATACCACTATTGTGTGTGTGCTTCATTACTTTATCTAGCCTCCTAGGGGAATATGTGTCACATTGGGAGCATGTTAGTGGTCCCTACCTTGATTTTATATCAGGGAATTGTAACCTTAGCTATATCCTTGAGATCATTACTATATATATCATGCACATGTGGAATATTCACTAATATATTTCTATCACTTTATGTTAGGATTTTTGTCTAAATCGAGTCAATTTTTACTATAATTTTTTTTCATGCCCTGACATATAATTTTTTTTGAGGTAATTGTGTCAACCAAGTTAACACAACATGGATTTTAGTTTCATATGACTTAATGGATATTGGGAAGAGATTTGATTGATGCAATGTGCATCACCAGAATTAATCAGGAAGGGTGATAGGTTTCTTAGCATCAGAGTTGGTGACTTTTCATAATTATGAATTTTTAGATGGGAAAAGTTATGAGAATCAAATAAATAGTTGGTTGATGCAAATCAAAATTTTCCCAAAAATGTGTTTTTTAGAGGCTTGGATCTAGGTTTTTTATGGCTCATTCTAGGCTAAAATGTATTATGCTAGAGATAAAATTGTTTCCAAAAATGTGTTTTGCAACAACAATAATATGGAAGGAATAGACGGTTTCCATGGTATTAATAATGGATTGAAAATTGTATATGATAGTTATGACCTAGGTTAAAACCAAATTTTATCTTAATTAGGACCCATGAATAATTATTACCTAATTGAATAATCTACAGATCCATCTTCAAGTGAGTGTGAATCATCTGTGTAATATCTAAGTCTCTTAGAGCTCATTGTAAAGTGGAAATCCAAGGAATGTCTTGATTGGCCTTTATATTTGCTATTAAAACCAACCTTACAATTATTGGAGATGAATTTCAGGTTAATGTCATCAGTCCTATGATATACTATTAGGAAAGCCTATTTTTGAATATAATAATATATGTAAACCAAGTTATATGTATTATTCCAAGAAATATACACAATTCTAAAATATAAGGGATCACACATATTAGCCACCCTCATTCTCTACTCATCCCATCCATAACATCACACCTACACAACATAATGATTTTTTTTCAATAAATCAAAGAATTTGAGGTATAATAATAGAAAATAAGTAACCCCTTTCCCTACAACATCTTCAACTAGAAACCAAATGACATGGTTTCACTAAATGTAATGACAAATCTATCATATTTCTTTTTATAACATACTCTTAGCTTGTGCCAAAATTCCTAAGAAATAAAATAATTTTTTCTCATATTATGGATTGTGAAAGTCTTAAATCTCTAATTCCTAATTAATAATTCAATCACCAAATTTCCATAGAAAATACATTCAATCCATCTGATTTGTATCCATGGATGATTCAAATTCAATCTTGTATGAATCCAAGGAAATATGATCACATGAACCAGAGAATGGGAGTTTATTTTTATAACTTATAGTATATGCTAACACAAATCCTAATTTAATTGCATTAACATTCACATCAAAAATTTGAATTTGAATTTTGGATGGAGGTTCTATAAAAAATGTAAGAATTTTTTGTGTCATATTTTATATCAAGGCTTATTTTTTTAGACACCAGTACAGTCAGTACCTTGGTCAAATCAACCTTTTCACTTGTTAACACAAAATTTGTATTAATAAATTTATATGACACAAGTTTTCATTTGAGGAAAACATAATTTCACATTGTTGACACAAACATTGGCACAACGTGCATCATTGAAGTAAAAATCACTAAATTGGAGAAATTTTGTCTCACTAATTTTAATAAACTCATGGTTGGCATCAAGATCATGAAAAAAATGAAATTTTGACATAAGTGTCATAAGTTCATGAAAATATTCTAGTGATTCATTTGTGCATAACATAGTCCCCATCACTTAGTTATATCAAGGCACGTTGTTTGTCCTCCACTATCTCATCCACATATGAGCATGCTACTATCAACCTTCCCATGATGTTTTTATTCTTTGTGGTTTCACGGTGACATATTATTTATTCTATCTATCTTACCATTGAGCTCTATATGACATTTTTTAATGATGGTTATACACATGTGCTTGTATGATTTTTCAAAGATTTTAACAAGCTTTGAATATATTATGAAATGATACACAGTGTATTTAATTCTTTATTTTGAGATGATGATGGTAGGAACATGCTTTAGAATACCTCACCTAAAAAAGGAAGCATATATCTAGATATTTTCAAGACTGAGCAAAATCGAGCAAATTTTTTAAAAAATTGAGCAATATTGAATGAAATTAAACATGATTAAGCAAAATATTGAGAAATATAAGAGGAATTGAATAGAATTAAAAATAATTAAGCTGCCAAATATGGCCAAACAACATGTATATGCTTTTGATCAAGAAGTAGACTTGATTTTTTAGGACTTACTCTAAAAGTTCTAATTGTTAAGAGAGTGTTACAAGAGCGTGAGAAGATGTTTTATTTTTACCACATACAACAACATGGTTTTCATATCATACCTTTAGGTGTATTAATTCCTATTATAAAATTGTATTTTTTCAATTTTTATTTCCATTTGTATAACCATTATGCCATGATGTGACATTGACTACTTGTTGGCAATTGGTTATTATTGATTTGTATTCTATATTTTCTAAGAGATGACTTCGTAGGTGGGTGGAGTCCCTCTCAAATGTCATTCATCATTCCTTAGGCAAGTCAAGGTATGTATTTCAATTTATTATTTTTTAAAATTTGATGTACATATGCATTCACATCACATATGCACATCAAAGTAGGGGCATTATATATACACCTAATTTTGGTACAAGACCCTTTTACAATGTGTATTTTCCCCATTTATTCAAGCTTGGTCCACTTGTGTATATTTAGATTTTTTAGATACTTTTAGTCCACAATAGACTCTCTTCAACCTTTGATCACTCTATATGTCTTTAAAAATCTATTAGATTGATATGTTTTCAGCTTCCAAATCTTAATCATCCATTTTTTCAATAATTTACCTTCGTTCTGAGCTCCTAGGTCAGATTCAATGACCCACCAAATATTTCATATGTTGATTCAACTACTTACTAAATCCATCTTCTATGTTTTTATGGGTCCTTCTCACCTTTACTTGACTTCCCATGCTATAACTTTACCTGATTGCAATCTTCCATAGTCAACCTTCATATGTCTTGTCCTAGATATCCCTTTATATACAAATAATTCCTAATCATTTTACCAAGTGAGAAGTGTCAAGTCACCTAAGTGTCTAACAAGCACAATGGATTCTCCATTCTTAAAGTTTGAGCCACATTGATAAAATATATTATTTCACTTTTGATGAAGCTTTCACCTTGATACTTCAATCTTCTTCACACCTTGTGACACCATCAACTTATACCAAAAATTATCTAAGTGAATGCCCATGTATTATGCACAAGATAACTACATTGACTATGATTCCAAGTGTGTGGAATATCTTATTGTAAATCCTTGAGGGGTACCCTGAGTTAGCTAACTTAGCATACAATTATCTTGATGTTATTTTCAAGGGTCAAGTCAAGGAGTGAAAAGAAGAAAATTCAACACATTATACTTGATACTTTTGTATTCCAATATCAAAATGATATTGTATAGAATTTGATAGCACACATGCATAGAAAAATAATAATTTGGAATATAAAATTGTATAGATTTGAAAGTTGAGGACATATTCTGATCCAAGAGGATTTAGGATAGTAGATCTTACCATAACTCATCATTGTTGCATATCCACCCTTGCACCAATGTCAGCAACATCGACATTAGGTTCCTCACCTACTTGATAGTTTATAAGATCAGATTACACTTCTATGTTACTACATAACTCTTGCAGTGTCAACAATGTAGACCTTAGTTCATTAGTAATGGTAGTCAGTAATGTCACAACATTCATTAGTTATGAAGTGGTTGTTACCAACCCCTATAACAGTTCAACTGATGCTTCATCTTGCTTCATCATATATTAATATACACTTCTATTATTTGTAGTTGGTTACATACACAAGAATAATGTTAGGGAGTATATAGACACTAGACATCTGATTTCTCAGATATTGTATAGAACTTAGCACAATAAAACTTTACTATTACAATTCTACATTTAGTTATCATCTTATCCTTTGCTTTCTTTATTCTTTAACACACTTCACTTCATATCCTATGTGGTTCACAATTCATTTATATTCATAACCCTCTTAAATCCATTTAAGTAAGTCATCCACTTGGTCTCCTCCTGGGCCCTAGATCATATTCAACAATTATATGTTGTACAAATTTGGTGACTTTTCAAATCCACCCATTACACATTCCATGGTAATAGGTTAAGCATCGAATCCATCCATTAAAAAATTGATAACCAAATTTGACATAGATTTGCACACCTAAATCTAATTCTAGATTTTGTATTCAAAATCTAGGTGTGTCAGATTCTAGCCTTATTTTTCATTTCATTACTATTGTTTTTCTTATTGATTGCTTATTCTGTTTGTTCCTATTTTTAACACCTCAATATTATGATTTATTATTTTAGAATGCATTTACTTGAGAATCCTTTGTATATTTATTTTAGCATATTGTGCATAGGTTAATTATGCACATGCACCATTTTATTAAATCATCACTAGAGAAAATACAAAACCTTAAGTTATATTGTGTATCGACTTATTAGATTTAGTGTATTATGTGATATGTGGTAGATTTCATTGTCTCCTCATAAGAAATTAAGGTTCTCTATGATAATCATTAAGGATCAAAGATGTCAAATTTATACATCAGAGAGAGAACCCAACACAAAGTTGACTTCCTTAAGAGCCATCATCATAACATTTTATTTTATGGTTCAACTTGAAACTCTTTTTCATTAATGTTAATTTTAAAGGCTCAAATAGACCCACTATTGTATGCAATGGTCACAATTTGTTAAGAGAAATATTTTAACAACTTAGTTCTTATGTTTTATGTTTTATCCATTTTCCTCCTAGGAGCTCTTATTTAAAATGTACTTTTCTTGGAGTCTTATCACCCTGTTATAGTTATTAATGGATAGTTATATATATTTATATATGAAGTTTAGAAAAACATCATAATAAGTTTCTTTATAAATTTGTTTAATGCTGATGAGACTAATAACATTTTATTTATTGATCTATTCATATAGGGAACACACACACACACACAACTTAGAACAATGTTGACATGAAGTTTATAGATGTCTTTTATGAATTCTATAAAGTATAATAGTTAATAGATGTCTTTTATGAATTCTATAAAGTATAATAGAAAATTTGAATAGGTTTGCTGGATGATACATATATGCTCTATATTAAAAGTTACATGCTTAGATTTTTGCTTCATTGAAAACATGCAATACATTTTATAAATGAAAATATAATACATCCTTGATTAAAATGTAAGTGGTATGAAAGCATACTACGAGTAAAAAGTATTGCAAAAGTCAATAAATCAATGAGTAAAGTTTCAAATATAAAGTATCTAAAATCATAAATCAACTAATTAGAGAGCAAAGCCCCAAGTACAAAGCACTAAAATCATACAAACATCAAAAAGATGTTAGTGCAATTTACTTATCCCAACTTTCCTCTGCGTTTTGATTTGAGTTGCCCTTTTGAGTGCCCCACAGATCAACCACTTTTTGTAGTACTATATACCAAGGTTTCTTATTTCAAGAAAGCCAATTTATTGGATTAAAAATATTCACAAATTTATTTGAGGCTATCTTTAACCAAAGCCCCAATCAATTTTTCCATGGAGTGTTATGGGTCCTAAAGTAGTCTCATCCATTTTCGAGACCACAACCTCCTAAACACAAGTAACGACTTCAGAAAAATAATTTATAAATTCCTTTATAAATTTAGAAATAATAATTGTCTTAAGATTTTCATTATCCTTTTTAGCACTAAGATCTTTGTTAATTTTTTTAGTACCTTTCAAAAGTTCTAATAAAGCCATTACCTCAAGATTTTTGCCATCTAATTTGATACTTAATATTGCAAAAAAGTTGAAGCTTGATCCGACTTTAATTTTCGCCTTCCCTTTCAAATCAAAGTTAGAATCTTTCTTCCCCCTTCTTACCAATTCCTTCGAATTCATCCTTTTCATTATCTTTTTCACTAATTACTTTCTAAGAACAACTCTAATATCAAATGCCTATGGACATGACACAACAATCATGCACAAAATTTCATATTCCAGAAAACAACAAAACCTCACAATATAAAAAAGACTTGAATCTTCTTCCAAAACCTATTAGCTGTGCCTTAAAATCCATAAGAACAAAAATAAAGAGCAGCCGTGCAGAGTAGGAAAACAGAGCAGCAGAAACCGCCATGACAGCGGCTGCTGCTAAACTCGTTGCCTTCCTCGCTGCAGCAGCGCCGACTTATTCTCAAACCCTAGCAACGTTAAGTAACATATCCAAGTAAAAAAGATTTGTTATTTTATTTTCTATAAATTTTTCTGTCGAATGCTACTTGTTTTATTGGTAAAGGTGCTTGGATCCCACTGAATATAACTCCAATGACACAGATCCAATTATAAAGCAAAATTCAAAGGCGCGAAAATAAAACCAAAACAACTATAAATAAACTCGCCGATCATAATTATTTAGAAAATCTAGATGGAGTGTAAATGCTAAAGCCTATATTCACATGGCGGCGCCGTGGCCGTGGGATTGGAGTAGAGAAGAATAATTGCAGCGATTGGTTGAAAATGTGAGCTCATAAGGCGGCGCATCGGTGGCCAGCCACTGGTTAACTTCAAACAGCTGCTGGTCACATGCAATGTGAGGCCCGGCGGAGGTAACCTCCACATATTTACAGAACCACCCGTGATGTGCGCCCGTGCCGTCGGAAACCAGATCCATGCTGCAAATAGGCCCCTTAACGCAAGGCACTCGCCCGCTGAAAATGTCCAGGTTTCCCATCTCGAAGTAGTCGTAGTTTGCGCCCATGAGACCGCCCCACGCGACCAGGTTGCTTATCACAGTCTTTTCTCCATACGCATTGCCTAGGGCCAGGCTTATGTTGGAGTCCGTCCCGGCCTTGAAGATGCTCCCCGTTCGCACGTAAACCGTGTAAACACACGTCTCGCCCTGCAACAAAACAAAATCATTAAAACAAAATTCATTTTCGTACGGATAAACAAATTTGATTAAATTAAGAGAAGAAATCCATTAAATTAAGCAGTCACGTTATCAGATCCATGGGCTGAAATGGCAATGGCAGTGGCAGCAAGGAAGAATGCAACGCACAGAGCTGTGGCTTTGAAGGCCATTGTGACGCTGAGAATCGGACAGAAAGAAGCGTTTTCGAGGTGAATTTTAAAAGGGGTGAGATCCGTAGGGTTTAATTTTTTATTTCCACGTTATAAATGTGTATACTCTAATCTATGAGCTGTGTGGGTGAGGTGGATTTTCGAAGGTGAGATCCGCAGGTTTTAAATTTTTATTTAAGATGTCCTTTCATGTTGTAATGTGTCGGTTTCGTGTGGTGGATTTAACATGTTTCACATGTATTTATTAAATCAATTATTACGCATTGTTTTGGGTGTGGTGAGAAAATTCAAAAAAGAAATCAATTTTTGTTTGGATTTTTTTTTTTTTCGGTTGTGTTGTGGAACAAAGGAATTAAAAATTATAATATTTAAAAATTATTTATTATTAGTTGTTTTAAGAGTGTAAAGAATGTTGGAAGGAATTGTAGACATTGTCATGGATATGTAGTATTATATGGTTTGATATCGAGTTTTAGTGGGGTAAGTTGGTAATGGTCGTTTAATTTGACAAAGATGGGACTACACGTGGCTTGGGAACGATGATGACTAATGGGATGTTGATGCATTATTGGGTGGCAGTTCACTAACCCCCAAGTTTGAATCAACTACACATGTCACCAAAAAGATGGTTATTCATGTGTTTATATTAAAAATCCTTCACATTGCAATGTGAAGATAGGTGGCAGGGCCCCTCTCTTAAAAAAAGCGGCCCCAACCACAAGCATCCACTGACTGTCAAAGATAAATGAGTGATAAGGAGGAAAAACCTGAGCATCTCGGAGAAATAAGGAGACCCCAAACCATGTTTTTACTGATTACATGATATTATGTATACTAAACATTAAATCATATTATATTATATTAGATATTAGACTATAGCTAATATTAAATGTGAAATATTAAATATATTTCAATATCTATTTAAATACAATACTCCTATAAAGGAAAAGGGCCACATACACCCTTAACACCAGAACATAATCATATGCCAGGCTTCTCGTACAACACCTATTGGCTTGCCTAGATTCACATGAGATATGTGGATGATGAGTCCTGCATGAACTTTGCCACCACCAGTCACCATGATGCCCACCCCACAACTCTATTAATTAGAAACCTACATCTCAAAAGAAAAGGGTCAATTTTCACACAAAAGATTTTATTTTTCCTTTTCCATTGTTGCATCAAACCTGTCATGAAGCCATTTTTTGAAGGAAAGACACAAATATGTTACAATACAGACTTGGGAACCTCATTGTCTTGTTTCCATATAAGTGGAATCACAATGCTGATTTGAGTTGTGTAGTGGACATGGAGCCTTCCCACAATCAAATTACCATCATGTTGTCCTCCTCAACCATTCACAATATACCTTGTATAATAATGTTGATTTGGGCCAATTTACAAAGAGAGTGACTAGATCTCTATCTACTTTCTCTTATGTGAGATGTTGTTCCACCGAAGAAGGGTTCATGTGATCCTTCAAGGGGATTGAGTGCATTGAAGTGTTATTTGTGCACCATACACCAAATGTGCTTAGGACTTGTGTCATCTGTTTTGCGTCCATCAAGAAACTTATGTGCTTGTGTAAATTCAAGGCAAATCCATGAAAAAAGATATTTGTAATGTTTCTATCAAGTTTTGAGATGTGTTATCAATATTTATTATGGTAGTATTCATGACTCACATGTTTGGCATATGCACTCCTAAACTTTCTTATATTTACCAAGGGAAAAATTAAAGAAGGCCTATATGCCATAATGGGGATAGTTATAATGTTGGTAGCAACTTTTTAGATGTGGCACAAAAATTTAATGTGGCAGGATTCATGTTTTTCATGTTATGCATATGCAATACCAAGATCTCTTCTATTTACAAAGGGAAAAAGAAAAGAATGTCTATATGGCACAATGTTTTCTTTTATGCAGCACTCGTAATGATCAAAATATTCAAAAATTCATTTATGTGTTTCAAGATTGGGCTATGCCTAATGCGTTTATACAAGATCAACTCCAAATTTACCCTAATGAGTGCAATTATTTGATCCTTGTCTTGGTTTTTAGGATTCGTGATCTGGACAAATATTTAGAGTTTGCATATAAATAATATCATACAAATATATAAATAACTTAATATGGTATGACCATTAAAGTTGTAAATCCTATAAACAATATCACACCATCAAATATATACTCAACTTATGAAAGATCCAATTTGTATTCAAAATGGTGAATGCAAAGATAAAGGACATAGTTGTATGAATAGGAATGTACATCAAAAATTTGTATGGAACCAAGTGTACAAGCACTTGTTGATGTTGATTGTTAACCTTCATAATGAAGTAACTTAATATAATGAATTCATATAACTCTTTAATATATAAATTGCATGTCAACAAAGAAATAAAAATCATGTTTCATTTGAAATTCTAATTGTAGTGATTGGAGTCTTGAGAGAGAAATATACCAACACTATGAGGTGCAGTTCTTCAATGATTGAACACTATACACAAGGTCCTGGTAGCTAATATACCAATACGACCGGTGAGTACCTAAATCTTTCAAAATTGTCAATTTTAACTCATTTTTGAAACAAATATGTTTTCCAAACCTTTAAATTGAGCATTTTGTAACACAAATCATAAGGTTTGATTCCAAACCTTTCAAATGAGCATTTTGTAACATAGATCAGAAGGTTTTATTTTTGCCTTATGTACCATTTTGTCTTGATATTCTTCAATTTTGGAAGTTTATGTTCAATTTTTAAAAAATACAATTTGATGTTGGTAATAGATAGTATTATTTTAATATATGGTGATTAAATTTTGGTCAAAAATATATTACCCCTATATATATCAGATTTATATTATTATTGTGGACTCATTATTTTAAATTTTCTTGATTTTTTAAAATGTAAAATGACATAAATAGTCAAGAGTGTCTCCATGTGTATGTTATAGACACAAACTAGGCTCTAGGTTTGAGTACAGAGGATTAACAACATCTCAAAGCCATTTTCTTGGGCCATGCTAATCTCCTATAGACCATATTGTATGATGCACATCTATTTCCAACATTGCAAGCAAGGTAGGATACTGAAACATGAACATTTAAGTTAATTATGGGAGATGCCACTGTAATCTTGGAGAATGTATAGATGATTATATGCATCATCATTACAGTGAAGATAGATGTCTTCAAGGACAATCCACATGAAAGCTAGGCAAAAAATCTAAATTATTACATGGGTGGTAATGAGAGAGACATTTCTAGCCTTGTTTGAATTCATATTTTGTAGGGTGATGCACCTCAGTGGCATAATATTTTATTGTACTTTTATTTGATTTTGTGGCCATGGATACTAGTGGTATAACTAGTGTTTATGGGATGTGGGGCATTATCTAAGATGTATAAGGGGATTGTATTATATATGTTAAGGTTCAATGTATTTTATCTCATTTATATAGGGAATTATACATATTTGCATTATAGGTCTAGGTTGGTGGGTTCGAAGGGGGCACTGCACTACAAATGTGGCCTAGTAACATTTACCAATTATGGAGATTTTTGGTTTACCTTTTGAAAGTTGGGATGAATATTTTTTAAATAAATAAAATTTGAAGGAAAGGTGAATAAATACAAGTGACCTATGCTAGAGAATATATGAAAGAAAGGCTAACTTATATACATGCATTTGAATAAATTAATTATTTTATATTTATAAAGTTACCTATATTCCATACATATAACACATAACTTATATTTTTATACTCTAATATATATTTATTCATTAATATAAATATCTATTACATTATATCATATCTTTACAATTCTATTCACTCTTCTATCCCTCAATTATATTTATGTTCTTATCTATCTCACTTCTTAAATGTTCTTTCTCTTTCACAATGGTTGCAAAGATTTGTCCTTTGTATCTCTTCTTAACTAGAAGGAGAGGAAGAATGGATGTGTTGTGATTATTTTACACACTATGGTCTAAAATGGCAAAACTACTTTACAATAGTCTAGATAGACTATTAAATCATAAATGAGCATTCTTATGGTATGATCTTGCAATAAAGATGGTCCTCACTAGTTAGTGATTTGTTATTCCTTTCACATTGATTAGATGTGTGAAAATCATTGTAGCATTGGATGGACCATGTCATGGAAATACATATATTCCAAATAATTCACACTTTCTATCAATGTAACTCTTAAATTTTCAAAATAAATAATATGTGACATACACACCAAACCAGTATAGAATCGACATGTAACACCATCAAATATAAATTTGAGCATGAAAAATAGATAAAAATCAGATAATGAGTAGGTGACAACATTTAAGTTATCCAATATAAATATTTTGATAATGTAGGATTTCATATAGAATAATGAAATTCAAAGGTCAATTTTCTACTCCTAATGTTGAAAATGAAATTGACATAAATATAAATGAAAATGATAATGCCAATGTTGATCCTAATGTTCATAAATATGATTACAACGATAATGTTTTTGATGATGTTGATCCAAAACAACTTCACATACTTGTTTACTTTAAAGGTATAATTAAGAAACTTTATGAAACTTTAGAGTCTATGTTTCTTAAGTTACAATAAATACAAAAGTAAGCTTTGGCTAATGAATCTACACCTAAAAATGTTCTCATAGATCTTTTGATTGTTCTTAATATTCTTATTGGAAGCTTTAGAGATGCATTAGGTAGCTAGGCTAGTGCTCTAAGTGCTCCTACTAATCATTTTATGCGTCCACCTATAGCTCATAACTAGGTTACTCTAACTATTCATGTACAACTTACTATATCTTTTGTAGCTCCTATGACTAATGTACCATTATGGACCACATATAATTATAATTAAGCCTCTATTACTACACATGATACTACATTTAAGGATGTTAACATTTAATAATATCTAAAAAATATGCAAGCTCAAATTTAGTTATGTACCCAGGGATCTCCAAAGTCTAGAAATGTTGTTACTTCTCAAGATATATTAGAAAATCCTTTGGCTTGTGAGGTCCTAGCTTCTCTTTCACCTATCAAATTTTGTGTGCCTAATTTTGATTTATAAAATGGTAAGGTTGACAATTCACACCACATCCATTCCTCTTTTTCTTCATGATTTGGTTTTTCTTGTTATGATCTATTGATGACTAAGCTCTTTCTTAGAATTCTTAAGGACTAATCCTTATACTTATATGACTTGTATGTAAACTTTTAGATCTAACAAGTTTCTCACTATAATCATAACCTAGATTTCTGTAAATATTAGCCAAAAGGTCATATTTTCTCAACTTGATCAAATTAAAAAAGGACCTAATGAGAACTTTACTAAGTGCTTAGATTCAAGACCACTTATAAGGATGTCTCACCATGTCCTTAATAGTAATTAGTGAAGTCTTTTAATTTATAATTTGATTCAACAAATCAAAGTGAAAGTCATGTTTAACAATAACCATTATTTTTATGAACTTTTCCATATGGTTTAAAAATTTAAGATAAAACATTTAGATGTTAATGTGTTTGAGTATGTATCAAATGCTTTTATCTCTACTACCACCAAATATTAGGGAAACTCAACATTCAAATATAAGTCTAATAATGCTCAAACATTTAAATATAAGAATAAGGACAAATTTCTAAATGCAATTTCACAAGCATATGACATGCTTGTTGATCCACCTTGTTGAACACTTTGACATCTATGTTATTACTTGAACTTCCTCAAAACATTCTTGAATGATTGATCATGTGAAACATGATTTATTTATAAGTGGACTAATATGGGGGGATAAAAATATGGTAATTTACTTGTGAAAATCATGAAATCACTTAAATCAAATTTATTTGTATTCAATGCATATATGTTTAGGATTAGTAGTTACAAACCCAAACATGCAAGTCTTATAAAAAATACACACTATGATGCATGCATGAAATAACATGCACACATTACAATAATATATATCTCTAAGAACACAGTATTAAACACAATCCAACCTTATTTTTTATTTTCTAAAACAACATTACCTATTTTTTAATGTTTTATACTACATCATACTATTTTTTAATCATTTTAAGCTTGCATCATCATTTTTAAAGTTATTAATAATAATTAAAGGATTATATCATCATTTTCAACATTTTGAATCCAATATTGTTCTCATCTACATTATTTTCTTAATGAAAATTTGAATTATTTGAGGGTTCCATTATCTACTTGTCTCAATTATCAAGTTTGTTGTGGCCCCATTTATGCTACTGTAATAAAAATTGAATGTGATGGGTGATGATAAACATCATGAATATAGGAAGGTGAAAATATCCAACACATCCAAATAAGTGGAAGGAAAAATGATAAATAAAGGGAACAATTGCATAGACTTCATAGTACAAACTCTCAAATTCTTTTATAGAAAGAAAGAAAAAGGACACACAAAAATGACACATGGTGGTATAATGTGTCCCATAACCTCAATTAACAAACATTTCCTATTTTAAAATTGAAACAAGCCATGTTACAATGAAATCACTATTTAAATGAGGCATCGGTGTAAATCAACAAACATTTTCCCTGTTGCATCTAAAATTTGAATTGTTACTACTAATTCGATCTAAAAAGGATACTATAATGTGTCCCCTACCTCAAAATATTCATTTATTTTTTTACTTCATGTGAGAGTGGCATTGTTTAGTTAATTACACTCTATGAAGGAAACATGAACACATAAAAATGAAACAGGATATATTTTCTTCCTATAGAACTAAATCTTCCTCCGCTACATTGATTGCATGTGAAAGGGGACCCTTTTATTCAAATTCAATCTAGAATGGAAACATGAAGACACACAAATTATACATTGTTGTCTAATGTGTCCTATACCTATAAATTAGCAAATGTTGCCTACATGAACACACATAAATGACACATGGTGGTCTATTTTCTCCCCATAGCCTTAAATATTTCTCTACTACTTTGATTTCATGTGAAAGCATCCCTTTTTAGTCATATTCACTCTAGAAAGGAAACATGAACACATGAAAATGAAACATGGTAGTATAAAAAGTCATCTTCCCTAAATCAGTAAATGTTGCCTTTATTTCATGTGAAATGGTCCATGCTACTATGAATTCACTTTAAAAATGAAATATTGACACATAAAAAAGTGTGGTAGTCTTTAATATGTCCACTAGCCCTAAATAAAAAAAATTATCCTTAATTGGATATGAAATGGGCCATGTTATTATGAATTCAATCCAAAAAGGATACATGATCATATAAAAAATACACATGGTGGTCTATTGTGTCCCTAACCCTAAATATTCATTTGTTACCTTGATTACATAAAAGAGGGAATTGATTTAGTTAATTTTTCTCTACAAAAGAAACATGAATAGGAAAAAATTACACATGGTAGTCTATATTTTCTCCATAGTCTAAAATATTCCTATGTTATATCGATTATATGTGAATGGGGCCCATTTTAGTCAAATTTACTTTAGAAAAGAAACATAGACACAAAAAATGACATATCATGGTGTAATATGTCCCCTATCCCTAAATCGCAAGCATTGCCTTGTATAGTTGATTTCTCTCTACCCCTAATTTACTTACCTCTATCTCATATGGTGTGAATTTTCATTTCATGAGACAAAATACCTTTTAATATGAATTAACTCAATACATGAAATGCCAACACCAAAAATTAACTCATGTTTCGGTCTTTAATATGCCACCTAGACCTAAATTGATAAGTATTGCTTTTGCTGCATGTGAAATGGTCCCTGTCATTATGAATTATCTCTAAAAATGATACATGAACACATTAAAAGACATGGTGGGATGACATGTCCCCTTCCCTGAAATCTTACCCCATTGCCTTGATTGCATGTGAGAGGGGGCCCATTTAGTCGATTTTTCTCTAAAATATAAACATGCACACAAAAAATGAAATGTGGAGGTTTAATCTATAACCTATCCCTAAATTAGGAAAAAGTCTATATCACATGTGATATGTACCCCATTACTATGAGTTTAGCCTACAAATGAAATATCGATACATAAAAATATCATGCATGCTAGTTTTTAATATGTGAACTAGAACTAAATTGACAAACATTGTCTCCATTGTATGTGAAAGGTGTATGCAAAAAATTAAGATAGATCTACAAATTATGTGAATTAGTAAAATTCAACATCAGATAAACTAATAAATTAACATTCATTGTGATACAAGTTTTAATTGGAAGCATGACCAAATTGGATCCACTAAACATGACCAAGGGATATCTTGCCACACAACACCAAAGGAGAGGGTTACAGATCCTCTAGGAAAATGACATTGTAAAATAACCCTAGCTAGGTCTAAATACATAAAATAAAACTAATCTAGTGCTCAACAAATCTTATGGGACAAGAGGCGATAGTCAAACATAAATAAACTATTAATGGATCATGGTAGGCAAATGGGGGCCTAGATCACCTAAATTGAAAGATGGAAAGAAAATAAAACCCTATATCTATATTAATTTTAAGCATATAGGTAATATAAGTAATGAGTTATACATCCAAAATACATATTAATTATATTACTTATATAATATATATCTATCAAATGAAATAAAAAGAGTTGGGAATACTTACCTTGGGTGAACCTATCGAGTCTCAATCTCTCCTTTGCCTAATGGTGATTTATAAGAGGTTATTGTGGCTTGTAAGGATCACACTATATAAATTAGCTCTAGAATAAAAGACTCCTACTTTGCATCCAAGATTTATCAAAATAAAAATAATCTTCTCTCCAAGGCAAACCCTAAGTAATGACTCCTTCTAATGTAAATTTAGCAACATTGTGAACTGTAATGATGTGAAAATGAATGTTCCTCTATTAGATTGAAATGATCCTTGTATTTATAGCAATGGATAAATATTAACCCTTCTATAATTTTAGCTGACAAGATCAACCAACTCGATCCTTTTAGTTGGAAAACGTTTCCATTAGGCCTCAAACTAAATCAACAAGGCCAACTTAGTTCTATACCATGTGTTTAATCCTTTTTAACAAGATCGGCCTAGCTAAATTAGTATAAAAAGGGGTTATTTAGTTAGTTAGGGGCTATTGAAAGGAAAAATGCTTAAGAAAATGTCTAGATAGGGTTTGGATTGCTTGGGGAGTTGGATAAGTAGGATTTGTAATGGGTTTAGGTAATGAAAAAGTTGACCAAGAATATTACAAAGCACTAATGATCTACCCACCCATTTTACAATGCACTTTTTAAGGTGTACACTCGAAGAAATTAAAACTCAATAAATTACTAGAAGAGATAAAGTGTTAGTAAATGATAAAGTTTATATTATGTGTATACATATGCCCCACTTGAATCTCATCACACGTCATGCAATTGTAATATGGGATGGTGCTTCAAGAATGAACATAACAACACATAACATTGAGTTACCAAATTGTAGTAGAATGTAGAAATTAGAAAGTAAATGAAAGTAAATAATTTATAAATATGTACCTTCACTTACCTTATTATTGTTTAAATAAGAGTTGCATGAAAAATAGATGGTAGAGGTGTCAAGTGAAATAAGATAAATTTTGAAGTTTTAACAAAAATATGTGGATAGTAACAAAAATTTCTCTACTTATCAGGATTCCATAACATATTTTAGTTTGTCAAAAGAGTTTATAAAAATAAATTTATGATAAAAATACATAATTTCTCAATAAATAATGGAAGCCTTGGTATTTTTGAAATTTTAATATAAAAGGCAGAAATTATTATTCATTTGTGCATTTATTATTATTTATTATCAGAGCTTTGTGTATCCTTATTGATTTGAGAGGGAGACGATGGTGAAATCTCAAGGAGGTAGACATGTTGGAGGATGGGTAGGAGGACATATTATGGTTGCTATGTAGATATTATTGGTATGAATTTAATATGAATTTTTAGTATTTTGGGATAAAAATGAACTAGTTTAAGAAAAATAAACATGAGGTAAATCCACGTAATAGGAATTGCCTTGGAATATATTTTATAGATGTATTATATAAGGATCTTAGGAGGAGGTAAAATCTATCAGTAGATTGTGCCTTATTTAGATGAAGTGCATCAATATAATGTTAAAAATGCTAATAATCTATAGAGGTATGCATGGTTGTAACATGAAAATAATAAGTATGTTTGGGAGCAGTTGACTGTGGTGGTTTATTGTTTGTATTAGGATTGGAATTTGAAGCATACTACTATGTCACAAACCTTTGATGTGATCAAAAATCCTTATCCCAATGACTAACAACCTTATGTAACTCACAATATGGCTAATATACCCATCATCTAGCAATACATTCAATCTTAAGTAAAGGGAGGATTACATCACCATCAATAGAATCTATGCTAGGCTCAATGACTATGATATATGTGCAGAATGTAGGTTGGCATAATGTTGATGACATATCAGGAGGGATTAAACTCAAGGGATCAGGAAACTTGGTGAACTGATATGGTCCTGTCATGGTGTGATCTAGAAGTAGGATCAAAAGTGATTGGGTGAGAATTAGTGCGTGTGTGCTCCATATCTAACCTATGAACATTAAATGAATAACATATAATGTCATTTTCAAGATAAGAAGAAGGAAATAGATCCATAAAACTAAAACTATGAAGGAATGTTGTAAAGAAGAATGATATATAAGTATTTTTACTTTTTTAGCTTAAGTAAAACCAACTAAAAAGGGGTTGTGTAATAAATATCCATCATCATAATTAGGAGTATGGAGATCAATAGGGAAAGCATAAATGATATTATCCATCAAATAATCTTGAGGAATGGATTGTTTAGTCTTGGTTAGAGTAATGAGAATCTCATCGATTAGATTTTGTCAAGACTAAGGTCATAAAGAAGTAGGTAATTGAGTAATTATGTGTGATGGAAGATCATAAGTCTTGATTTTGAAATCAATCTCATCTAATTCATCATCATTAGAATCTAAAAGGTTAATTAGGACATTGCCCAAAAGTTTAAGGTGATCATTATAACCTCTAATAGATTTGACAAGGTAATTAAATCATTGATATTCTATAAAAAAGAATGTTAGGTAAAGGTTTGAGGGTAGGAATTTTAAAAACATTGTTTTTGGAATTGTTATAATTTTCAAGGGTTCATATATACTTGAATCTTGTAAATAGAATCATTATGAGGAAATTTAATACAAAGGCATGGTGATAAGGCAATATATCTCATGTGATGTTTCAAAGGTCAAAAGAGTAAGATGTTATATGCTAAAAAAAAATTTAATATCATAACTTTAATTTGAACAATGATAGGAGTAATTTGATAGGAAGCTAAACACATCCTAGAGGAGGCATTTATCTTTGATCATATCCTTGATAGGCACTTTGGGTAGATTTTAGATTAAATTCAGATTACCCAAGTTTAATAATAAAATCAATTGAATTAAGATATGTGTCCTAACCTTCATCAATTAGATCATGCTTAACTTGTATATCATCAGTTTTTACACTGATAAGTAATGGATGATCATTCACTCAAAGTAAAATCTCATTAGGAATCATTGAAGCAATCAATTTTTTTGTGAGGGTGAAGTATATATAGGTTTTTCAAGTGTATAAACATCTATTCACATTGTTGAATAATACTATCTTCAAACTCAGACAAAGTGGCTTCATGCCCCATAGGTGGAGGCCGAGGTATGTTAATTTCAAATCAAAACTATATTAAACAATTACAATGATGATGAGAATTTTGTCATGAGTTTGAGAAAAAAAATTGATATGGGAGACAATAAAGTTTTATTATAGGATCCTATTCATCATAGGCAGTGACAGTTGTGTCAAATAATGGTTTATAGTATTAAAGTAAATATGTCAATAGAAGTGTGTAAGTACATTTAAATTGATGTTGATAAGAGGTACTTGATTGGGAATCAATTGATGTGGTGGTGTCAAGTGTATCTGATTGGGTCAAAGTAGGTGATGTTTTGGGATCATAATTAGAGTGTTTGTAGGTGGTGAAGACATTTTAGTTTTATGTAGGTTGGAGTGAGAGGAATTTGATATTTATTTTAATTAGAAGTTGTATCAATAGAGAGTGAATGGGTATTGAAATGTGGTGTTCGAGTAAAAGCATCTGGGATGGTAGAATAAGGAGTAATTTATGTTATTAGATTTGTAGAGATCATTGTCATATACCCAAGTTATATAAAATGAGATGGATAAGAATTTTGGATATTAAATAAATTGGATAAGTTGTTATAGTTATAATTTAGGCAATAATTGATATAAGAAACTAATCTCCTCATATCATTTTTATTGATAATAGTCTCATCAATAGTATCGATGGAATTTTTGACAATGTTGTTGGTGGGAGGTTGAGAAGTACTTAGTTGATGATTAGGAAGAGGATACCTATAAATTATAAGATGAGTGTTAGCTTGATTACGGGCATCACATTTTAGTTTTGGTTTCTTTGACCTTGGTTTCCACTTCATAAGCTTATTGATGATAATGAGTTAGGATTTTTTTTAATAAAAAATAGGAACAAGAAGATATTCAAGAGAAATTTTTTATAATTAGCGGTAGGTGTCATGAGAATGAACCCAACTTATATGAAACAAACAAAACTTATGTAGTTCATACCAATTTCTTTTAGGGTAAGTACGATCAAGATTTTTTGGTGAAGGCCTAGGAAGACCCTTTTGAATTTTCATCATGTAAAGAGGCTTATGAGAGTCTACATTATTTATGTGGGAAAATGTAACACCAGGTTATAATAAAGAGTTAGTAGAAAGTGGTGGTGAAAAATTAGTATCATTGGAACCACTTAGAGTAATAATATGAATAGTGTGAATAGAGTCATAGTTATCTATAATACCATCATTGGTATCATGTTGATTTTCATATTTTAAAAGCATTTGAGTTCTAGTAAGTTAACGGTAAGGCTCGAACTATCTTATGATAAAATCTTATCATTTAGCTTGGTTGATAGCTTATTCCAAAGTTTTAGGAGAAAAGGTCCTAATACAATATCGTAATTTAGGGTGAATAAAATTGGTGAATAATGGAAGAGTTTTTCTTCTAGCATGTTATGTTTCAATTTAGTGGATAAGGTTTTCCATCATGTAATGAACACTTGTGTAGTTTCAAATTTGAATTGATTACAATTAATGAAGTGAGCTAAATTATTTTCTAAGATATTATTTATTTAGAATTATTATATATGATTATGGAATTTTTTCCTTGGTGTTGAGATTTTTCTTTGATAAAGAGTATCATTTTGGCAATATATTTGAGATCACTCTCATCCTCGGCAATAGGCATGTGGGGAGGATAATTAAGTGGATATAAGGTTTTGGGAGGAGGTGAACCATTATTTTTTATTCTAGTAGCCATATGGATATTACTAGCATATGGATTTTGGTTAGAAGTATAGGGAAGGTGAGGATGAGGATGCTAAGGAGGGTTAGTAAAAGTCATCATATCATTATGATTTTTCACTTTACATTTGTCAAAAGTGTACTGCATGTTAACAAGTATAAATCTTTAAACCTATTAAGTTGAATTGGTCAACTAAGTTTTATAGGTAAGAATAGACAAATTTTGGATAGAGAACCAAGTTGAGTTGGTTTACTTGGTTGTATAGGTGGGAAAATACAATTTTTTTTAAAGCCTACTAATTCCATTTGGTTGACTTAGTTTTATAGGTATGGAAATATAGAGTTTGTTAAAAACATAATAAGTTGAGTTAGCCAACTTAGTTTGATAGGGAGGAAAGTAAAGAATTTTATTAAAGCCTACTAAGTTAAGTTGGTCAACTTAGGTTTTTAGGCAAGAAAACACAAAATTTTGTAAAATCTTAATAAGTCAAGCTGGTTGGCTTAGTTTGACAAGTAGGAAAAAATAGAGTGGTCTTAAATTTATACTAAATCAAGATGGTCAACTTCGTTTGACAAGTAAACAAAGGCATATTTATACTAAGTTGTGCTAGTTGATTTAATTAAATGCGTAAAAAATTTAATAAATATTTAAACTATGTAGTTTTTAAGGTAGTAGTAAAGCAAATAGAATATCATAATATCAACCACACACCATAAAAGTATAATAACACTAGTCAATACACTAGACAATAACAAGCAACAAGTAGAAAATTTATTTTCTTAACCATTGATGCCAACTAATTTATTTGAATAGAAGATCAATAAGTTGTACCAAAGGGTTTTGATTGATTTGTAGGCTTCCTAAGATGCTTGTGTGTTGGATGGTGATGGCCTAGTGTTTTAGAGTGATAAATATGGAGAAAGTGTCGCTCCCATATCCAAATAAACTTAGTTTCAAGGATAAGATGAAAGTAACTTCTTAGTGTTAACTGCTAATTGATGCACCATAGAATATAATGAATCAATGGATTCTTAATGTTTAATTCAAACATAAATCCTAGATGTTTCCTTAATATCATGAGGTACGTAGAAACTAAAGGCCATTTTTAGCTTTATATTATGGATATGAGTATTGAGGCAATCCTGTCATGCCATGATATCTATAAATAGTAGACAAAGACCATAAATAGAGTATGGCATAGACCTTCATGACACTAGTTAATTACTTTAAAAAATGACAGTACATAGTAATTGAGATAAAGTGAAAATAAAAGCAAAATTCAATTATCAAAAACCAATTTACCATTTCAAGACGTAAAGAAATAATAAACCAACTCTTTTCAAAGTAAATATGTGATTACTTACTAATAAATGAAAGTGAATTTCCTTGATTATGTTAAAAATTAAAGAACAAAGAACTAGATTGGCCAAGTTGATCTAGCTCGTGAATAAAATAGAACAAAGTCAGGAAAAATGATCTAGTCTATTGTGAATATAAGATGGAAATAAACAAAGTCAATCAAGTCAATCTAGTCTATTTGATAAAGCAAATATGCATAGAACTGATTTGGGCAAGTTAACTTATTTGATTGTATGATACAACTTGGTAGAACTAAAACAAGGTAAGGATAGACTAAAAATTGAAATGCTAAATAATTTGAGTAAAATAAATAAGTGATAAATTTAATCATTTTAAAAATATTCAAAATATGAATTTTTCTTTGAGTGAACTTGGAAAATATGGCTAAATTGACCAGGTTGATTTCATTGGTTGACTAAAAATGATAAATATAATATAATTGTTTTATATAATTAGACTTGCTAGTTATATTATTCAGACATGATTGAGTCTTGTAGAGTAAAAATTATAAAAAAATAGGTTAAATGGAATATGATTCAGTCTATTATAAATCTAAAAGATTGAAGTGGTAAAATAAAACAACATCGACTAGCCATATCTAGTTTCTGTGAAATTTAAAATGTGAAACTGATAAACCAAACTAGATCGGTCGTCCTGATCTAGTTGAAAATAAGAGATAAGTCCATTAAATAAGAAAAGATACTAAGTCAACTAATGAAACTTACTTTGGAAATAAATCTCATCAATCTGAAGTATAAAACTAAATCGGTCAGCCCGATCTAGTTGACTGTAAATCCTAGACCTGCAAACAAAAAAGAGACTAAATCATCCAACCTAATCTAGTTGATTACAGAAAGAAAACATGGAAATAAAGAAAGATACTAAATAATCTATCATAATCTAGTTGATTATGGAAATACAACCTTTAAATAGAATTTGATTTAGTTGACTATGAATTTTGAATCTACAAATAGATGTTAAGACTAGATCATCTAGCCTGATCTAGTTGATTATAAGCAAAATATTAAAAATATGCAAGGGCCATATTCAATTTAGGTTCACCTAAATGCATACAAAAAATTAAGATATCTATAAATTATTTGACTTAGCGAAATCCAAGATCAGATAAGGTAATCAACTATCTATTGTAATACCTATTTATATTGGTATCATGATCAAATTGGATCCACTAAACCTAACCAAGGGATATCTTACTATACAACACCAAATGACATGGTTCCAAATACTCTAGGAAAATTACACTATGAAATAATCCTATATGGGTCTAAGTATATAAAATAAAACTAATTTAGTGCTCACCAATGCTTGTGGCACAAATGGGGATAGATAAACATAAATAAACAATCAAGGGATCAAGGTAGGTAAATGGGGGCCTATATCACCTAAAATGAAAGAGGGAAATCAAATAAATCCCTATATTTATACTAAATTTAAGAATAGAGGTAATATAATAAAGGAGTTATACATCTACAATGCATATTAATTATATAATATCTATTTATCAAATGAAATATCAAGAGAGAATACTTCCCTTGGGTTAACTTGTTGAGTCTCAATCTCTCCCTTAGCCAATGGTTCTTTGCAAGAGGTAATTGTGGCTTGTACGGTTTGCACTATATAAATAATATCTAGGCTAAAAGACTCTTAATTTTCATCCAAGACTTCTCACAAGATAAGTGATCTTTTCTCTAGGTCAAAGCCTAAGTAATGGCTCCTTCAAATGTAGATTTAGCGAAATTGAGAAATGTAATGATGTAAAAATAAATATTCTTCTCTATTGAATTGAAATGAGCCTTGTATTTATATAAATGGATAAAAATTAAACCTTATAGAATTTTGACTAACAAGATTGACCAACTCGATCATGTTAGTTGTAAAATGTTATTTTTATGTCTCAAACTAATTTAGCCAAGCTGACTTAGTTTCATAACGTGTGGTTAATATTTTATAACAAGATCATCCTGGTTGAATTAGTAGAAATAATGGGTATGTTGGAATCACAATGATTAAGAGGGGGTTGAATCAGTCTTAGAGACCTTTCATTCAATTTACACTTAAGTAATCATTTACTATTCAAATAAACATATAGATTTAGTAAGCATAAAATACTATCCACATAAGCATGAAATACAAGAACACATCATATATGTGGGAAACCCTCAAAGGGAAGAAAAACCACCTAATATATTCAAATGGAATATAGTCCTATAAGACAAAAACCAAATTTAGTGAAGCACCAACCCTCACTAGCCAAACACCCACTTGACTAAGCTTTAACAAGCACCCACTTGCAAGGAGGCACCAAAACCCTAGATGATCAGAACCCACTCAACAAATTTATTATTTTTATCACCTTTAAAAAACTATGTTTATCAAATAATATATTATGACCACTTCTTTAACTCTTCACACTCTTATCCCTCTCAAACTACCTTCTAGGCCTCTTTACTCAACTAGGTCTCTTTAAGACTGGTTAGGCCATATGACCTTGATATTCATGCTCATACCTCATATTATATATTAATTAAAGTTTATATACCTCCTTATTTTATTAAATCTTTTATATCATTCGCTTCTTCTTTACTTACATAAATAGGCCTAAAATTGCCTTTTATAGATACCATTCCTTATTCATATACACTAGTCAGCCACACATCCTTAACCTATTAAGTTATAAATATAATAGTTATTAATACATATTTTGGACATGAATCAAATGATATTTGAGTCCATTTTGGTCTGTCATGACTCAATTAGGCCTCATTTCACTTTTAGGTCTCATGGAGACCTAATTGCATTAGGTCTATCTCTTAACACCAAAACTTGATTCTCTTAGGCCCAAATGGATTTATAAAACAAATAAAAACTATTAAACTAATTATAAATATATCTCTAATAACCTCCTTCATGCTTTTTTAGACTTGTGTCTTTTATCCATACCATGAAACCTGTTTTAGGACAAACTATCTTATTAGGCCTGTGTGCTTCAAAAATTGTCTTACAAAAATGTAGCTCAAGCATACTTAAGACACTCAAATATGATAAAATAATTATATATAAAAATTATAAATTACCTCATGGTTATCATCAAATATATTAGACACTTCCACTTAGAAGCTAGGGCTTCAAGAACACCTCTACAATTCACTCACTCAGAACTACCTGATTACCTCAAAACATAGTCAAGGTGACTTAGACCTCCAACAAATGTATAAAAAATTTAAATGACTTATTATGCATGTATATGATCTTATGATATCATTAGACCATTATTATATATAAATATTATATGGTCAAATGGGAAATATTGGTCTTTCAAACCAATCTCATGACCTTATATCTCATTGTTTTATTTAAACCAGACAGGTCAACTTGGGAGCAACTTATTCAACATATTCACTATCCTCCAAAAATTATACCAAATAGTAACATGTATTAAAATTCCTGAAAAACATTTTTATGCACTTGGTTTCATCATTATACCATGAAAACACATTCCAATTAATCTTCTCACTATTGCCTAGGTTTTTCACTGTTTACACCATTAGGCTTGTTAGTGATTGGCTAACTTAGATGATTTATTTAGAACACTTGAGGAATATAACCTATCTATAAACTATCATTTACATGAAACATGAGTCTTTACCTTCTTCCTCTATTCATTTTCTTACTATATGCAATGTAACTTTTGACTTCTACAGTAACTTCTTCATAAACAAGCCTATAACTCAACATTTTCTCTCTCCTTTCTCTGACTAATACCATATAGAGGTACTTGGGAGAGTAAAAATAAAGATAAAATATCTTCCATAATCATATCAGTCCATTCTAGTCATTTTGATCAAAATTTTCAACATCGGGTTGTAGGAGTGTTTAAACCAATTTCCACTCTAACGATCATTCATAAAGCATAGCCCCTCAATCCATAAACTAGTTCTTAGAATTTTGAGATAGGACCATTACCCATATACCATGAATACCTCACCTCTAAAAATTATTAAATGAGTTCAAAAACCTTTAGATATGATCATTAACCTTCATTAGGCCACACTCTCTCTCTTTGCTCTCTAGACTGTGACTTGCAAACTACATTAGGCCTTAAAATTGACCTTCATGCCTCTTTCCATGCTCTCAAAACCTCACTGTCATGTTCAACATCTCACTCTCATCACATACAACTTATCTTATGATTAAACACTACCATACATCCTTCACATGCCTTGACAATAAATCATGATACCTCAATAGACCAGGCATGGTCTAAGAGAGGTTTAGATGTAGACATAAATTAAAGGTCCTAAACCTATAGGATCATCCTAAAATTCTCATGAGTGTTTCAATTCCTCACATAAATGATCAAATAACCTCATACAACCACTCATGCTTGTTTTCACTGATCTCACCAAGCCACCATGCTCAAACCTTCTCACAAGGTTTCTTCATGCAATGACTAGGCATAGAATACTTAAGCACTTGATGCCTTAACCTATTCCTTAAATGTCATGACCTCAAAAAAACATCAACCAATTAAACATAAGACATTACACCTCACTCATATCACTACACCATTCTCTTTTTGATGACAACAATTTTTCACAACCTCATACATATTTAAAACTATATGACCAAGCTTCATATGACTTGAAAACTCTCTTCCATGAGCCTAAATACCTTTTACATCATTATTGACATCAACTTTGACTTTCACACAACAAAAATACATTAGTTTACTTCAAACTCTCTCTTGCCTTCAAATTATATCTTATCGTCAAATGCTCTCTTACCTTCAAATGCATCTTGTCACATGGCTTCCTATGCAGACATTAGTTATCTTCAAACGTCTTCCATGACTTGTACCTTCCATGATCACACCACTTATGATAATTCTCATCAAAGAAACACTCTTATGTGCCTTGACATATCACATACTACCATCTATCCTTAGTCACCTTTGACATCAACCTTGATAGTACAATCTTAACATGATACATCTTTGAAATTAATGACCATTATCATTTCCATGATGCACCCTTTTGACATCAATGATAGTAACATCCCAACAAAATCCCACTTTATCATTCATGGAAAATATACTACAAAAATGAATTCACTTCAAAATGATACTTTTCCCATCTGCTTATTCTCCCCCTTTTGAAATAAATGACAAAGGGTTTTTATACAAACTACAATCTAATCATTGGATCTAAATTTTAATGAATAATATAGAGAAATGCTGACAAAACTCACCTTAAGCTCATACCAATTTTTGTAGACAAATTTTGTAATATTTGAATTGTACCTCAAGAAACCATTCTTCTTGTCATTGTTTTGATAATTCACAACATAGATCTACAAATCTCCCCTTGAGCTGATGCTTCTCCTCACAAACATTAGATGACAACCACTCTCAGAAGCTAATCATTTTCTCAAAAAAATACATATCCCTTTTGTATTCATTCTTTTATAACTATCTCGTTTCTCAAATAAACATGATCACACCTACAACATTTGGAATCACACCTTATTTCAATAAAATCTCAACACATAAAATATGAAGCATTACAGGAACATGCTCCCCCTTACTCCATGCATACCTCCTTCAAATGAACTCAGATCACAAGACCACTCACCTTATCCTTGACATGATTGATATGACTCAAACCTTTGATCACACACTAGGCCACCATATTCTTGACATCAATTGAAAAATTATGGACTAACACTTTATATTCATATCTTTAGATCACCACATGAATATTTATACCATCCTCATCTTCCTTCAAACATCTTGATATAAATACCACTTCTCAACACATATCAAGCTCAACTACCAATTGCTAGAAATAAAGAACAACTTTTTTGCTTACCTCTCATTTACCAACAACACTTCTAGCTTTGTCAACATTCTTCAACATGTCTTCATGATAGCTACCTAGCTACCACTGACTAATAAGTGTCTCCATGAAGCCTAATAGAGTCACCCCTTACCATAGGACACTAGAACAACACAAACTTATGAGATTCCTATATCTCCATGCTCTCACAAGAATGATGATCCTTTAGGATCCTTTTAGGCTTAATTAGCCTCTTTGGCTTGGCCTCTTCCTCATACATGTGGTCAATAATATGAGATGATAATGAACACTCTTGATACTCTTCAATATTTGATCTATGCTCTACCATATAAAATAGTTCACTTTAGCTTATAGACTGATCAGGACTAAACTTAACTATCTTTGGCTTCCACACCTTGGTTTGTCTTCTTTTTTAAACTCTAGGAGCTTGAATCTTCTTGTTCTATCTAGATGATTCATTATGATATAATCTTTCAATATGACTAATGTTAAGACAACTATATTAAACAACATCACTCATACATCTTGATTGATGTGGAATATGACTCCTTCCATAGTCCCATGAGTAGTCATTCTTAGAGAGTCTTCTACACTCTCTTACTCTATGACCAAACTGATTACATGAGAAACAATAACCATTGAATTAATTTTCATACCATATGTCATTAGGATATCTAAGAAAGTTTGTCTTCATATTATTCTTGATGTTGACCTTCTTGTTCACATTAGCATTCTCCTTGTTCTCTTTTTGATTTACTTTGAAACCAAGACCTACCTTATCATTGGTATACTCATGACTACTCAAAATTACATCTAGAGCCTTAGTGATATTTTCAAACTTCTCATATGTCTTCATCTTTCTAGTTTCTTGATCTAATTCTAACTTTAAGGACTCCAATTCTGATTCATACCTGATGCATTATTCTTCCTTAGCCTTTACTATAGTAGTGACTATCTCCATCTGAGTTTCAACTTGATTGATGATCTCAACATGATCCTTGAATGTGTTATCCAGTCTCTCTTCAAAAAAACCAATCTATTATTCATGTCCTTAACTAATGATCTTAGTTTCTTATTCTTCCTTCTTTGTAACTGCAAATCCTCTAAAGCACTCACCAATTCTGACTCAAGGTTCAATTCAACCTCTTCTTCATCTAATTCTTCATCATCTATAAGTCCTTTACCTTTTAAGAAACCCTCATTGTCTATTTATATATCCATCAATAAGGTTTCATTGTTTTCATGCTCATTACTATCATCATCACTATCAGATGTACTTATATTACTTACATTAGATGAGCTATTATCTTCTTTGGTATACAAACTTCTCTTGTTCTTAAATGAACCTTTTTTGCCTTCATACTTTTTGAAACTCTTCTTACTCTTGTCAGACTTATAGGACTTCTTATCCTAAATTTGAGGTTAATTAACTTATTCATAATTATTATACTTATGCTTGTGAGGAAATTTTCTAAAATAATGTCCAATATTACCACAATTGAAACATTTGAAAGGCAATTTACCCTTATACTTACTAGATCTAGTCTTAAATTTCCTACCAAACATGGCTATTAATTCATCATCATAAATATTTGAACATACCTCATTCTTGACCTTCTTGTCTTTTGAATTATTTTTAGCTTTTAATGTTGCTTCCTTCTTGAGAGGTCTTCCTTCATTTACTCTCATCTCATAGGCAGTCAATATGCCATGAAGCCCATCCATCTAAAGTGTGTCTAGATTTTGCATTTATTTTATTGAAAACACCTTTAAATGAAATTTAAAAGTTAGGGATATCAATACCTTTTTTAAAACTTTAGAATCTTTCAATTCTTCTTTGAGACTTCTGATGACATTGACAACTTAATCAACCCTTAATAGGTAGGATGCAATGCTCTCATCTTCCTTCATACTTAGACTTTCAAACTGACTTATGTGAGTCTAAAATTTAGCCATCTTGACTTTGCTATCTCCTTCATATATAGTATTAAACTTGTCACATATTACCTTGGATGACTCATATTTCATCACCTTCACAAACTCTACCTCCAATAGGCCACATAGAATGGCATTAATTGCCTTGAAATTGCTCTCACTTTCCTTATAGTCTGTTGTCTCAGTTGGTGGTATAGGAGGTGGAGTGTATCCATCCACAACTAATTACCATATTTCATGGCCCATTGACATTAGATATATCCTCATTATGATGCTCCAAAATTCATAATTAGTCTCATTGAATAATAGAGCCTTACCAGTAGAGGAACCTCTTCGAACTTAACTACTAGCCATATTTGCTTCTAAGAGCTCCTTTAGGTTGTTAGGCCTACTAAAGGACATGATATGATACCAATTATTGGAAGTTAAATTAATAAGAGGGGGGTGAATCAGTCTTCAAAAAATTTCATTCAATTTACACTTAAGCAATCATGAACCATTCAAACAAATATATAGATCTAGCAAGCATAAGCAAGTATCTAAATAAGCATGAAACACAAAAACATATCACATATGTGGGAAACCATCAAGGATAAAAAAACCCACTGATATCTATAAATGGAATATATTCCTATAAGACAAGAACCAAATTTAGTGAATCACCAAATCCACATGGAGCACCAACCCCAACTAGCCAAGCACCCACTTGATTAAGCTTTAGTAAATGACCACTTCCAAGGAGGCACCAACCCCCTAGATGAATCAACACCCACTAAGCCAATTGATTTTTTTATCAACTTCAAAACATTATATTTCTCAACAAATAGATGATTAACAGTTTTTCATCTGTTCACACACTTATCCCTCTCAAATTGCCTTTTAGGCCTCTTCATTTAACTAGATCTTTTCAAGATTGACTAGGTCAGATGACCTTGATATTCATAATCAGACCTCAAATTATATCTTCATGATAGTTTATATACACCCATATGATGGTATAAAATACCTCATATTGTTATTCAATCTTTTATTTCACTCACTTCATCTTTACTTACACAAATAGGCCTAAAATTTCCTTCTATAAATACCATTTATTGTTCATATACCACTTAGTCAGCCATACACCCTTAACCTCTTAGTTTAGCCATATAATAGGTATTATTACATATTTTTGACATTAATAAAATTATATTTGAGTCTCTTTTGGTTTTTCATGACTCAATTAGGCCTCATTTCAAATTTAGGTCTCATAGAGACCTAATTTCATTAATTCTATCTCTTAATGCGAAAACTTGATTCTCTTAGGCCCATATGGATTTATCCAACAATTAAAAACCATTACATTATATATATATATATACACACACACACACACACACACACACACACACACACACACACACTAACCTCCTCTTTGATTGGTTAAACCTTTGTCTTTCATCCATACCATGAAACCTCTTTTAGGATAAACTGTCTTATAAGGCTTGTGTGCTTCAAAAATTGTCTTGAAAGATTGCAACTCAAACATACTTAAGATACTCAAATATGATAAAATAATTATATATATATATACATACATGACCTTATGGTTATCATAAAATTCATTAAACACTTCCAATCATATAATAAGGATTCAAGAACACCTCTGTAATTCACTCATTCAGAACTGCCAGATTATTTCAAAACATAGTCGAGGTGACTTAGACCTCTAACACCTACATAGAAATTTTAAATGAATTATGATGCATGTATATGATACTATTATATAATTATACCATTATTATATATAAATATTATATGTTCAAATGGAAATACTGATCTTGTATACCAATCTCATGACCTTATATCTCATTATCTTATCTGAACTAGATAGGTCAACTTGTGAGTAACTTCTTCACCATATTCACTAAACTCTAAAAACTCTACCAAAAATTAACTATTATTAAAATTACTATACAAGATCTCTTTGTAATTGGTTTCATTATTATATCATTAAAACACATTCCAATTCATGTTCTCACTAATGTCTAGTTTTTTCACTATTTACACCATTAGGCCTCTTAGCAACTAGCTAACTTGGATGACCGGTTTAGCACACTTGAGGACTATAAAATATATATAAAGCTAAATGGACATGAAAAATGAGTCTCTAACTTTTTACTTCATTCATTTTATTACTATGTTTAATGTAACTTTTGACTTCTATAGTAACTTCTTCAAAAAAAGCCTGTAGCTCAACATTTTCTCTCTCCTCTCTCTAAGCAATACCACCTAGAGGTACCTAGGAGAGTCCAATAAAGGATAAAAAAATATTAATTGAGAATACCAATATATTTTAAGAAATTTTTATCAACATCTTCAACATTGAGTTCTTATTAGGATTCTAAGAGGGTTTAAACCAATTTCAACTCTTAACGATTGTTCACAAAGCATATCCCCTCAATCTAAAAAATAATGACTATAATTTTTAGACATGACCCTTAACCATATACCATGAATATATTAAGTTCCCATGAAATTTTTTGATGTGATAATGAGCACAAAAAAATCCTTCTCATGTTGAGAAGACTTCATTCTAAGCACTTGAAAGACCTCCAAATAAATTTTCATGCCTTATCTTTCAAACTAGAACCTCAAGCTTCATGAAAAAACTTTAAACAACATACCTAACCTATAAAAATACTTACATGATCTCAAAAACCTTGAAATATGATCATGATCCTTCATTAGGCCACACTCTCTCTCTTTTCTCTATAGACCTTGACCTACAAACACATTAGGCCTTAAAAATGACCTTCATGCCTCTTTTCATGCTCTCAAGATGTCATTTTCATACTTAAAATATCACTCTAATTAAACAAAAAAATCATCATGTCTATAAATCAATCCTAACTCAGAGAAGATAGATCATACTTACACTTTAATTTATGGATACATTAGATAACCGAGAACATGACCAATATGGAGATCCACTAGACCCAATTAGGGGATCTCTTACGCTAATAAACAATGTTAGGGAGGGTTCCAAAGCTTCCAATAAATCACAATAATTAAATAACCCTAGTTATGTCTTATGTTTTCATATCTCACTAAACTAATAATAAGTAAAGTAAAGAAATCTAATCTAGTTCTCACCAAAGCTTAGATAGTAAAGATATGTATGATTAAGACCCTAATACATGAATAATATTAATATTATTTGAATCCAATGCTTATGCTAATTATATCTACTA
This sequence comes from Torreya grandis, assembly GCA_037957365.1. NCBI lineage: Eukaryota > Viridiplantae > Streptophyta > Pinopsida > Cupressales > Taxaceae > Torreya > Torreya grandis. The sequence goes on from JARHVA010001257.1 coordinate 3,590,759, forward strand.
AAGAGAGGATCAAAGTTAGAGAATACTTACCTAAAAGATGAACCCATCGAGACTCAATTTCTCCATTAGCTAAAGGGGCGTCACAAGAGGTTTTTGTAGTTTGTAAAGATCACTAAGAAAGGACAAATCATCCAATAATTCTCCACAATACTATATTCTCCAAGTATAAACCCTAAGATAAGACTTCTCAAGTAGAATGGTGGAAGTACAGATTTTAAAGAAGCACAAACAAATAATAACTCTTAATCATTTGTAAATAATAATGAAATTATCTTATATTTATTGGAAAATTTAACCCTAATCCCTTTAAAAAAATTTAATTGATAGGGTCTACAAAATTGACCAAGTATAGTTATGGACAAAAATTCACTAGGTCATGGGCTAGGTTGGCCAAGATCTGACCTAGACCCTAAATGATTTTTACCCAAAACAATATAGGGTCAACCTAATTGATCTAGTACATCAGGTTATTAAAAGGGGATTAAGGTAAGGAAAAGAGGGATGGAAAGTGGGAAAAGACTGGAGAAGTGTGTAAAATAGGATTAATATCTTAGGGAATGGTTTTTAAGAGCTGGTTGTATTGGTATTGAGTGGTAATAAAGGCATGCACTCAGAGAGATTAAGGATCAATGGGTTCCTACAAGATAGAAAGCATCATTATTTGATAAAATTTGAAAATATTATGTGTATACATATGCCCCACTTGAAGCTCATCATGTATCATTAAGGTGAAATAGGGGATGGTGCTTCGAGAAAGAACATAGTAACACACAATGTTGAGGCTAAAAATCCATTACAATATTTTTAAAGCAAAAATAACTAAAAGTAAATGACTCAAAGGGAAATAACTAAAAATTAAAATGTAATATGTACCTTGACTTGCCTTTATCACTGGATGGTTATCTATTGGGTTTGTAGTTCTGATTATGGAGGGTGCAGATATTGCTTTCGACAAACCCAAGAACACAATATTAAAGAGTAAAAACAAACAAACACAAGAAAGCTAAGATAATTGGTGGTATCTGGATGGGACATGATTGAGAGTTTGGCAAGTTGGGGTGATAGGTGCTATTTTAGACCAAATAACTAATTTAAAATTTAGAGTAAATTGGGTAACCAAAAATCCAAAGGCTACTAAAGATTGAAAAACTCAAACAAGTAAACCTTATGTAAGAAAGGCAAACTCACCAAATAAAACCAAAGATACATGTCAAAAATGGTGGCAATCAAACATCAAGTAAAAATAGTAAAAATCCTTACTTAAACAAAAATAGGCAAGCATAAATGGTGAAACAACATTGATGAGTTAGAAGTAACAAGCCAACCTCACTCAATAATGGAAAAAGGGTGCATATAAGGGAAAACAACCAAAAAAAGGGGTAGTACAACAATGATAAATGGTAAAAAGAAATTAAAGGTAGGTTGAGAAATGTAGATCCATGGTGTAAATAAAGTAATACATAGTCACTCAAGCATATTTATTTTGCTCTAAGGATAAATATAACTGAAAAAAATTAGTGCTAGCATGTATTTAAGATTTGAATAGTAATGAAGCATAGAAAAGGGAAAACAAGTTTAGAATCACACATTTGCCTATCAAGGGGGGATATAAAATGGGTGGAGGGGATAATGAAGGAAAAACTAATGTAGAGGTACTCTTTATCGAATTCAAGACACTCAAATTAAGTTTATCAAAATAAGAGGACATTCAACCTTAAGGACTATGAAGAACTTCATTTAGCCATACAAGTCTTAAGTCAATAAATGAAGTATGTATATCATCTCATAAAGGCTATCTACATGAAAATTAAAATGGACCTACCTTCCCACAATGTGTTCCCCATTCTTTAGGACCCCTTAGAGAGTCATCAATTTACTAAAAATATTAGGTAATTGCATGAGAAAGTAGATATCACCATAGAGTTTATTGAATTTTACTATTCCAATATACTAGCCTACTGCACTCTAATGAACCTCAGTTCTATTGTGAGGCTAATTATGGAGTTTGAGCTTCAATTGGATATAGGAGATGTGCTTTTAATCATGGCTTTTGGTGTGATATTGAGTTTTGATATTTGTATGTTGCCTTTTGTTTCAAATGATTTGGATTTTAACTTTCTTGATGGATTTTATTTATTCCTCCTCCATATGGATTTGGAAAATCAAACATCGGTGCTAAAGATTACTTCCATGTGAATACTTGGGACTTGGTTGCTAAGAGAGAGAATTTCAGAGATTATGATGTCTAAGAGTCTTGTAAATATAGGTCAAAAAAGTGCTATCTTGACTTTGATCTTGTTTTATCCAATGTGGAGTGAAAGGAAAGGAAATCAAGAGGATTGAAACATTTAACAATTTGAATAACTTAAAATCACAAAAAATGTGACAAAAGGGTGAGAAAGGGATTCAATGAAAATAAAGTGTGATTCCTTATCATAATAATGAGGGAAATGGAAGAAAACATGACAACATAGATTGTTATGAAAATTTTGTCTACCAAAATAAGTAAAAGCTAAAAAAATTGAGAACAAAGATCATAAATTCAAAGTCATATTATAAAAAAGGAATGACAAGATGGTGATCTTATGAGGAAATCCAGGCCATATGCATGGTATTACACTGTAACTCATGAAAGGGAAACCCATGGGGTGCCAACAAGTATTGGAAAAATAAATGAGATAAGAAAAAAGTCAAATTTATGAGGAAGATCAGGTCCTATCCATGGTCTTACACTAACTCACAAATGAGAAACCCAAGGGGTGTACAAAGTGTGTAAAAATGAGAAAACAAGAGACTATAGTACATCATGAGGAAGACTAGTCTTATCTATGGGTTTTACAATGCAAATCATGATAAAAAAGGAAACCAAAAGACCAAAAGAAAAGGACTAAGGTTTATGAAAGAGAGAGAAATGTTGTCAAGGGTGAGACCCATGTAAGTAAGCTACAAAAAGTGTTTAATGGATAGCATATATAAATCATGAAAATAAGTGGAGGATTTATGCAAAATACTTCTTGAGGAATTATGCATTGATGGGCTCTTTGAAAAGATGGCCTTCATTGGTTTGAAGGCGATAGGTACTTAGACCAAGAATATGTTTCACTAAATAGGGACCCCACCATTATTTGGGCATATTTACCTTATTTACCATGAGTGTAGTCTAATTTAAGGACAAAATCACTAACATTGAATGTGTGGACTTTAACACATTTATTATGTTATTTGGTAATACGAGCCTTGTATTGGTGATTGTTTGAAAATCCAAAAGACAACATTAATAAAAGAGATCAAGGGTATGAAGACAAGATTCAAATAATTCTTCATTAGGTATGATACCATGAAGAGAAATACAAAGAGAGGGAAGCTCAACTTCTAATAAGAGGACTGATTTAGAACCATAAACTAGAGAGAACAACATTGCCCTAGTGGGAGTATGTATGATAGTCTGATAGACCCAAAGAGTAGGATAGATATGAAGTTGCCAATCTATACATATTTCATGAATTATCTTTTGGAGTATTTTTTTAAGAATTTTTTTTGTGACCTCAGCTTGGTCATTACATTGTGGATGATAAGGTGTGGAAAATTTGTGATTGATCTTAAATTTAGCACAAAGTTTTTTGACATCCTTATTTTTGAACTTACCACCATTATCTAAAATGATATTATGAAGGACACTAAAGTGTAAAATAATTTGATTAAGAATGAATTTGGTGATGGTGGTACTGATGACATTGACAAGGGTCATAGCCTAAACCTATTTGGTAAAATATTTGGTAGAGGTGATGATAAATACATGCCCATCTTGAGGCAAGGTAATTTACCGATGAGATCTAATCCCCACATGGACAATGGATAGGGATATTTGATGGTTTGAAGCTCAGTTGGAATTGAATGAATTAGATTATTATGAATATGGAAAGGGTTACACTTTTTAATGAATTCAGTTGCATCCTTTTCAAGAGTATGATAAAATTATCCCATACATAGGCATTTGTGGGTTGTAACATGTTTACTACAGTGAGCATCATAAATGCCCCCATATGCTTTTTCAAAAAGAGGAGGGACCTTATCTTACATAAATATGAGTATTTTCATGAGAGTCTACATGAGAAGGATAAGTTTGGTGTTCCAAAAATTGAATGATGTATTTATACCATAGGCTTTGTCGAATGGTGACAACCTCGATGTGGCAGATAAGTGAATATTGTGGTTCAGTAGAGGACAGAGATTTTATTATTTGTATAATAAAAGTGGGATAAGAAATAACTTGGTGGGGATGAAAGAGAGATGTTAAATAAGAAAGGGAATCAATAATAGAATTTTGATCTTGAAGAATAGACTCAATAGTGAAAGAAATGAAATATTTAGCGAGAGTGGTTTTAATTTGATGATAAGTATTGAGATTCTCACTTTTGAATTGGTAACAACTATTGACTTGGTGGAAGATAAGTTTAGAATCACCTAAAACATGCAAGTATTCGATATCTAAATCAATAGAAACTCTCATGCCTAAGATTAGAGCTTCATATTCAACTATATTGTTAGTGACATTAAAGGTTAAAATAAAACTTATAAGAATAATTTTACCAATAAAAATTTCAAGAATGCATCCTATCCTATCTCATTGAACACATTTATCACCATCAAAGTGAAGGGTCCAAGTATCTTTATGCAAATCAACATTAATTTTAGGAAGCTATTTGATAACTAATTTTGGTTTAGTAGTATTAAAGGGAATAGTGGATCCATCAAGATTACTTTATTCAAGATCAATGGTGAAGTTATGAAAGTAATATTTGAGCTAAATAGCTGGATTAAGACCTTTAATATAGAGAATATTATCATCTAAAAGACTATCTTGAAGGTGATTGGTAGTTGGTACAAGAGCTACAATAAGTTGATCGGCTATGATTTTCCCTTTGATAGATTTTTGAGTAACAATTTAAAGATCAAATTCCATGAGGAGGACCATCAATTTTCCAATTCTATCTCCAAGAAGAAAGGCTTTAGAGAAGAAGTGATAAAGGGGGTCAGAATGAATAATGACATAAGTGGTCTGGTAGAGCATGTAGTGTCAAATATTTTTAGCTATAAAATAAATGTCGAGCCAATCAAATTTGAATTTTATATAACATTTTTCATAATCGATGAGGCCTTAACTGATGTAATATATGGTATACTCTCTTTCAATATCATCTTCTTGGGAAAGCATTAACCTGACTAATATGGGTATGAAGAAGTATATAGGATCAAGGGTTGATCATTTGAATGAGGATGAAGTGTAGGTGGGTGAAGCAATGATTCTTTCATGATATCGAAGGCTTTTAGACAAGGATCCATCCATTATAAGGCATTACCTTTTTTAATAAGATAATTGACAAAGTGGATACAGTAAGCCATTTCGAGGATGAATCATCTAATTGCCCCAATTTTTCCTAAATAAGTGTGAATGCCCAGAATGAAATGAGGAATGGACATGTTAATGATAACACTAATCTTAGTTGGGTCAACATCGATGTCATAAAGAGAGACTAAGAATCATAAAAATTTTCTAGATGTGATATCAAAGACACATTTATAAGGATTTAGTCTAACTTGATATTTGAGAAGATGATAGAAAGATTGTAAAAATTAGTCTTACTAATTTTATATTTAGCATTGAGGTTATCTCCATAGTTTTCAACAATTTTATGGATAAGGTCATGAAATATATGAGTCATTGCTCATTGATAAGTAGACCTAACATTTTTTAGGATAGAGGGCATTTTGACATAGCAATAGGTGCCCCATATGGTGAAAGATAATTTATGTTGGTCTTTTAGGGAAATGTGAATTTTATTGTAACATGAGAAGCCATCCATAAGAGATAACATTTCATAACCAATTGTGGAATCAACAATGGCGTCTATTGAAGGTAAAGGGAAATTGTCCTTGGGACAAGCAAGATTAAGATTATAAAAATCAATACAAATGTGAATGACCATAGTGACCTTTGTATAAATGAGAACTATGTTAGAAACCCATTAAAAATAGCCCATGAGTTTGATAAATTTAGCATCAAGTAATTTGATGATTTCCTTGTGACATAGGGTGGAGACTTTGGGTGGAAATTTCTTTTATTTTTGACGTACAGGTTTGGAATCAAGATAAGTGATGATGTTATGTACTACAATGCTAGGATCAATACTAGGCATGTCCTCATAAGATCAGATTAAGATCTCATGACATTTACAAAAAATAAGTTAAAGTTATCATATTCAGTAGGTGAGAGTTCATGATAAACTATAATTGGTTGAGGGCATGATGGAGTACCATATTCAATGAGAGTAGTTTATTCTATAATCATAGCATTGCCATCTTAGAAGTGGTATGGTTCATTAGGTAAAGATGAAATTGGATTAGCTTTAGTATTAATGCTAGCTATGAAGTTATTGAAATAAAGGGCTTTGGTTTTGAAATTCCCAAGTTTATAGTGCTATCAAGGAAGTTGAGGTTCTTTGGCATTTAGTATTTCAAGAATAGTTTCATCACTTGGAAAAGTAAGAAGAGGACCATAATACTTAACATCTACTTCAAGATCCAAAATTTGATTTCCATGGCCATCATATTTCGAATGTATTTGATGGACATCAGTGGCCTTGGCATCAAGTGTAACTTTTAGAGTAGGAGAGGTAGATGGATAAGATGGGATTGGTTTGTCGTTAATTTATTTGAAAGGGAAATATTTGGATGTAATAATGGGATCCATAGGTGGTAGATAAGATGTTGGAATCTCCATAGGTTCAGAAGGTATGATTTTTTCTACCACAAAAGGAGTGTTAAGAAGTGGAGAATTAGTAGGAGGCACATGACCTTTAGGATATAAATCATGATCCATAAAAATGGTACGGACATCCCAATTAAAATCATGGATTTGAGCTAAGGTTTTATAATAATTTTGAACATCTAGGTCTTGAGATTGATCTTGGGCCATTATGTAATTATCATCATATGTTGGAGAAATTGTACATGTTTAAGATTCTGGGGGAGTTTTAAAAGGTGAAATCCTGATATTACTAAATATACATGGAGACATGATGAGAGGGTTTTGAAATAATTTGTCCACTCTAAAAACATTGCATGTGAAGGCCTCTTCAAGTAAAGAAGGCTCTTGAGCATTGTATGGAGGGAAAAAATTAGTAATCTCATCAATGAGAGGAATAATATGGTCACAAGGTAATGAAGGAGGAAGCCACTCTAAGATATAAGGGTAACTTGGTAACGTTACAAGTATGTTGCAAATCATTAGGTTCATCATCATCTAAATCAATAAGAGTAAATTATAAATCAGAATTGATGTTGTTGAACTCAGGTAATGGAACATGATTGATCTCAGGAATGGTCAGAATATGATACTAAGTTTTTGGATTAGGAAGTTGAATACTTCAAGGGTTGGGATCAGCCTCATGCTTATACCATTTGCCATTATGTAAAAAATTAATGCATTGGCTATCGAAAGAAGCAATAGTCCTCATTCTATGAGTCCATGGGTGACCAAGGAGTATGTTATGAGATAAGGATAAATCAAAGACCATAATATTAGTTTGAATGGTCTTAGGTCTGATGGTTAGGGGAAGCCAAATGCAACCAAGTGAATTTTGATTAGTCTTATCAAAACCATGATAGGTTAGGTGGGTTTTATTGAGATGATCTTTGTTATAACCAAGTTGTTGGATAAGCCACAAATATGTGACATTAATACCAAAGCCTTTGTCAAATAGAACTTTATAAATAAGGGTAGTATTAATGTCTATTTTAATGAATAGAGGTGGATCATCAAAATGAAAAAGAATTTCATCATTGATCATGTCTTCCTTAAGAAATTTAGTAAAAGGCTTAGAAGAAAGACACATAATTTAAATGGTATGGACGTTTGTAGGTTGATGTTTAATATAAGGTGGTTCTTCATCTGTAGAATATGGATCTTCAATTTATTGTAATTGCTGCATAAGGAACTTGCGATGATAAGGGGAAGTACAAATTAACTCCATAAGTGGAATATTACAAGGCATAGAGTTAAGTTCTTCAAAAATTTCAAATGAGATTTAGAAGAAGAACCAACATGATGTTTAGGAGGTAAGGTAGATTTTGAAGGTAGAAGTTGTTGGGGGTTTGGAAGGAGGAGTGGGTTCCTCATGGGTTTCTAAATTGAGATTAGTGGTTTTAGTATCTTTGAGAATTTGGTCTTCTAAATATGGCTTCTTAGACTTGGTAATAGGATCTTTGTGAGCTAGATTGCGATGATAGTTGACTTTAATAGTGTTAACATATTGAGAATTATTGTAATATTGGACATGATCAACATTAATAGCACAAACATCCTTGGTGATTTGTTAATTATTAGTGGTAGAAAAAGATTTTTGGTTATTGGAGGTAGAAGCTTTGGAAACCTATCATTTTTGAGTAGTGGTATACTCTTGATGATGAAGGTTGATCATGGCTTCATGATTAAATGAATCACCAAGCATATAGGAGATAGATAATTTAGTGAGCCCTCTACAAGATTCATTGAAATGACCAATGTTATAATAAAACCAACAAAATTGAGTAAGGTCATACCAATTAGGAGGATTTTTAGGATAAGTAAAAGGTTTATAGGATGGTAAAAATTATTTAATTTGTTGCACTGAGAGTGGTGTGTGAGAAGATGAAATAATGTCGGCTTTGGAAACTCTCGGTTTTGTTTTAGGAGTAGTTCCATTGATAATATTTGTAGATGTTTGAAAAGATCCTTTAAGAATTTTATGATTAGGTTAGAATTTCTTCATGAGAAAATCTTGATGTTTATATTGGTCAAGAGCTTCATTAAGTGTTTGGGGAATGAAGGTTTAAACCTTATATTAAAGAGAAGGAGTCAAAGCAGTGATAAAGAGTTGAAATAAATTATCATTAGCCATGTTATGGTTATATTTATGAGATAAATATTTCCATCATTTGATAAAATTATGAGTTGATTTGGTGGGAGATTGTTTAGCATTGATGAAATGACTAAGGCAATTTTGGAAAGATCATTATGTTGAAAATCTTTAACTAAAGGATTGAGCAAGTCCTCAAGTTTCAAAATGGAATGTTACATAAGTTGGTTGTACCATTATAATACATTGCCAGTGAAGGTTTTGAATAAGATTTTAGTTGTGGTGAAGGTATTAGTTTGGATCCACTCTTTTTAAAGATTGTTAAAGGCTTTGAGAAAATATCCAAGGTTTTTGGTCCCATCATACTTGATAGTTGGAGATATGTTACCAATATCAATCGACAATGAAGGGAGCTAAAGGTTCATTTTTAATAGTTTGAATCATCTTTTTATTCATTACAGGTTGAGGAATAACATTACTTGAATCATTTCTAAGAGGTGGAGGAATATAATTGGGATTGGCTTGAGGATGGATAGTCAAAAGTTGATTATACATATTAATCAAATGACATTGTAGTTGCATCATTTGAGAGGTGTTATAAGTTTTTATTACATTCATTTTTTGTATGACTTATGAAAGCAGTTGAGCCATATCAATAGGTGGGTTGGTGTTTGTAGGAGCACTCTTTGAATTAGTATTAGGGGGAGGGTTATTATAAGATGGATTATTAATTAAACTTGTGTCAATTGCTCCCAAATTAGTTTGAAGATTTTAAATATGGGAATTATCTTGATAGGTATAGAAAGGATCATATCCACCCATCATCTTGAGGTGTGATTTACACCATGTTAAAATCCATAGATGGAGGGGAAGAGGTGCCCCAAAAGTGAGGTTTCTCTTGGGAGGAAAAGAGAGGGAGAAACAAACATCCCATATAGTACCTAAATGTTATCCAAGAAGATTTTGATAGGGGACTTCATGATGACTTGAGAGAAATGAATAAAAAAGCCAAGAAAAAGAAATACAAAATTAAGTTAGATAGATAGGTAAAATAGTAAGAGTACAGAGTCGATCTAGTACTAGAAACAAGGTCTAAAAACTAAGAAAATAAGAATATAGAGTCAATAGGGTTGACCGAGTTCTATAACCCGAATAGAAAAAAAGAAAAAAAATATATAGAGTTGATAGGGTTGAGTTAATATTATATACTGAAGGGAAAAAAAGAATACTGTGTCCATAGGGTTGACCTAGTATTGTAGGCAGGGGAAATAGATAATCTATAAGAGATTGTGTTGAACAAAATCACTGTGTACTAAAATAAGAAAAAAATTGCAAGTAATTTTGAAAGCAAAAAATGAAAAGAAACAATCAATTGGGTCAATAAGGATGATACAATTGAGGCCCACACCATACAACCTTGCACCAACATTGGCCAATGCAGGTTTTTGCAATACAACAAACAATTGAGGAAAGATCAAGTAGTCAACTTGGAAATAAAATGCTAACTAAGTGGTCATTATGAATGTTTTTATATTATTAGAGTATGATTTTAAGTGTGATAGGGAGTTGATTTTAAGGAACTAGAAAACAATCTATGGATGGTTTTAGGATGTTTACGTTGAAAGGGATCTATGATGGCAATGGTATCAGCTTGGTATTGGGGCCTACCCCCTCACTTCACACACTACAACAATAAGGGTGTCAGGTGTTTTTCCAATATATAATATTAACCACATGTTTATACTTGGCTAGAAAACTAAGTTGAATTCCTCCTTTGGGATGAAATCCAAGTAGGTAGGCCTTGGGTAGATAAATGTTTAAATGCATTTTAAGATTATGTGATTTGGTAGTGTGTAAGAAAATATAAAATAGTGAAACTAAATGGTATATTTAAAACCACCTAATTAGACTATGTGATGTATTCTAAGCATACAATCAACTAAAAATGAAAGTGTGAGCTAATTAATAACATATAAGTGTTAAATATAACTTTAAAACACATTACAGTGTCAAATCAAATGGTAATATATGTAGAGATTGTAGAATAGAGTTGATAGTGTCACAAATATACTACTAAAGTAAGGGTCTATTAAAGAACTACAATGATAGTGTCGACCTAATCTTTTAGACATAAGACATAATACAAAACAGGGTCAATAGAGTGGACCTAGTTTGTTGTATAGGGGTAATTTTAAAGACTATAAACCATGAAAAATAAGACTATAATAAATTAAAAAAATGAAAGAGAAAAAGAGAAAGGAACCTTGGTGGGTTGGAATATGTAGAGGAAAGTGAGATTGTTATTGAATTTCCTTGATTTTTACAAGAAAATTCTACCAAATGTGTTGGCTAAGTTGACCTAGTTCTATAGTTCCCTATTTGTTGAGAGTTGTGAGGAATATTATACTATTAGTGTCGACCTAGTATGTTTTCTAGAAGTCTGAATGTGTATTGTATCGACATAGTCAACCTAGTAACCTATCTAGAAGTGAAAACCTATATTGTGTTAATAGAGTTGACCTAGTAGCTTGTATCTGATGAAGACTTGCACAAATAGAACAAATTTGTATTGATGAGACTATGTAACTTGTGCATAAAAGTTAGAAAATATATTGGCACTATCGAACCAATATTAAAATATATAAAAATAATAAATAAAATGATAAAATAATGAAAAATGTGAGATAAAACTTGCAAGCGCTAGATTCACATCAGGTTTCCCAAAATGTATGCAATTAAAAATGCATCATGTCTATAAATCAATCCTAACTCAGAGAACATAGATCATACTTACACTTATAATTTGAGATAAATTAGATAATTGATAATATGACCAATATGGATATATTCTAGACCCAATTAGGGTATCTCTTATCACAATAATCAATGTTAGGGAGGGTTCCAAATCCTCCAATGAAGAACAATCATGAAATAACCTTGGTTATGTCCTATGTTTTCATATCTCACTAAACTAATGAAAAGTAAATTAATGAAATATAATATAATGCTCACAAAATCTTATGGCACAATATGGGGGTTAGAAAAAAAAACATGAATAGGAGAATCTCAGATATGTATGAGTAAGACCCTAGTACATGAAGAAGAATAATATTATTTGAAGCCAATACTTATGCTACTTTTATCTACTAAAGAGAGAAACAAAGTTAGAGAATGAAATATGAACCCGTTGAGATTCAATCTCCCCCTTAGACAAAGGGGATTCAAAATAGGTTGTTTTGGTTTGTAAGGATCACTAAAATAGACCAAATTATCCAAGACTTTTCCACAAGACTAAATTGTCCAAGTAGAAACCCTAAGCTAAGGTGGAAGAGAAGAATGTAAAGAAGTGTAAGTGAATAGTAAATATTGATCATTTATAAATAATGAAAAAATGATCTTGTATATATGGGTGGATTTAACCCTAAGCCCTTCCAAAATTTTCAACTGATAGGGTTGACCTAGTCAGCCTAGTACAACAGACTATCGAAAGGGACTTAATGTGAGGAAAAGAGGGATGAAAAGTGGTAAAAGATTGGAGGAGTTTGTAAAATAGGATTAATAGCTTAGGGAATGGTTTTCACAAGTTGGTTATATTTTTAATAAGTGGAAATAAGGGACAATAATATTGTGAAGCACCAATAGTTTGACTACCCCTTTCTCAATGTACCCCTTAGGGCTTGCACTCAGAGAGATTGAGTATCAACAAGATCCTACTAGATAGAAATCATCATTATTTGATAAAAGTTGAAAATATTATGTATATACAGGAGAGTCCACTACAAGATCCAATAGCTTACATGAGCATACCAATCCATTCTGGACACTTTTGATCAACATCTTCAAAATCAAGTTCTTATTAGGGTTATAAGAGGGTTTAAACTAGTTTCCACTCTTAATGATCATTCATAAATAATAACCCCTAAATCCAAAAAATAATGCCTATAATTTTGATCTATCACCCTTCCCCATATACAATGAATATTTTAGGTTCCCATGCAAAGGTTTGATGAGCTAATGAGCATATAAAATCATTCTTGAGTTGAGAACCCTTCATTATGAGCACTCAAGAGACCTCCAAACAACTTTTCATGCCTTGTCCTTAAAACTAGAACCTCAAACTTCATGAAAAAACTTAAAAAAACATAACTCACCTCTAAAATTAATTACATGATCTCAAACACCTTGAGATATGATCATGACCCTTCATTAGGTTACAATCTCTCTCTTTACTCTCTATACCTTGACCTATAAACACATTAGGCCTTAAAACTAACCTTCATACCTCTTTCCATGATCTCAACACCTCACTATCATGATCAACATCTCAATTTAATTCCATAAAACTTATCTTATGATTAAATACTACCATACATATTTCACATGCCTTGAAAACAAATATTGATACCTCAGTAGGCCAGGTAGGGTCTAATAGAGGTCTAGATGCAAACCTAGATTAAAGTCCTACCCATTTAGGCTCATCTTAAAACTCTCATGAGTATTCAAATGCTTCACATACATGCTCAAATAACCTCATACAACCACTCATGCCTATGTGTACTCATCTCACCAAGCCACCCTACTCAAACCTTCTCACAAGGTTTCTTCATGCCATGACTAGGCTTAGACTACTTAAGCACTTGATGCCTTGACCTATTCCTTCCATGTCATGACCTCAAAAAAACATCAACCAAGTAAATTTAAGACATTACACCTCATTCATATCACTACACCATTCTCTTTTTGATGACAATAATCTTCCACAAGCTCATATAGACTTAAAACCACATGACCAATCTTCATATGACTTGACAACTCTCTTTCATGCACCTGAACACCTTTGACATCATTATTGACATCAACATTGACTTTAATTCAACCAAAATACATTATTTACCTTCAATTTATCTCTTGCCTTCAAATTATCTCTTACCTTCAAATGCTTTGTTACCTTCAAATGTATCTTATCACATGGCTTCCTATGCAAACATTAGTTGTATTTAAACATATTCCATAACATGTACCTTCCATGCTCACACCACTTATGATAATTATCATCAAATAAACACTCTTATGTGCTTTGACATATCACATACTACCATATATCCTTAGTTACCTTTGACATTAACCTTGATAGTGCAATATTGACATGATACATCTTTGATATCAATGACCATTATGCCTTTGCATGATGCACTTTTTTGACATCAATGAAAACAACATGACAATAGGGTATTTACTCATTTAAGGGTTATTAAAAGGATATATTATTAGGTAAATGTGTATATAGGATTTGGATTGATTGTGGAGTTAGATAAGAGGGATTTATAATTCCTTTAAGTAATGATAGATTTGACCAACAATATTTTGAATCACCAATGGTCTGCCCACCCATTTCTCGATGCACCGTTTAAGGCGTGCACTCATAGATATCAAAACTTAACATGTTCTTACAAGAGATAAAGTGTCAATAAATGATAAATTTTAAAAATATTTTATGTATACAAAAGGTACCCCTTTTTATGAGTTCACTTTAAAAATGATATATAAACACAAAAAAATGATACACAGTGATCGAACATTTCCTTACCCTTAAATATCCCTATGTTTTCTTGATTGCATCAAATATATACCACATTTAGTTGATTTCAATCTATGATGGAGACATGAACACATAAAAATGATACACACTAGTTTATTTTCTACACATAACCCTAAATCTTCCTTTGTTACATCGATTACATTTGAAATGGGCCCCTTTTAATCAAATTCAATTTAAAAATAAAATAAGGACACAAAAAAATAAGACATGATGGTCTAATGCATCCCCTACCTATACATCATTGAATATTTATTATATTACATATAAAATGGGTCTTATTATTATGAAATCACTCTATAAATGAAACATCAACGCAAAAACTTACATGTGGTGGTCTTTAATATTTACTGCATCCCTAAATTGCCAAATGTTTCCTCCATTCCATGTGAAAGGGGCATGTTATTTAGACTTATATGTAAAAATGATACATGAACACATAAAAATGACACATGGTGGTCTAATATGTCCTCTATAGATAAAACATCTTTTGTTTTCTTGAGTATGTGAGAGGGGACATGCTTAGTCGATTTCATTCTACAAAAGAAATGGGAATACACAAAAATGATACATAGTCGTCTATTTTCTCCCAAATTTTTAAATATTCCTCCATTGCATCAATTACACATGAAAGGGGTCCATTGTAGGTGAAAGGGGCCTTGTTACTATAAATTCACTTTTTAAAGAAAATACAAACATAGAAAAATTACACATGTATGTTTAACATGTCCCATGGCCCTATATTTTCATTCCTTTTCTTGATTGTATGAATGAGGGGGCTCATTTAGTTAATTTTTATCTACAAAAGAAAGATAAACACATAAAATTGATTAATAGTGAGTTTTTAATCAAAGTTTGGATAAATAGAGATTAATTACGTAATGTGACAAACTATTGTGTAAAATGAGAATGCTACATATATGCAACAAATGAAACAAACTAATTTGGAACTTACTACATTGTTAAAGATACTAAAAGTGGAAATAACAAAGATAAATTACTTAGGTAAAAATTCAACAATGTAAGACTAAGAGAAAAACTAAAAAAGTGATTGCATGACCTATTAGTTGACTATGAATCATGAATAATGTTTCACTTGCTCTCTAGACAAGGCCACTAAAATCATGTAGGTTTTTATACTCTATAACGAATATGGTGGGTTTGTTTCACCTATGTATCCTATTGGATTGTGTGGGATATCTCGATCTATAAAAAAATTATGTATAGACCACAAATGATAAACATAATAAAATGAAAAAAGAGGTTATTAGTTGAATTTTGATAGACCTCAACACCCCCTGTGTTGACCACTACCTAGATACCAATAATTTGAAGATAGATTAAACTCCATTTATTTCTCCCATGCTACATTATGTGTGTGAAAGACTCATGTAATGTTATATGCTTGTGTATTTATGGTCTGATTAATTGCTTCAACCATAAATTTTAACCTTGGATATGTATTCAAAGTTTGGCTCAAAAATATTAGGGCTATATGTATTCATAATTAGGAGAAATAGGTAAATTTATCTCAATGTCGAATTAGAATTCTTGTGTTTTTTAATGTGTGAGCCTCTTGGGTGAAAAATGACTTGAAACTGTGTTTTTATAGAGATCAAGAGGGAATTAATTTGTATATGTATTTCCAAGTGTGTGATAAAACCCATTACGTGAGTTTGAATTTGAGTAATTGTCATGATTTTTTAGGATGAAACATCTAGTATAACTATATCGGATCGGGGAGTGGGGTAGTATAAATAACATGGCTTTGTCTAAGCAGTAAAGAAAACTAAGTTGGGAGTATGGATTACTCAGGGAATAAGCTTGGGATATTTTTAATGAGGAATAGAGAGATTATGAGATCATTATTTTATTGTAGGAATGGATCATCCACATATAAAGTGAATGAAGGGCAGTCAAAAGATCATGGAATGAGGCATGACCTAAGCGTGTATAAGGAATGGTCACAAGTACATTGTTTCAACTTAAATTTTAACTTATGCATCTATAGTGGTCTAATTTCTATCCATAGCCATAAATATCCATCTTTTTAATTTTATTACCCTATTTTGGATTAATTTTATCCCTTAATTAGATAGAAACATTATTTATTTCAGATTTTATAAAATATAGCAATAAGCATAAATCAAAATTTAAATGACTAAATATGATTTTAAAATTGCACTTTATAAATATGTAAATTACTAAAAATGATAAGATACTAATCAAGTAACTAAAATTTTAAGCACTGATACTACATGTAAGTGGAAGGAAGGATGAAAAACTAGACTATGGACAATGCATATCAGGATCTAGACCTCTATGTGCACCTATATAGTATTATCATCTTAAGGTTGATACCATAAGCTGTTACGTTCCCAATCTCATGGTTCTATCTCTTGAATTTTTCCTCTTTATTTTGATAAATTAAGGTGTTCCTATTTATATTTAATCTTTATTTGTAATCTTGAGGCCTAATTATGTCCGCAATTCACAAAACTCTATGTCTTCCACTTCAAACCCCAGGTCCACTTGCAATGGTAAAATTAGGCCTAAAAATAGGAATAAAGGTGGTTCTATATGACCCCAACCACTCACCATTTAATGGTTGAGCATTACATTCATACTCAATACTCTAAAAGAGTAGTGCACACCGCATATAGTTCTCCCCATTAGGTGAATGTAAGAAATAGTGCTCCTTGAATGTATGCAACTTGTAATCTAGCTTTGATGTTTAGAAGTTGGAAAAAATGGCTTGCCTCTTGAGGTGGTTTAAACTTGGATAAGACCTACTCCTTATGACTGATTAGTAAAATCAATATAATAGGGTAGTGCCTTTGAAGGTATAAGCATTAGAACATGTCTAATAGATACTTTCTATATCCATATTAGGCTTACACCTATTTTTAAAATTTATATGAGAATCTTTGGGTAATTTTCATGCCACCAACATTTAGAGTGTTGGGTTGACCCATATGAATGATTTCAATCTAAAATGTTACTATTTATTAGCATGAGAGAGTCTAATGCTACTATACAAGAGATGAGAACACTGATTTAATGATCTAGAGATGTTTGAGTAACATAGATAACTAGTTTAACATAGACTTTTAGATTTATTGTAGGTGGCTAAGAGAAACTTGGGATGGTTAAAGTTGTAGAAGGCATGTGGATGTGAAATAATGGTAAAATAAGAGTCATATGTGTATGTACAAGTCACATAATCTAAAGGTAAGGTGAAAATGAGATTGAAAATTATCTATTGCCAAATTTTAGTATCTAAAACTAACCCCATTTTATAATAGTACTAAAATGAAATACACATATTATAGTAAAAATACAAAGAGATGTACCTAAGTGTGGAAAACACACTTTGTTTTTGGGAGAAGGCTTAAAATTTATATCTTCATTTAAAAAACATGCAATGAATACATAGTTGTCAATGTCCAATCAATGAAACTTATAGAGTTTAGGTGATTATACACCAAATTTTTGAAACTAAGGAAATACCATGGATTGAAAAGATGAATTATCCCAACCCTTATGAAATATTGAGTAG
Organism: Torreya grandis; assembly: GCA_037957365.1. NCBI lineage: Eukaryota > Viridiplantae > Streptophyta > Pinopsida > Cupressales > Taxaceae > Torreya > Torreya grandis. The sequence continues at coordinate 3,608,811 of JARHVA010001257.1, forward strand.
TGTCAAATCTATTGAGCATCATTTAACCTTAATCACACTAGCTCATGTAATTAATCTTGCACTATTAGAACCCCATTGGGTTTGTCTTGGAAAAATAATATTTAAAAAAAATAACACTTTACTTTAATAATAAAATTAGATTATTCCTAATTAAAATAAGTTAATTGATCTTTAACTAAATGCATCTTACATAATAAATTGATTATGATTCATTTAGATAATGATTAGTTTAACATTTTCAATAGAATCAAAATTTCAATCTATCACATAAAGTATATCTGTAGAATAATAACTCAGCCAAATACTGAAAGTTATACAATAAATTTAGCCAAACTAATATTTATCAAGTATAATAACAATATTTTTATATCAGAGTGAATATAAATAAATACAATGTTCCACAAAACTAACGAGTATCCACAATGTCATTATATGTATATAAACTGCAATCATGAGTAAAAGTATCGATCAGATGAGTGATGGAGGAGAGGGAGAGCATCATTAGAGTGCTTTTCCACACCAACCATGGATCATAAATCCTTTGCACAATTACCCAAATAGGGAATATCCCTTCCTTCATAGATGAGCAGATGATAATGACACATGTATTGAGAAGTCAATTATAACCCATGTGTTGTAAGATTTTAACTACACGCAACATATCATAAAGAAAGTTGTTTTAACATGACATCATGCATACACACACATTAATCAAATGTTAAGCATGGGATATATTGAGGGGGGGTGAATCAGTATATAATATATCTTATAAAAAAAATTCTTAATCAAACTCTACTTAACCATACATTCAAGATATGCAATACAACTAAAATAAAAAATGCACCACACAAGAGAGAGACACCAAATTTTTACGTGAAAACCCAAATTGGGAAAAACCATGGCACTAATTCTCAAGTATCATTCTTTTCTATCTAATTTAATTCTTCATCTAGTGCTTTAACCCAATACTCATCATGTCTAACTTTTAAAAAAGTTTTAAGCTAAATTTTGGATAACAAATAAAAATTAACTTGCTCAGATTCACTTACCATCATCTTTCTAGTGCAAAATCTTTCATTTATGTTCTTGATGATGTCACTCTCATTATTATTTCTTTGGACATATTTGGATGGGGTCTTGGTGACCTTTTTATCCTTTTTCTCATCTTCATCTAATTCCTCAAAATTTTCTTCTTTAATGATTTTAGGAGTGTCTATTGGATCACTAGTTCTTGGTGCTACATCTTCATCTATCCTGACACTTGTACTTTCAACTATATTCTTGGTTCTTTTCTTATAACATTTATAAGCTTTATTTTTGTAAGAATATCCAATAAATATACCTTCATCATTTTTAGATTCAAACTTACCCATTTTTTCATTGATTCTCTTTATGAAGCATCTACTGTCAAAAAATTTAAAATAATCAACAATAGCCAGTTTGTCTTTCCATAATTCATAGGGAGTCTTGTCACTTTTGACTCTCAACAATGCTCTATTCTAGATATGCACTATTGTGCCTACTGCCTCTCTCCAATATTTATCTGGTATCTTGGATTCCTTTAGAATTGTCCTCACCATTTCTTGAATTTTTCTATTTTTCTACTCAACTTCTCCATTTTAATGTGGAGTTCTGGTTGTTGAATAATGTCTCTTTATCCCATGGTCTTCACAATAATCAATAAATTTATCTGAAATAAATTCTCCTCTTCAATATGATCTCAGGCACTTAATCTTCAAATTATTTTCATTCTCAACTAAAGCCTTAAATGCTTTGAAGTGGCTAAAAGCTTTTGATTTTTTCCTTAAAAATATCACCTAAGTTAGATGTGTAAAATCATCAATAAGCAACATGAATTATTTCTCACCTTAAGTAATTTGAGTTCTGATAGGTCCACACAGATCAATGTGAACAAGCTCTAACATCTGAGTGGTTGAGTATTCTTTTGTCTTGAACCATCTTCTGACCTGCTTCCCATGCTGACATGGTTCACAAAATGTGTTGGAGGGATTTGTAATATTTTGAAGATCTCTAACTGCTTGCTTCTTACTGATGTTGAAAATATTGTCAAAATTTATGTGTCCCATTCTCCTATGTGACAACCAACTTTCCTCAACCTAGCTCAAACAATATATTTAACCTTTAATATCTAATAACATATATAAATTATTGTCTATCCTCTAAGCATTTACAATTGACATATTTGAATCTTTTCTCCTAATTTCACAACCTTCTACATAAAACTTTAATGTGTATCCCTAATCGCACATTTGACTTACATAAAATAGATTATGTTTAAGACCTACATATAGAATAGTTTCAATCTTAGTTCTACCATTATCCAAACTTAATGTACCTTTTTTGGCTATTCTAGCAGTGGTATTATATCTAAATTTCACTATTCCACCATTGATATTTTTAAGAGTTATGAACTTACTCTTGTCTCCTATCATGTGCCTCGAACATCTGTTGTCAATGAACCATGGATTTTTGTTATTTCTTGTATGCAAAACTATATGAACTAACATAGACTTTTCAAGTTGTTTCTTCTACCATGAACCTGTCTGAACCTTCTTCTTGATGAAATTATTAGCTTTTTTCTAATAGTATATTTTTGTATAACCATAACCATTATAATAAAAATAATAACCATTAAAATATAACCTATTCTAATTTGTATATATTTGACCTAGTTATATTTTGTAGCTCTATTCCTTCTAGCCTTCTTTATTTGAGTTGTCCTCTACATTCTTAAATTCTTCTTTTTTTATTTCTTCTTTTGTAAGGATTTTAGTATAGCCATTTTTCTTTTCAAATCCAATACCTATCTTATCTGATATTTATTTTTAACTTTCTAATATCCTATTCAACATGTTAGTGTTATTCTCAAATTTTGAATCATTGGTTGCTTTATCATTGATTGCTTTATTTGTTTTCTCAATATCATCTTTTAAAGAGGCAATTTTAACAACATACCTTTCACATTCTTCACTTACTTTTTGTAATTGTCTTGTTAAATCTTCTTTTATATTTTTGGCTTCTTCAATGTGTGCTTGTAGATCTTAAATTATATCCTTTAACTCTTTTTTTTCATTTTTCTCAATCTAGAGCTTCAATATTCGATTCTTCTTCTCAAGAGATTTTAATTATTCTAAGACACAAATGAGTTCTCCTTCCAGATTCACCTTAGATTCAACATGTTCTTCTTCTTGATAATCTATACTTTTGCTTGCAGAGGCATCTTCATGTATGGTCATAAATATAATCTCTTCTTTATCTAAGTCACTGACTCCATTGTCTTTGGCTGAGCTAAGATTTTTAGAATATAAACTCTTCTTCTCAAATCCCTTATTGTATTTGACTTTGAAGTTATATTTGTATGTAGACTTTCCTTCTTCATTGTCACCATTGTTCTTATTTGGGTACTTAGCTATAAAATTTCCAATCTTACCACATTTAAAACATTTAAATGGCAACTTTTCTTGATATTTACCTATGCCCTTTTTAGGCTTGAAGATGAATAGAGCTCCATTGTCATCTTCCTCATCACTAGAGCTATCACTTGATTCTTGAATCTTAGCCTTATATTTTTTTGATGTCTTAAAAGAAGCTTCCCTTTTTAAGGGTTTCTCTTTTCGGTCTACATCTTATATTTTGTAAGAATACCATGTAGTTCATCCATCTTTAACTTGGTTATATTCTTCATTTCCTCAATTGTTGATACCTTTACATCATATCTCAATGGTAGAGATCTCAAAACCTTTTGTACCTATTATAGACTGGATTTGCACCCTTGTGAGAGAGTTCTTCAGGCTCTCTCACTTCCAATTATAAACATGGGAACAACCTTAGGATGTGGGTGTCCTATGGTGAGGTTGAACCTCTAGACTTTTTTATGAGGCCAGTTCCTCAGGTGATTCACTTCAACTCCTTAATTTCTACACTAAAAAGAGTGATCTACTTGGTCTAAAAAGACCAAACTACTGATGAAGCTAAATAATATGTATGCTTATTCTAGTTCTATCTCAAGGCCATAGGTAGGGAGCTTTTGTGTTGATGTCAAAGAAGAGCTTTGTGCTTTGAAGAATAACAAAATAGGTCTATGAGAAACACTGAGTTAGTAAACTTCAAAGGGAACTAGACACACCAACACTTCACACAATCATGCATAAAAAATAAAAGAGTCAAAATCAAGGTGCTTAGAGAAAACATAAGTGATGAATAACAATCATACATTCTACAATTAAAACCAAAAAATTAACACTTCTCTTTAACTAGAAATAGAAATTTTTTCCTTATATTGCTTCAAAAGAGTCTTTTACAAAGCAATTTTTGTAGAGTGATTTTATCACCAGTCTGGGGATACCTTTTTAGGCCCCAAGGCCTCTATTTATAAAAAGAAGGGGGGAGAGAGAAAGGGAGGAAAGAATAAGTCATAGATGGTTGAAAACCCCTATTATCCTTCCTTAATGTTCATAAATGCATTGTTCTAGATCGCTACCCAATACTCTTGAGCCCCTCCCATCTTTAAGGTTTTATTTGGTGCATCTAAAAAGTCATGTTGTGAGCAGCTGGAATGTTTCTTCTTGGTGTGACACATTTAAGCATAGAATGATGATTGTGAACAATGAACCATGGTAGATGAGAGCCTTCATAACTTCTAGCTACCAATTGCTCAAACTCTCATGTGTTTATTGAACATCTTTGTGCCACTTATAATTTACTGAATGGCCTTTTTTTCTCTAGTTACACCACATGGTAGCCTTCTATTCATTACATCATGATTCTCATATTATTGGACTAAGCATAAGTTGAGACCTTAGATAATACCAATTTACTCTATGTAGAGTAATTCAGGTTCTTTAAACTCCCCAACTTCAAACTTTCCCAGATCCTTCACTTATAAAGCCTTTTTGGGTAGAGTACTTTGAGAAACTTGATTTACTCTATGTAGAGTAATTTGGGTTCTTTAAGCCTACTTACTTCAAGCTTTTCCATCTTTAAGTCTTCTCACTTTGCTGCTTCCCAAGCCTTAAGACTCCAAGATTTTTTAACCTGGTTACTTCCAATGACTAGTTGTTTATCCTAATTTTGACATCCATTGGCTTGTCATTTCCTTCAGACACTTGGTCTCAGGCTTCCATCTTAACTTATTTCTTTTGAGCAAATCTCCCAAAGGAATTTCTTCAGACAATTTGTTCGAAGAAATTCCTTAAAACTTTTTGTATACATCTGTCTTTGGAAACTACCCTTTGGGCTTTTTATAATGGACTTTCCTGGAGGGTAAGAGACCCTTCAAGATTTTTGCATCTCCCCTCATATTTTTGAAAATGATCCTCTCAAAGGGAAATATAACCTTTGGGAATTTTTAAATGGTCCTCTTGAAGGGTAACATACCCTTCAGAAAAATTGTAACTGTCCACTTGGAGAAGAAAAAGCCCTTTATAAAAGTTAAAGTGTACCTTCAGGAAAGTTGATTGATCCCTTTTGCCCTAAAAAGACCCTTAGACATTTTAAAAATGCCCTTCAATTTTTTAAAAAAGTCTCATATCTTGAAGAACCTGAAAAGTATTAATTTTCAAGACCACATTAGGTTTGTTGAGCACCTTTACTCAGTTTGGGATTTTGATTGCTCACAAATTATGAAGTAATCAAGTAGTGCTCCCTGAAGAACCTAAAATAAACTATCTATGAGTAATTTGGGTTTATAAACCTGAATTACTTCTACTTATGAAACATTTAGAAGTTAAGCACTACTAGAAACCTAATTTACATTGTGCCTTCAAAAAACTCAAAGTTATCACTACTGGAAAACTCAAAGTCCTCCCAAAGGCTTACCATTTTCTTTCCTGAAATCTCCCTTTTCCATACTTAGGTAGACTTTGATATGTGGGCCAAAAAATGGCCAACATTTCTAGTGATTCATAGGGAAGCATGCCTATTATGCTTGAGAACCCAACTCATTTACTTTATTTGATCCATTGGGTGTGGAGTAACTACTTTTGAATAAAGCTGGCTCTTTCTAAAAATCTCCTTTGAAGCAACAAGGATAACCAAAATGAAATAAACTATGCCCATGGCACTTAGGGAAGGGAAAACACACAACTAAAAAAGATGTGCACTAGGCACTTAAAGGAAAACACAAAATAAAACTAAAAGAAGCATACATAAATATATACAATAGATGAAAACTCTCAATAACAAGGCTTTAGATGAATCCCATTGACTGGGATTGGTAATACCTCTCCATCTAATTGAGCAAACTAGAAGGCATTATTTTATTTTCATCCATGGATCAAGTAAGGAACATTCCACAAGCTATCAAACTTGGTATGGTTGCTTGGTTTGGCCTTGTTTAAGTCCCATTTGAGAACCAGGTCTCTTTCCTTAAAATTCCTTACTATAGCTCTCTTGTCAAAAGCCTTCTTGACCTAAGCTTGATGTGCCTCCAATGTTTTCATTGCAAGGTCCCTTGTCTCCTCAAGCTTTGTGAGTTATACCAATCTCACATTCACCAGTTCATCTTCCAATAGCTCCAGCTGATGGGTTAGCTCTGATGTAGGCAACTCAAGAGAAATGAGATGTATAACACTCTTCTTACTCACTAATGACCATTGAGGCTTCTAGTTGGTTTGATCCTTGATCTGAGCCTTGCTCTTGTGGAGTTTGTTCTTATTTCATCATACCTGGTTATATCCATAAGCAATAGCTTGCTACCATTGATCATTAAACACCTGATTGGAGCCATTAGTTGAGACAATGGACTACCCAAAAGAATGATTCCATGGCATTGTCCCTTTAACTTCTTGAGCCACATTATTCTAAACTAGGACCAAGGAGTTGGAAGGGCCTACAACATTTAGATTTTAAGTATGTTGTCTAGCATACTTAGGCTGCCCCTGTCCTTGGAAACCTCCTTTGTAAGGTGGCCTATTTTCTTGATAAACTTGTTGCTAAGGCTGATATGAAGCTTGATAAGGCTTTTTGTAAGCTTGCCTCTTGGCATTGACCACATCATTTTTGAAGGATTAAAGCATGCTCTTCAACTATAAGTAATTATTCTACTCTTGGGAGTCATTGGATCCACTAGTAGAGTCATTTTCTTACTTAGGTGAAGGTACGATAGTAATTGTTGGCATTAGAAGTATAACATCAATTGGAAGAATGACTGTAGGAGGGGGTCTGATCTCTATAAAAAGAGGCATTAGAGGTCTAGGAGTAAGCTTACCATCCTAAAATAGGCAATTCTCCAACTTGATGGCCACCTTGTATGCATCTGACAGTATGTCTCCTCCCATAGACTGGATCATTAAAGCTATGTCACTATTAAGAGCCTTCAAGTAATACAAGAAACCAAAGTTTGGATATGGTCTAACAGCTACTAGGATTCTATCTGACACCTTCTAAAATCTTAAATTGAAGTCTTTCATGACTTCATGAGGAGCTCTCTTAATGGTGGTTAGTTGCTCTGTAAGTGACAGGTGGTCACTCTTATCTACGAATCTTTTACACATGGTTGCTCCCAGCTCATCCCATGAGTGGATATAATTAAGAGCAAGGCCTCTATACCATTCTAATGCTTTTAATTTAAAGGACACAACCAATATCTTAATATCCATATTCTCCACCGTGATATTATGAATATTGAAAAAGTTGGCTATGATCGTTATGTGCTCAGTAAGAGTTATAACTTGGTCTCATGAGTAATAAGGAACACTTTTGAGATTTGCTACTGGCATAAGATCATACTACAGTAAGTTCAAAGGGCTTTGAGCAGTAAATCCCACAAAAATATTTGGGGAATCATAACATTTAGAGGGGCTAATAATGATATTCTTGTGTAGGTATACCTTATGATTAGTTCAGAAGGATGGCTTCTTATGTAAGGGTGAGTATGGGAAAACTTTAACCTTCTTGCTGAATTTAAAGGTAATTAAACAAACTCAAAAGGAAAACCTATAGAAGTTGATCTTGTAGTCACATTTGACATGAAAGACAACTACTGCTCTACCACTAGATAGTTGGGTATTCTTTGGAGTTTCCAGATGCTAAAGGATGAAAGCTACCACTACTAAAAAATAATAAAAAAAACATCAAATTTAATCGATCTTCCTTAAAAATAGAAATGAAATGGTAGTTGTCCCACTGAGCATGTTAGAACTATTATAGATTGGATTTGTACCCTTGTGAGAGAGTTCTTAAAGATCTCTCACTTTTATCTATAAGCATGAGAACAACCTTAAGATGTGGGTGTCCTATGGTGAGGTTAAGCCTCTAGACTTTTTAATGAGGCTAGTTCCTCAGGTGCTTCACTTCAACTCCTTGATTTCTACACTAAACTATAATAATGGCCAAGGAAAATGGGTAAGAAGATTGCTTTAAAATAAATCTAAGCTAATGGGAGGTGATGCATCAAAAGAGAGTGATCCACTTGGTCTAGAAAAGAGCAAACTACTGATGAAGCTAAACAAGATGCAAGCTTATGCTAGTTCTATCTCAAGGCTATAGGTAGGGAGCTTTTACATGAAGGTCAAAGAAAAGCTTTACGCTTTTAAGAATAACAAAATAGGTCTACAAAAAACATTGAGTTAGTAAACTTCAAAGGGAACTAGACACATAGATGCTTCACACAATCTTGCATAAAAATAGAAAGATTCAAAAGTAAGATGCTTAGAGAAAACATAGGTGATGAACAACAATCATACATTATACAAATAAAACTTAAAAATGCACACTTATCTTTGATCAAAAATAGAAATTTTTTCCTTATATTACTTCAAAAGAGTCTTTTACAAAGCAATTTTTGTAAAGTGATTTTATCACCAGTTCGGGGATACCTTTCTAGGTCCCAAGGCCTCTATTTATAAAAAAAGGGGGGAGAGAGAAAGGGAGAAAAGAAGAAGTCATATATGGTTGGAACAACCTATTGTCCTTTCTTAACATTCATAAATGCACCATTATAGATCATCACCCAATACTCTTGAGCCCCACCTATCTTTAGGACTTTCTTTAGTGCATCTAAAACGTCATGTTGTGAGTAGCTGGAATGTTTCTTCTTGATGTGATATATTTAAGTATCAAATAATGATTGTGGGCAATGAACCTTGGTGAATGAGAGCCTTTATAACTTCTAACTACCAGCTGCTCAGACTCTCTCATGTTTATTGAACATCTTTGTGCCACTTATCCTTTATTGATTGGCCTTTTCTGCTCTAGTTACACCACATGGCAACGTTCTATTCATTGCATCATGATTCTTGTGTTCCTAGACCAAGCTTAGGTCAATCCCTTAAAGAATACTAATTTACTCTATGCAGATTAATTTAGGTTCTTTGAACTCCTCAACGTTACACTTTTCCATATTCTTCACTTATAAAGCCTTTTTAAGTAGATTAATTTGAGAAACTCAATTTACTCTATATAAAGTAATTCAGGTTCTCTACACCTACTTACTTCGGGATCTTCCATCTTGAAGTCTTCTCACTTTGCTACTTCCCAAGCCTTAAGACTTTAGGTTTTTCAAACCCAATTACTTCCAACAGCTATTCGCTTATCCTGATTTTGACATCTATTAGCTCATCATTTCCTATAGACTTTTCTAGATTCTTCACTTATAAAACCTTTCTAAGTAGAGTACTTTGAAAAACTTGATTTAATTTATACAAAGTAATTCAGGTTCTCTAAGCCTACTTACTTTAAGCTCTTCCATCTTGAGGTCTTCTCACTTTACTACTTCCCAAGCCTTAAGACTTTAGGCTTTTCAAACCCGATTACTTCCAACAGCTAGTCGCTTATCTTACTACCCTTCAGGTTTTTTACAATGGACTTTCCCTAAGGGTAAGAGACCCTTTGATATTTTTTCATGTCCCCTAAATTTATGTAAATGATCCTCCTAAAGGAAAAGATACCCTTTAGGAATTTTGAAATGGTCCTCTTGAAGGGTAACATACCCTTCGATAAAATTGCAACAATCTATTTGGAGAAGAAAAAGCCCTTCAAAAAAGTTAAAGTGTACCTTTAAGAAATTTGACTGGTCCCTTTTTCCCTAAAAAGACCCTTTGACATTTTAAAAATGCCCTTTGAAAGTTAGTAATGGTCATTTAATTTGACAAAGATGGGGCTACACGTGGCTTGGGAATGATGATGACTAATGGGATGTTGATGCATTATTGGGTGGCAGTGCACTAACCCCCAAGCTTGAATCAACTACACATGTCACCAAAAATATGGTTATTCATGTGTTTATATTAAAAATCCTTCACATTGCAATGTGAAGATAGGTGGTAGGGCCCCTCTCCTCAAAAAAATGGCCCCAACCACAAGTATTCACTGACCGTCAAAGATAAAGGAGTGATAATGAGGGAAATCCTGAGCATCTCAGAGAAATAAGGAGACCCCAAACCATGTTTTTATTGATTATATGATATTATATATACTAATCATTAAATCATATTATATTATATTAGATATTAGACTATAGCTAATATTAAATGTGAAATATTAAATATATTTTAATATCTATTTAAATACAATACTCCTATAAAGGAAAAGGGCCACATACACCCTTAACACTAGAACATAATCATATGCCAGGCTTCTCCTACAACCCATGTTGGCTTGCCTAGATTCACATGAGATATGTGGATGATGAGTCGTGCACAAACTCTACCACCACCAGTCACCATGATGCCCACCCCACAACTCTATTAATTAAAAACCTACATCTCAGAAGAAAAGGGTCAATTTTCACACAAAAGATTTTATTTTTCCTTTTCCATTGTTGCATCAAACAAGTCATGAAGCCATTTTTTGAAGGAAAGACACAAATATGTTACAATACAGACTTTGGAACCTCATTGTCTTGTTTCCATATAAGTGGAATCACAATGCTGATTTGAGTTGCATAGTGGACATGGAGCCTTCCCACAATCAAATTGCCATCATGTTGTCCTCCTTAACCATTCACAATAGACCTTGTATAATAATGTTGATTTGGGCCAATTTTCAAAGAGAGTGAATAGATCTCCATCTGATTTCTCATATGTGAGATGTTGTTCCACTGAAGAAGGGTTCATGTGATCCTTCAAGGGGATCAAGTGCATTGAAGTGTTGTTTGTGCACCTTACACCAAATGTGCTTAAGACTTGTGTCTTCTATTTTACATCCACCAAGAAACTTATGTGCTTGTGTAAATTCAAGGCGAATCCATGAAAAAATATATTTGTAATGTTGTTATCAAGTTTTGAGATGTGTTATCAATATTTAGTATGGTAGTATTCATGACTCACATGTTTGGCATATGCACTCCTAAACTCTCTTATGTTTACAAAGGGAAGAATTTAAAGAATGCCTATATGCCATAATGGGGATAGTTGTAATGTTGGTAACAAGTTTTTAGATGTGGCACAAAAATTTAATGTGGCAGGATTCATGTTTTTCATGTTATAAATATGCAATACCAAGATCTCTTCTATTTACAAAGGGAAAAAGAAAAAAATGTCTATATGGCACAATGTTTTGTTTTATGCAGCACTCGTAATGATCAAAATATTCAAAAATTCATTTATTTGTTTCAAGATTGGGCTATGCCCAATGCGTCTATACAAGATCAACTCCATATTTTCCCCAATGAGTGCAATTGTTTGATCCTTGTCTTGGTTTTTAGGATTCGTGATTTGGACAAATATTTGGAGTTTGCATATAAATAATATCATACAAATATATAAATAACTTAATAGGGTATGACCATTAAAGTTGTAAATCCTATAAACAATATCACACCATCAAATATATACTCAACTTATGAAAGATCCAATTGGTATTCAAAATGGTGAATGCATAGATAAAGGACATTATTGCATGAATAGGAATGTACATCCAAAAATTGGTATGGAACCAAGTGTACAAGCAATTATTGATGTTGATTGTTAACCTTCATAATGAAGTAACTTAATATAATGACTTCATATAGCTCTTTAATATATAATTTGCATGTCAACAAAGAAATAAAAATCATGTTTCATTTGAAATTCTAATTGTAGTGATTGGAGTCTTGAGAGAGAAATATACCAACACTATGAGTTGCAGTTCGTCAATGATTGAACACTATACACAAGGTCTTGGTAGCTAATATACCAATACTACTGGTGAGTACCTAAATCTTTCAAAATTGTCAATTTCAACTCATTTTTGAAACAAATATGTTTTTCAAACCTTTAAATTGAGCATTTTGTAACACAAATCACAAGGTTTGATTCCAAACCTTTAAATTGAGAATTTTGTAACACAAATCACAAGGTTTTATTTTTGCCTTATCTACAATTTTGTGTTGATATTCTTCAATTTTGGAAGTTTATGTTCATTTTTTTTAAAATACAATTTGATGTTGGTAATAGATAGTTTTATTTTAATATATGGTAATTCAATTTTGGTCATAAATATCTTACCCCTATATATATCAGATTTATATTATCATTATGTACTCATTATTTTATTTTATTATTATTTTTTTAATGTAAAATGACATAAATAGTCAAGAGTGTCTCCATGTGTATGTTATAGAGACAAACTAGGCTCTAGGTTTGAGTACAAAGGATCAACAACATCTTGAAGCCATTTTCTTAGGACATGCTAATCTCCTATAGACTACATTGTATGCTACACATCTTTTTCCAACATTGGAAGCAAGGTAGGATACTGAAATATGAACATTTAAGTTAATTATGGGAGACGCCACTGTAACCTTGAAGAATGTATAGATGATTATAGGCATCCTCATTACAGTGAAGATAAATGTCATCCAGGACAACCCACATGAAATCTAGGCTAAAAACATAAATTATTACATGGGTGGTAATGAGAGAGACATTTCTAGCCTTGTTTGAATTCATATTTTGTAGGGTGATGCACCTTAGTAGCATAGTGGCATACTATTTTATCATACTTTTATTTGATTTTGTGGCCATGGATACTAATGGTATAACTAGTGTTAATGGTATGTGGAGCATTATCTAATATGTAGAATGGGGTTGTATTATATATGTTAAGGTTCAACGTATTTTGTCTCATTTGTATAGGGAATTATACATATTTGCATTCTAGGTCTAGGTTGGTGAGTTCAAAGTGGGCACTGCACTACAAGTGTGGCCTAGTAACATTTACCAATTATGGATATTTTTGGTTTACCTTTTGAAAGATGGGATGAATATTTTTTAAATAAATAAAATTTGAAGGAAAGGTGAATAAATACAAGTGACCTATGCTAGAGAATATATGAAAGAAAGGCTAACTTATAGGCATACATTTTAATAAATTAATTATGTTATATTTATAAAGTTACCTATATTCCATACATATAATGAATAAATTATATTTTTATACTCTAATATATATTTATTCATTAATATAAATATCTATTGCATTATATCATATCTTTACAATTCTATTCACTCCTCTATCCCTCAATTATATTTATGTTCTTATCTATCTCACTTCTTAAATGTTCTTTCTTTTCCACAACTAATTTACATTTTTGTATAACCTTCTAAATTTAATGGCTGCAAAGATTTGTCCTTTATATCTCTTTTTAACTAGAAGGAGGGGAAGAATGGATGTGTTGTGATTATTTTACACACTATGGTCTAAAATGGAAAAACTATTTTACAATAGTCTAGATAGACTATTAAATCATAAATGAACATTCTTTTGGTATGATATTGCAATAAAGATGGGCCTCAATAGTTAGTGATTTGTTATTCCTTTCACATCTATTAGATGTGTGATAATTTTTGTAGCAGTGGATGGACCATGTCAAGGAAATACATATATTCCAAATAATTCACACTTTCTATCAATGTAACTCTGAAATTTTCATAATAAATAATATGTGACATACACACCAAACCAATATAGAATCGACATGCAACAACATCAAACATAAATTTGAGCATGAGAAATAGACAAAATGCACATAATGAGTAGGTGACAAGATTTAAGTTATCCAATATAAATATTTTGATAATGTAGGGTTTCATATAGAATAATGAAATTCAAAGGTCAATTGTCTACTCCTAATGTTGAAAATAAAATTAATATAAATATAAATGAAAATGATAATGCCAATGTTGATCCTAATGTTCATAAATATGATTACAAGGATAATTTTTTTGATGATGTTGATCTAAAAAGCCTTCACATACTTGTTTATTTTAAAGGTATAATTAATAAACTTTATGAAACTTTAGAGTCTATGTTTCTTAAGTTACAATAAATACAAAAGTAAGCTTTGGCTAATGAATCTACACATAAAAATGTTCTCATATATCTTTTGATTGTTCTTAATATTCTTATTATAATATATAGAGACACATCAGGTAGCTAGGCTAGTGCTCTAAGGGCTCCTACTAATCATTTTATGCCTCCACCTATAACTCATAACTAGGTTACTCTAACTATTCCTATACAACTTACTATATCTTTTGCAGCTCCTATGACTAATCTACCATTATGGACCACATCTAATTATAATTGAGCCTCTATTACTACACATGATGCTATATTTAAGGATAATATCTCAAAAATATGCAAGCTCAAATTTAGTTATGTACCCAGGGATCTCCAAAGTCTAGAAATGTGATTACTTCTGAAGATATATTAGAAAACCATTTGGCTCTTGAGGTCCTCGCTTATCTTTTACCTATCAATTTTTTTGTGCCTAATTTTAATTTATATAATGTAAAGGGTGACCATTCACATCACATCCATTCCTCTTTTTCTTCATGATTTGGTTTTTCTTGTTATGACCCATTAATGACTTAGCTCTTTCTTAGAAGTCTTAAGGACTAATCCTTATACTTATACAACTCGTATGTAAACTTTTTGATCTAAAAAGTTTCTCACTATAATAATAACCTATATTTCTATAAACATTAGCCAAAAGTTCATATTTTCTCAACTTGATCAAATTAAAGGACCTAATGAGAACTTTACTAAGTGATTAGATTCAAATCCACTTTTAAGGATGTCTCACCATGTCCTTAATAGTAAGTAGTGAAGTATTTTAATTTATAATTTGCTTAAACCACTCAAAGTGAAAGTCATGTTTAATAATTACCAATACTTTTATGAGCTTTTTCATATGGTTTAAAAATTTAAGATAAAACATTTAGATGTTAATATGCTCGAGTATGTATCAAATGCTTATATCTCTACTACCACCAAATATTAGGGAAACTCAACATTTAAATATAAGTCTAATAATGCTCAAACATTTAAATATAAGAGTAAAGAAATTTTTTTAAATGCAATTTCACAAGCATATGACATGCTTGTTGTTTCACCTTGTTGAACACTTCGATGTTTACATTATTACTTGAACTTCCTCAAAACATTCTTGAATGATTGATCATGTGAAACATGATTTATTTATAGGTAAGTGGACTAATATGGGGGCCTAAAAATATGGTAATTTACATGTGAAAATCATGAAATCACTTAAATCATATTCATTTGTATTCAATGCATATATGTTTAGGATTATTAGTTTCAAACCTAAACATGCAAGTCTTATAAAAAATACACACTATGATGCATGCATGAAATAACATGCACACATTAAAATACTATATATCTCTAAGAATACAATATTAAACATAATCCCACCTTATTTTTTATTTTCTAAAAAAACATTACCTATTTTTTAATGTTTTATACTACATCATACTATTTTTTAATCATTTTAAGCTTGCATCATAATTTTTAAAGTTATTAATAATAATTAAAGGATTATATCATCATTTTAAACCTTTTGAATCCAATATTGGTCTCATCTACATTATTTTTTTATGAAAATTTGAATTGTTTGAGGGCTTCATTATCAACTTGTCTCAATTGTCAAGTTTGTTGTGGCCCCATTTATGCTACTGTAATAAAAATTGAATGTGATGGGTGATGATAAACATCATGAATATAGGAAGGTGGAAATACCCAACACATCCTAGTAATTGGAAGGGAAAAGGATAAACAAAGGGAACAATTTCATAGAATCCATAGTACAAACTCTCAAATTTCTCTATAAAAAGAAAAAAAAAAGACACAAAAATGACACATGGTGGTCTAATGTGTCTCATAACCTAAATTAACAAATATTTCCTATTTTATAATTTAAATAAGCCATGTTACTATGAAATCACTATATAAATGATGCATCAATGTAAATCAACAAACATTTTCCCCATTGCATCTAAAATTTGACTTGTTACTACTAATTCGATCTAAAAAGGATACTATAATGTGTCCCCTACCTCTAAATATTCATTTATTTTTGAACTTCATGTGAGAGTGGAAATATTTAGTTAATTAAACTCTATGAAGGAAAAATGAACACACAAAAATGACACAGGATATATTTTCTCCCTATAAAACTAAATTATCCTCTTCTAAATTGATTAAATGTGAAAGGGGACCCTTTTATTCAAATTCAATCTAAACATGAAGACACAAAAATTATACATTGTTGTCTAATGTGTCCTATACATATAAATTAGCAAATGTTGCCTACATGAACACACATAAATGACACATGGTGGTCTATTTTCTCCCCATAGCCTTAAATATTTCTCTACTACTTTGATTTCATGTGAAAGCATCCCTTTTTAGTCATATTCGCTCTAGAAAGGAAACATGAACACATGAAAATGAAATATGGTAGTATAACAAGTCCTCTTCCCTAAATCAGTAAATGTTGCCTCTATTTCATGTGAAATGGTCCATGCTACTATTAATTCACTTTTAAAATGAAATATTAACACACAAAAAAGTGTGGTGATCTTTAATATGTCCACTAGCCCTAAATTAAAAAAATTGTCCTCAATTGGATATGAAATGGGTCATTTTATTATGAATTCAATCCAAAAAGGATACAAGATCATATAAAAAATGCAGATGGTGGTCTATTGTGTCCCTAACCCTAAATATTCCTTTGTTTCCTTGATTACATAAAAAAGGGAGCTTGTTTAGTTAATTTTTATCTACAAAAGAAACATGAATAGGAAAACATTACACATGGTAGTCTATATTTTCTCCATAGGCTAAAATATTCCTATGTTATATCGATTATATGTGAGTGGGGCCCATTTTAGTCAAATTTACTTTAGAAAAGAAATATAGATACAAAAAATGACATATCATGGTGTAATATGTCCCCTATCCCTAAATCGTAAGCATTGCCTTGTATAGTTGATTTCTCTCTACCCCTAATTTACTTGCCTCTATTTCATATGGTGTGAAGTTTCATTTCATGAGATAAAATATCTTTTAATATGAATTAACTCAATACATAAAATGTCAACCTCAAAAATTAACTCATGTTTTGGTCTTTAATATGTCACCTAGACCTAAATTGATAAGTATTGCTTTTGTTGCATGTGAAATGGTCCCCGTCACTATGAATTCACTCTAAAAATGATACATGAACACATAAAAAAGACATGGTCAGATAATATGTCCCCTTCATTGAAATCTTACCCTATTGCCTTGATTGCATGTGAGAGGGGGGCCATTTAGTCATTTTTTATCTAAAATATAAGCATGAACACAAAAAATGAAATGTGGAGGTTTAATAAATACCCTATCCCTAAATTAGAAAAAAATGTCTATATCACATGTGAAATGTACCCCATTACTATGAGTTTAGTCTACAAATGAAACATCAATACATAAAAATGGCATGCATGGTGGTTTTTAATATGTGAACTAGAATTAAATTGACAAACATTACCTCCATTGTATGTGAAAGGTGTATGCAACAAATTAAGATAGATCTACAACTTATGTGAATTAGTAAAATTCAAGATCAGATAAGGTAATCAATTAACATCCATTGTGATATATGTTTAAATTGGAAGTATCACCAAATTGGATCCGCTACACATGACCAAGGGATCTCTTACCACACAACACCAAAGGAGAGGGTTACAAAGCCTCTAGGAAAAGGACACTGTAAAATAACCCTAGCTAGGTCTAAATACATAAAATAAAAATAATCTAGTGCTCAACAAATCTTGTGGGACAAAATGGAATAGTTAAACATAAATAAATAATTAATGGATGATTATAGGCAAATGGGGGCCTAGATCACCTAAAATGAAAGATGGCAAGAAAAGAAAACCCTATATCTATATTAATTTTAAGCATAGAGGCAATCTAAGCAATGAGTTATACATCCAAAATACATATTACTTAGATTACTTATATAATATATATCTATCAAATGAAATAACAAGAGTTGGGAATACTTACCTTGGGTGAACCTATCGAGTCTCAATCTCTCCTTTGGCTAATGGTGATTTATAAGAGGTTATTGTGGCTTGTAAGGATCACACTATATAACAAAAGACTCCTACTTTGTATCCAATATTTATCAAAATATAAATAATCTTCTCTCCAAGGCAAACCCTATGTAATGACTTCTTCAAATGTAAATTTTGACTCCTTCAAATATAAATTTAGTAACATTGTGAACTGTAATGATGTGAAAATGAATGTTCCTCTATTAGATTAAAATGAGCCTTGTATTTATAGCAATGGATAAATATTAACCCTTTTATATTTTTAGCTAATAAGATCAGCCAACTCGATCCTGCTAGTTGGAAAAAGTTTCCATTAGGCCTCAAACTAAATCAACAAGGCCAACTTAGTTCTATACCATGTGATTAATCCTTTTTAACAAGATCAACTTGGCTGACTAGTATAAAAGGGGTTATTTAGTTAGTTAGGGGATATTTAAAGGATAAATGCTTAGGAAAATGTATAGATAGGGTTTGGATTGCTTGGGGAGTTGGACAAGTAGGATTTGTAATGGGTTTAGGTAATGACAAAGTTGACCAACAATCTTAAAAGTCACTAATGGTTTACCCATCCATTTTATAGTGAACCTTTTAAGGTGTGCACTCGAAGAAATTAAAACTCAATAAGTTACTACAAGAGATAAAGTGTTAGTAAATGATAAAGTTTAAAAATATTGTGTGTATACATATGCCCCACTTGAATCTCATCACGTGTCATGCAATTGTAATATGGGATGGTGCTTCGAGAAAGAACATAACAACATGTAACATTGAGCTAACAAATTTTAGTAGAAAGTATAAATTAGAAAATAAATAATTTATAAATATGTACCTTCACTTACCTTATTATTGTTTAAAATAAAAGTGGAATGAGAAATAGATGGTAGAGGTATCAAGTGTGTGAAACAAGAGAAGGACCTAAAAATAAGATAAATTTTGAAGATTTAACAAAAATATGTGGATTTACATTTCTACACTTTCACCACTAAATATGTTATTTTGATACATGCACAATGCTTTTGTTGGTCCTATATCTCTCTCCAACTCAACAACCACTTTTATTTTTAAAATAAAAAGACCTATGTAGAAGATTAAAAATTAATGTATTTAGAGGTCCTATAAACTAATACAACCATGTTTAAGGACACCCAAAAAAGGGTCTAGACCTCTATTTTGATAGTTTTTGGAAATTGTCCCAATGTGTTATATGCTTGCTCCAAGTCCATTTTTGATTATCTAGTTACCCCAACCTGCTTCAAAATTACTCAAAACTATGACCAAGCATGTTTAAAGTCTCCAAAAATTAGAGAATTCTCAAACACACATTTCATATTCCTCCAAGAAGTGGCAGGTCGTACAATTGTTGTAAATGGGTATTTACTAACTTGCATTGCTCTCTTGACTCTTGAAGTGGTTCTTGAAGTTAGATTTGGCATTAAAGATGAATAAAATACATTTATGAGAAAGAATACATCAATTCACTTCATTTTGGAAACATAACATAGAAGAAATCTAAAAATTTCTCTACTTATCAGGATTCCATAAATTATTTTAGTTTGTCAAAAGAGTTTATAAAAATAAATTTATGATAAAAATACATAATTTCTCAGTAAATAATGGAAGCCTTGGTATTTTTGAAATTTTAATATAAAAGGCAAAAAATATTATTCATTTGTGCATTTTTTTATTATTTATTATCATAGCTTTGCGTATCCTGGTTGTTTTGAGAGGGAGATGATGGTGAAAGCCCGAAGAGGTAGACATGTTGGAGGATGGTAGGAGAACATATTATGGTTGTTGTGTAGATAGTAGTGGTATGAATTTAATATGAATTTTTAGTATTTTGGGATAAAAATGAACTAGTTTAAGAAAAATAAGCACGAGCAAAATCCATGTAATAGGAATTGCCTTGGAATATATTTTATGTATGTATTCTATAAGGATCTTAGGAGAAGGTAAAATCTTATCAGTAGCCTATGCCTTATCTATATGAAGTGCATCAATATAATGTTGAAGTTGTTAACAATCTATAGAGGTATGCATAGTTGTACCATGAAAATAATAAGTATGTTTGGGAGTAGTTAATTATGGTGGTTTATTGTTTATATTAGGATTAGAATATGAAGCACACTAATATGTTATAAACCTTTGATGTGATCAACAATCCTTAGCCCAATGACTAAAAACCTTATGCAACTCACAATATGGCTAATATACCATCATCTAGCTATATGTTCAATCTTAGGTAGAGGTAGCATGCCATCACCATTTATATAATCTACGATAGGCTCAATGATTATGATAGATGTGGATAATGTAGGTTGACATAAGGTGGATGACATATCAAGAGGGATAAAACTCAAGGGATTAGAAAACATGGTGAATTGATATGGTCCTGTCATGGTGTGATTTAGAAGTAGGATCAAAAGTGACTGGGTGAGAATTAGAGTGTGTGCGCTCCATATCTCACCTATGAAAATGAAATGAATAACATATAATGTCAGTTATAAGATAAGAAGAAGGAAATACATCAATAAAACTAAAACTATGAAAGAAATGTTTTAAAGAACAATGATATATAAGTATTTTTGCTTTTTTAGTTTGAGTAAAACCAACTAAAAGGGATTGTCTAATAAATATCCACCATTGTAATCAGGAGTATGGAGATCAATAGGGAAAGCATAAATGATATTATCTATCAAATAATCATAAGGAATGGATTGTTTAGTCTTAGTTAGAGTAATAAGAATCTCATCGATTAGATTTTGTCAAGACTAAGGTCATAAAGAAGTAGGTAATTGAGTAATTATGTGTGAGGGAAGATCATGAGTATTTATTTTGAAATCAATATCATCTAATTCATCATCATTAGAATCTAAAAGTTTAAGTAGGACATTGCCCAGAAGTTTAAGGTGATCATTGTAACCTCTAATAGAGTTGACAAGGTAATTAAATCATTGATATTTTATAAAAAGGAATGTTAGGTAAAGGTTCAAGGGTAGGAATTTTAAAAACATTATTTTTGTAATTGTTATAATTTCCAAGGGTTTGTATATCCTTGAATCTTGTAAATAGCATTGTTATGAGGAAATTTAATGTAAAGGCATGCTAATGAGGTGATATCTCTCATGTGATGTTTCAAGGGTCAAATGAGTAAGATGTTATATGCTAACAAAAAATTTAAGATCATAACTTTAATTTGAACAATGATAGGAGGAATTGTGATAGGAAACCAAACACATCCTAGAGGAGGCATTTGTCTTTGATCATAGCCTTGATAGGTACTTTGGGTAGATTTTAGATTAAATTCAGAGTACCCAAGTTTTTTAATAAAATCAATTGAATCAAGACATGTGTACTAACCTTCATCAATTAGATCATGCTTAACTTGTATATCATCAGTTTTTACACTGATAAATAAGGAAGGATCATTTGCTCAAAGTAAAATCTCATTAGGAATCATTGAAGCAATCTATATTTTTTGTGAGGGTGAAGTATATATAGGTTTTTCAAGTGTATAAACATTTATTCACATTGTTGAATAATACTATCTTTAAACTTAGGCAAAGTGGCTTCATGCCCCATAAGTGGAGGCCGAGGTATGTTCATTTCGAATCAAAGTTATATTAAACAATTACGATGATGATGAGAATTTGTCATGAGTTTGAGAAATGAAATTTGATATGGGAGATGTTAAAGTTTTGTTATAGGATCCTATTCATCATAGGTGGTGAGAGTTGTGTCAAATAATAGTTCATAGTATTAAAGAAAATATGTCAATAAAAGTGTGTAAGTACATTTAAATTAATGTTGATAAGAGGTACTTGATTGGTAATTAATTGATGTGGTGATGTCAAGTGTATCTGATTAGGTCAAAGTAGGTGATGTTTTGGGATCATAATTAGAGTGTTTGTGAGCGGTGAAGACATTTTATTTTTATGTAGGTGTGAGCGAGAGGAATTTGATATTTATTTTAATTGGAAGTTGTATCAATGGAGAGTGAATGAGTATCAAAATGTGGTGTTTGATTAAAAGCGTCTGGGATGGTAGATAAAGGAGTAGTTTATATCATTGGATTTATAGAGATCATTGTCATATGCCCAAGTTATATAAAATGAGATGGATAAGAATCTTGGATAGTTATAATTTGGGCAATAATTGATATAAAAAACTAATCTTCTCATATCGTTTATATTGATAATATTCTCATAAACAGTATCGATGGAATTTTTGACAATGTTGTTGGTGGGAGTTTGAGAAGTACTCAGTTGATGATTAGGAAGAGGATACCTATAAATTATAAGATGAGTGTTAGCTTGATTAAGGGAATCACATTTTAGTTTTGGTTTTTGACCTTGGTTGTCACTTCATAAGCTTATTGACATTCATGAATTAGGATTTTTTAAAATAAAAAATAGGACCAAGAAGATATTCAAGAGATAATTTTTGTAATTAGCAACAGGTGTTGTGAGAATGAACCCAACTTGTATGAAATAAATAAAACTTGTGTAGATCATACCAATTTTTTGTAGGGTGAGTAAGATCAAGAATTTGTGGTGAAGGCCTAGGAAGACACTTTTGAATTTTCATCATGTAAAGAGACTTATGAGAGTTTACATTATTTACATGGGAAAATGTAGCACTAGGTTGTAATAAAGAGTTGGTATAAAGTGATGGTGAAAAAGTAGTATCATTGGAACCACTTAGAGTAATAATGTGAATAGTGTGAATAGAGTCATAGTTATTTGTAATACCATCATTGGTATCATATTGATTTTTATATTTTATAAGCATTTGAGTTCAAGCAAGTTAACAATAAGGCTTGAATTATCTTATGATAAAATCTTATCATTTGTCTTGGTTGAGGGCTTCTTCCAAAGATTTAGGAGAAAAGGTCCTAATACGATATTGTAATTTAGGGTGAATAAAATTGGTGAATAATGGAAGAGTTTTTCTTCTAACATGTTATGTTTAGCTTTATTGGATGAAATTTTCCATCATTTAATGAACACTTGTGTATTTTTAAATTTGAATTGATTATAGTTGATGAAGTGAGCTAAATTATTTTATGAGATCTTAGTTATTTAGAATTATTATATATGATTGTGGAATTTTTTCCTTTCTGTTGAGATTTTTCATTAATAAAGAGTATCATTTTGGCAAGATATTTGAGATCACTCTCATCCTTGACAATAGGCATGTGGGGAGGATATTTAAGTGGATCCAAGGTTTTAGGAGGAGGTGAACCATTATTTTTTATTCTAGTAGCCACATGGATATTACTAGCATATGGATTTTGGTTATAAGTATAGGGAAGGTGAGGATGAGGATGCTAAGGAGGGTTAGTAAAACTCATCATATCATTATGATTTTTCACTTTACACTTGTCAAAATTGTACTACATGATAACAATTATAAATCTTTAAACCTACTAATTCGAATTGGTCAACTGAATTTTACAGGTAGGAATAGACAAATTTTGGATAGAGAACCAAGTTGAGTTGGTCGACCTGCTTGTATAGGTGGGATTTTTTTTTTTTTTGAAACCCTACTAAGTCTATCTAGTTGACTTAGTTTGATAGGTATGGAAATATAGAGTTTGTTAAAAACCTAATAAGTTGAGTTGGCCAACTCAGTTTGATAGTCTAGAAAACAAAGAATTTTCTTAAAGCCTACTAAGTTACGCTGGTCGACATAGGTTTTTAGGCAGGAAAACACAAATTTTTATAAAATCCTAATAAGTCAAGTTGGTTGGCTTCGTTTGACAAGTAGGAAAAAATAGAGTGGTCTTAAATTTATACTAAATCAAGATGGTCAACTTAGTTTGATAGGTAGACAAAGGCATATTTATACTAAGTCATGTTGGTTGATTTAGTTAAATGTGTAAAAAATTTAATAAATATTTGAACTATGTAGTTTTTAAGGTAGTAGTAAAGCAAATAGAATGTCAACATATCAAACACACACCATAAAATTATAGTAACACTAGTCAACACAATAGACAATAATAAGCAACAAGTACAAAATTTATTTTTTTAACTATTGATGCCAACTAATTTATTTGAATAGAAGATCAATAAGTTTTACTAAAGGGTTTGGATTGATTTGTAGGCTTCCAAAGATGCTTGTGTGTTGGATGGCGATGGCCCAATGTTTTAGAGTGATAAATATGGAGAAAGTGTCACTCGCATATCCAAATAAATTTAGTTTCAAGGGTAAGATGAAAGT
Organism: Torreya grandis; assembly: GCA_037957365.1. Lineage (NCBI taxonomy): Eukaryota > Viridiplantae > Streptophyta > Pinopsida > Cupressales > Taxaceae > Torreya > Torreya grandis. The sequence continues at coordinate 3,633,383 of JARHVA010001257.1, forward strand.
AACTTCTTAATGTTAACTACTAATTGATGCACCATAGAATAAAATGAATCATTGGATTCTTAATGTTTAATTCAAAGGGAAATCCTAGGTGTTTCTTTAATACTGTGAGGTATGTAGAAACTAAAGGCCATTTTTAGCTTTATACTATGGATATGAATATTGGGGAAATCTTGTCATGCTATGATATCTATAAATAATAGACAAAGACCATAAATAGAGTATCACATAGCCCTTCATGACATTAGTTAATGACTTTAAAAAATGTCAGTACATAGTTTCTAGGGAAATTGAGATAAAGTGAAAATAAAGAAAAATTCAATTGGAAAAAACCATTTTACCATTTAAAGAAGTAAAGAAACAAGCAACCAGAAATTTTCAAAGTAAATGTGTGATTACTTACCAATAAATGAAATTGAATTGCCTTGATTATGTTAAAAATTGAAGAACAAAGAATTGGATTGGCCAAGTTGATCTAGCTTGTGAATAAAATAGAATAAATTCAAACAAAATGATCTAGTCTATTGTGAATAAAATTGAATAAAGTCAAACAAAATGATCTACTCTATTATGAATATAGGCTAGAAATAAACAAAGTCGATTAGGTTGATCCAATTTTTTTGATAAAGCAAACAAGCATAGAACTGATTTGGGCAAGTTAACTTATTTGATTGTATGATACAACTTGGTAAATCTAAAAAACGGTAAAGGTAGACTAAAAATTGAAATGCTAAATAATTTGAGTAAAATAAAGAAATGGTAAATTTAATTAGTTGAAATATATTTGAAATGTGAATATTTGTTTCAGTGAACATGGAAAATATGACAAAATTGACCAGCTTGATTTCATTGGTTGACTAAAAATGATAAATATCTACTGTTAGTTGTATTATTTAGACATGATTGAGTTTTGTAGAGGAAAAATTATAAAAAAAGAGGTTAAATGGAATATGATTCAGTCTATTATAAATATAAAATATGGAAGTGGTAAAATGAAACAACATCAACTAGCCATATCTAGTTTTTATGAAATTTAAAAAGTGAAAATTGATTTAAAAAAAAAAAAAAAACTAGGTCGGCCATCCTGATCTAGTTAAAAATAAGATATAAGTATTTGAAATAAGAAAAGATACCAAGTCACCAATGTAACTCAATTTGGAAATAAATCTCATCAATCCAAAGGATAAAACTAAATTGGTTAGCTTGATCTAGTTGATTGTAAATCTTAGACCTGCAAACAAAAAAGAGAGTAAATCAGCCAACCTCATCTAGTTGATTACAGAAGGAAAACATGGAAACAGAGAAATTAAACCATCCAACCTAATCTAGTTTATTATGAAAATATAACCTTTAAATAGAATTTGATTTGGTTGACTATGAATTTTGAATTTACAAATAGATGTTAAGACTAGATCATCCAGCCTGATCTAGTTGATTATAAGCAAAATATTAAAAATATTCAAGGGCCATATTAAATTTAGGTTCACCTAAATGCATACAAAAAAATAAGATATATATAACTTATTTGACTTAGTGAAATCCAAGATCAGATAAGGTAATTAACTATCTATTACAATACCTGTTTATATAGGTGGCATGATCGAATTGGATCCACTAACCCTAACCAAGGGATATCTTACCACACAACACCAAAGGACATGGTTACAAATACTCTAGAAAAATCACACTATGAAATAATCCTATATGGGTCTAACTATATAAAATAAAACTAATTTAGTGCTCACCAAAGCTTGTGGCACAAAGGGGGATATATAAACATAAATAAACAATCAAGGGATCACAGTAGGTAAATGGGGGCCTATATCACCTAAAATGAAAGAGGGAAATCAAATAAATACCTATATTTATACTAAATTTAAGAATATAGGTAATATAATAAAGGAGTTATACATCTACAACACATATTAATTATACAATATCTATTTATCAAATGAAAGAGCAAGAGAGAATACTTCCCTTGGGTTAACCTGTTGAGTCTCAATCTCTCCCTTAGACAATGGTTCTTTGTAAGAGGTAATTATGGCTTGTAAATTTCACACTATAGAAATCATATCTACGCTAAACTACTCTTAATTTTCATCCAAGACTTCTCACAAGACAAGTAATCTTCTCTCTAGGTCAAACCCTGTGTAATGGCTCCTTCAAATGTAGATTTAGCAAAATTGAGAAATGTAATGATGTGAAAATGAATATTCTTCTCTATTGAATTAAAATTATCCTTGTATTTATATAAATGGATAAAATTTAAACTTATATAATTTTAAATGATAGGATCGACCAACTCGATCCTGTTAGTTATAAAATGTTATTTTTATGCCTCAAACTAATTTAGCCAAGCTGACTTAGTTTCATAACATGTGCCTAATATTTTCTAACAAGATCAGTCTAGTTGAATTAGTATAAATAATTGGTATGTTGGAAGAACAATTATTAATGGGTGTTGAATAAGTCATAAAAAACTTTTCATTCAATTTAAACTTAAGCAATCATGAACTATTCAAACAAACATATAGATCTAACAAGCATAAACAACTATCCAAATAAGCATGAAACACAAGAACACATCATATATGTGGAAAACCCTCAAGTGGATGAAAACCCACTAATATATTCAAATGGACTAAAATACTATAAGACAAAACCAAATTTAGTGAAGCACCAACTCCACATGGAGCACCAACCCCAACTAGCCAAACACCCACTTGACTGAGCTTTAATAAGCACCCACTTTCAAGGAGGCACCAACACTCTAGATGAATCAACACCCACTCAACCACCTAATTTTTTTTATAACCCTTATAACACTATGTTTATCAACTAATATATTATGACCACTTCTTCAACTCTTCACACTCTTATCCCTCTCAAACTACCTTCTACGCCTCTTCACTCAACTAGGTCTCTTTAAGATTGATTAGGCCATATGACCTTGATATTCATACTCATACCTCCTATTATATATTCATTATAATTTATATACACCCATGTTATGGTATAAAATACCTTATTATTTTATTCAATCTTCTATTTCATTCACTTCTTCTTTACTTACATAAATAGGCCTAAAATTGCCTTATATAGATACCATTCCTTGTTCATATACAATTAGTCAACCACACATCCTTAACCTATTAGGATATAAATATAATAGTTATTATGACATATTTTATACATGAATAAAATTATATTTGAGTCCCTTTTGGTCTGTCATGACTCAGTTAGGCCTCATTTCACTTTTAGGTCTCATGGAGACCTAATTGCATTAGGTCTATCTCTTAACACTAAAACTTGATTATCTTAGGCCCAGACGGCTTTTTCAAACAACTAAAAACTATTCAATTACTTATAGATATATCTCTAATGACCTCCTTCATTCTTGGTTAGACATGTGTCTTTCATCCATACCATGAAACCTTTTTTAGGACAAACTGTCTTATTAGGCATGCGTGTTTCAAAAATTGTCTTACAAAAATGTAGCTCAAGCATACTTAAAACACTCAAATATGATAAAATAAGTATATATATAGAGTATACATGACCTCATGGTTATCATCAAATGTATTCGGCACTTCCACTCAGAAGATAAGGCTTCAAGAACACCTTCACAACTCACTCACTCTGAACTACCAGATTACCTCAAAACATAGTCAAGGTGAGTTAGACCTCCAACACTTGTCTAAAAATTTTCAATGAATTATGATGCATGTAGATGATCCTATGAGATATTTAAACCATTCTCATATATAAATATTATTAGGTCAAATGGAAAATATTGGTCTTGCCCAAACCAATCTCATGACATTATATCTCATTGTTTTATTTGAACTAGACAGGTCAACTTATGAGCAACTTATTCACCATATTTACTAACCTCCAGAACTTATACCAAATAGTAACATGTATTAAAATTCATGATCAAAATTTTTATGCACTTGGTTTCATCATTATATCATAAAAACACATTCCAATTAATCTTCTCACTACTGCTTGGGTTTTTCACTGTTTACACCATTAAGCCTATTAGTGATTGGCTAACTTGGATGAATGATTCAGCATAGTTGAGGAATAGAAACTATCTATAAACCTTCATGTACATGAAACATGAGTCTCTACCTTCTTCCTCCATTCATTTGCTTACTATGTCCAATGCAACTTTTGACTTCTATGATAACTTCTTCATAAATAAGCCTATAACTCAACATTTTCTGTCTCCTTTATCTAACCAATACCATCTATAGGTAGCTAGGAGAGTCCAATACAAGATAAAATATATTCCATAATCATATCAATCCATTCTAGTCACTTTTTATCAACATATTCAACATTGGGTTGTAGAAGGGTTTAAACTAATTTCCACTCTTAACGATCGTTCATAAAGCATAGCCCCTCAATGCAAAAACTAGTGCTTTGAATTTTGAGCTAAGCCTATTACCCATATACCATGAATATATTAGGTTCAAATTCAAATTTTTGACATTCTAATGAGCATAGGAAAATCCTTTTCAGTTTGAGTACCATTCATTCTGAGCACTCAAGAGACATCCAAATAACTTGTCATGCCTTATCATTCCAACTAAAACCTCAAACTTCATGAAAAAACTTTAAAAAACATACCTTACCTTTAAAAATCATTAAATGAGCTCAAAAACCTTTAAATATGATCATGAACCTTCATTATGCCACACACTCTCTCTTTGCTCTCTTGACCTTGACCTGCAAACTACATTAGGCCTTAAAATTGACCTTCATGCCTCTTTCCATGCTCTCAACACCTCATTGTTATGCTCAAAATATAACTCTCATGACATGATAATTATCTTATGATTAAACACTACCATACATACTTCAGATGCCTTAAAAATAAATCATGATACCTCAATAGGCTAGGTAGGGTCTAAGAGAGGTCTAGATGTAGACATAATTTGAAGGTCCTATCCCTGTAAGATCATCCTAAAATTCTCATGAGTGTTTCAGTACCTCACATACATGTTCAAAAAACCTCATACAACCACTCATTATTCTTTTCACTCATCTCACCAAACCATCATGCTCAAACCTTCTCATAAGGTTTCTTCATGCCATGACTAGGCTTAGACTACTTAAGCACTTGATGCCTTGACATGTTCTTTCCATGTCATGACCTCAAAAAAACATCAACCAATCATACATAAGACATTACAACTCACTCATATCACTACACCATTCTCTTTCTAATGACAACAATCTTCCATAACCTCATATATATTTAAAAACATATGACCAAGCTTCATATGACTTGACAACTCTCTTCCATGCACCTGAACACCTTTGACATCATTCTTGACATCAACTTTGAATTTCATGCAACTAAAATACATTAGTTGCCTTCAAATTCTCTCTTTCCTTCAAATTATATCTTATCTTCAAATGCTCTCTTACCTTCAAATGCATCTTGTCACATGGCTTCCTATGCATACATTAGTTATCTTCAAACATCTTCCATGACCTGTACCTTCCATGATTACACCACTTATGATAATTCTCATCAAAGAAACACTCTTATGTGCCTTGACATATCACCTAATACCATCTATCCTTAGTCACATTTGACATGAACCCTAATAGTACAATCTTGACATGATACATCTTTGACATCAATGACCATTATAACTTTCCATGATGCACCCTTTTGACATCAATGACAATAACATGCCAACAAACTCCCACTTTATCATTCATGGAAAACATACTACAAAAATGAATTCACTTGAAAATGATACTTTTCCCATCTACTCATTCTCTCCCTTTTGAATAAATGACAAAGGGTTTTTATACAAACTACCATATGATCATTGGATCTGCATTTCAATGAAAAAAATAGATAAATGCTGACAAAACTCACCTTAATCTCATACCAATTTTTGTAGACAAATTTTGGAACATTTGAATTATACCTCAAGAAACCATGCTTCTTATCATTCTATTGATAATTCATAACACAAATCTACATAGCTCCCCCAGAGCTGATACTTCTCCTCATAGACACTAGATGACAACCACTCTCAGAAATTGATCATTTTATCAAAAAGATACATCTCCCTTTGGTATTCATTCTTTCAGAACTAGCTCTTTTCTCAAATAAACATGATCACACCTAAAACATTTGGAATCACACCTTATTACATCAAAATCTCAGCACATAAAATATGAAGCATTACAAGAACATGCTCCCCCTTACCCCATGCATACCTCCTTCAAATGAACTCAGATCACAAGACCACTCACCTTGTCCTTGACATGACCAATATGACTCAAAATTTTCATCACACATTGAGCCACCATATTATTGACATCAAATAAAAAATTATGGACTCCCCCTTTGTATTCATATCTTGATATCACCAAATGAATATTTATACCATCCTCATCTTCCTTCAAACATATTGATACCAATACCACTTCTCAACACATACCAAGCTTAACTACCAATTGCTAGAAATAAAGAATAACTTTTTGCTTACCTCTCATATACCAAAAGCACTTCTATCTGTGTCAACATTCTTCAACATGTATTCATGATAGATACATATCTTCCACTGACTAATAAGTGTCTCCATGAAGCCTAATGGAGTCACCCTTACCATAGGACACTAGAACAACACAAACGTATGAGATTCCTAGATCTCCATGCTCTCACAAGAATGATGATCCTTTAGGATCCTTTTAGGCTTGATTAGCCTCTTTGGCTTGGCCTATTCATCATCCACGTGGTCAACAATATGAGATGATAATGAACACTCTTGATACTCTTCAATATTTGGTCTATGCGCTACCATAGAAAATATTTCACTTTAGCCTATAAATTGATCAGGACTAAACTTGACTATCTTTGGTTTCCACACCTTGGTTTGTCCTCTTTTTTAAACTTTAGGACCTTGAATCTTCTTGTTCTATCTTGATGATTCATGATGGCAAAATCTTTCAATATGACTAATTTTAAGACAATTATGACAAATAACATCACTCATACATCTTGATTGATGTGAACTATGACTCCTTCCATATTCTCATGAGTACTCATTCTTGGAGAGTCTTCTACACTCTCTTGCTCTATGACCAAACTGATTACATGAGAAATAATAACCATTGAATTAATTTTCATACCTTATGTCATTAGGCTATCTAATGAAATGTGTCTTCATATTATTGTTGATGTTGACCTTGTTCACATTAGCATTCTCCTTTTTCTTTTTTTATTTAATTTGAAACCAAGACCTGCCTTATCATTGGTATACTTATGACTAATCAGAATTTCATCTAGATCCTTAGTGATGTTTTCAAACTTCTCATAGGTCTTCATCTTTCTAGTTGCTTGATCTAATTTTGACTTTAAGGACTCCATTTATGATTCATACCTGGTACATTTTTCTTCCTTAGCCTTTACTATAGCAGTGACTATCTCCATCTGAGTTTCAACTTGATTAATGATCTCATCATGTTCCTTGGATGTGTTACTCAGTCTCTTTTCAAAAAAATCAATATATTCTTCATAGTCCTTAACTAATGATGTTTCTAATTATTCCTTATTTGTAACTTCAACTCCTCTAAAACACTCACCAATTCTGACTCAAGGTTCACTTCAGCGTCTTCTTCATCTAATTCTTTACCATCCATAAGGCCTTTACCTTTTGATCAACCCTCTTTATCTATTTCTATATCCATCAATAAGGTTTCATTATTTTCATGGTCATTACTATAATCATCAGTATTAGATGTACTTATATCACTGACATTAGATGAGTTATTATCTTCTTTGGTATAGAAACTTCTCTTGTTCTTGAATGAACCTTTCTTACCTTCATACTTTCTAAAACTCTTCTTGCTCTTGTCAGACTTATAGGACTTCTTATCCTCAATATGAGGTTCATTAACTTCTTTATCATTATTATACTTATTCTTGTGAGGACATTTTCTATAAAAATGTCCAATCTTACCAAAATTGAAACATTTGAAAGGCAATTTCCCCTTATACTTACCAAATCCAGTCTTAAATTTCATAGCAAACATGGCTATTAATTCATCATCATCAATATCTGAACATACCTCATTCTTGACCTTCTTGTCTTTCAAATTCTTCTTAGCTTTGAATGTTGCTTCCTTCTTGAGAGATCTTCCTTAATTTACTCTCATCTCGTAGGCAATCAATATGCCATGAAGCCCATCCATCTGAAGTGTGTCTCGATTTTGCATTTATTTTATTGCAGACACCTTTGAATCAAATTTGGAAGTTAGGGATATCAATACCTTTTGTAAAACTTTTGAATATTTTGCTTTAGATATCAAATACCTTTTGTAAAATTTTAGAATATTTCACTTCTCTGAGACCTCTAATGGCATTGACAACTTCATCAACCCTTAATAGGTAGGATGCAATGCTCTCATCTTCCTTCATACTTAGACTTTCAAATTGACTTATGTAGGTCTAAGGATCTTATGAGGAGGTAAAATATTATCAATATCTTTTATGGATGTATTCTATAAGTATCTTAGGAGGAGGTAAAATCTTATCAGTAGACTATGCCTTCTCTCGATGAAGTGCATCAATATAATGTTGAAGTTGTTAACATTTTGTAGAGGTATGCATGATTGTACCATAAAAATAATAAGTATGTTTAGGAGTAGTTGATTGTGGTGGTTTATTGTTTGTATTAGGATTAGAATATGAAGCATACTATTATGTTACAAACCTTTGACGTGATCAACCTTCCTTATCCTAATGAATAATAGCCTTATGTAACTCATAATATGGCTAATATACCCATCATCTAGCTATATGTTCAATCTTAGGTAAAGGTAAGATGCCATCACCATCAATAGAATATATGTTAGGCTTAATGACTATGATAAATGTGCATAATGCAGGTCTACATAATGTGGATGACATATTAGGAGGGATAAAACTCAAAGGATCAAAAAACCTGGTGAACCAATATGGTCCTATCATGGTGTGATCTAAAAGTAGGATCAAAAGTGACTGGGTGAGAATTAGTAAGTGTGTGCTCCATATCTAACCTATGAACATGAAATGAATAACATATAATGTTAGTTGCAAGTAAGAAGAAGTAAATACATCCATAAAACTAAAACTATGAAAGGAATGTTGTAAAGAAGAATGATATTTAAGTATTTCTGCTTTTTTAGCTTGAGTAAAACCAACTAAAAAGGGATTGTCTAATAAATATCCATCATCATAATCAAGAGTATGGAGATCAATAGGGAAAGCATAAATGATATTATCTATCAAATAATCATAAGGAATGGATTGTTTAGTCTTGGTTAGCATAATAATAATCTCATCGATTGGATTTTGTCAAGACTAAGGTCATAAAGAAGTAGGTAATTGAGTAATTATGTGTGAGGGAAGATCATAAGTCTTGATTTTGAAATCAATCTCATCTAATTCATCATCATTAGAATCTAAAACATTAAGTAGGACATTGCCTATAATTTTAAGGTGATCATTGTAACCTCTAGTAGAGTTAACAAGGTAATTAAATCATTGATATTATGTAAAAAAGAATGTTAGGTAAAGGTTTGAGGGTAGGATTTTAAAAGCATTGTTCTTGGTATTGTTATAATTTCCAAGGGTTCATATATCCTTTAATCTTGTAAATAACAACATTATGAGTAAATTTAATGCAAAGGCATGCTAATGAGGTGATATCTCTCATGTGATGTTACAAAGGTCAAATGATTAAGATGTTATATGCTAACAAAAAATTTAAGATCATAACTTTAATTTGAATAATGATACAAAGAATTGTGATAGGAAGCCAAACACATCCTAGAGGAGGAATTTGTCTTTGATCATAGCCTTGATAGGTACTTCGGGTAGATTTTAGATTAAATTCAGAGTACCCAAGTTTTTTAATAAAATCAATTGAATCAAGACAAATGTCCTAACCTTGATCAATTAGATCATGCTTAAGTTGTATATCATTAGTTTTTACACTAATAAGTAATGGAGGATCATTCACTCAAATTAAAATCTCATTAGGAATCATTAAAGCAATCTAAATTTTTTGTGAGGGTGAAGCATATATAGGTTTTTTAAGTGTATACACATTTATTCACATTGTTGAATAATACTATGTACAAACTCAGATAAAGTGGATTCATGCCCCATAGGTGGAGGCTAAGGTATGTTCATTTTGAATCAAAGTTATATTAAAAAATTACAATGATGATGAGAATTTGTCATGAGTTTGAGAAAAAAATTGATATGGGAGATGATAAAGTTTTGTTATAGGATCCTATTCATCATAGGTGGTGAGAGTTCTGTCAAATAATGGTTCATAGTATTAAAGAAAATATGTCAATAAAAGTGTGGAAGTACATTTAAATTGATGTTGAGAAGAGGTACTTGATTGGGAATTAATTGATGTGGTGATGTCAAGTGTATTTGATTGGGTCAAAGTAGGTGATGTTTTGGGATCAAAATTAGAGTGTTTGTAGGTGGTGAAGACATTTTAGTTTTATGTAGGTTGGAGTGAGATGAATTTGATATTTATTTTAATTGGAAGTTGTATCAATGGAGAGTGAATGTGTATCAAAATGTGGTGTTTGAGTAAAAGCATCTAGGATGGTAGATAAAGGAGTAGTTTATGTTAATGGATTTATAGAGATCATTGTCATATGCCCAAGTTCTATAAAATGATATGGATAAGAATATTGGATAGTAAATAAATTGGATAAGTTGTTATAGTTATAAATTGGGAAATAATTGATATAAGAAACTAATCTCCTCATATCATTTATATTGACAATAATATCATCAATAGTATCGATGGAATTTTTGACAATGTTGTTGGTGGGAGGTTGAGAAGTACTCGATTGATGATTAGGAAGAGGATACCTATAAATTATAAGATGAGTGTTAGCTTGATTAAGGGAATCACATTTTAGTTTTGGTTTCTTTGACCTTGGTTGCCACTTCATAAGCTTATTGACATTCATGAATTAGGATTTATTTATAAAAAATAGGACAAAGAAGATATTCAAGAGAAAATTTTTGTAATTAGTAGCAGGTGCCATGATAATGAACCCAACTTGTATGAAACAAACAAAAATTGTGTGGATCATACCAATTTTTTGTAGGGTGAATATGATCAAGAATTTGTGGTGAAGGCCTAGGAAGACACTTTCAAATTTTCATCATGTAAAGAGACTTATGAGAGTCTACATTATTTACATGGGAAAATGTAGCACTATGTTATAATAAAGAGTTTGTATAAAGTGGTGGTGAAAAAGTAATATCATTGGAACCACTTAGAGTAATAATGTGAATAGTGTGAATAGAGTCATAGTTATTTGTAATACCATCATTGGTATCATGTTTTTTTTTATATTTTATAAGCATTTGAGTTCCAGCAAGTTAACAGTAAGGCTCGAAGTATCTTATGATAAAATATTATCATTTAGCTTGGTTGAGGGATTCTTCTAAAGATTTACGAGAAAATGTCCTAATATGATATTGTAATTTAGGGTGAATGAAATTGGTGAATAATGGAAGAGTTTTTCTTCTATCATGTTATGTTTAGCTTTATTGGATAAGGTTTTCCATCATTTAATGAACACTTGTGTAGTTTTAATTTCAAATTGTTTAAAGTTGATGAAATGAGCTAAATTATTTTTTGAGATCATATTTATTTATAATTATTATATATGATTGTGGAATTTTTTTCCTTGGTGTTGAGATTCTTCATTGATAAAGAGTATCATTTTGGAAAGATATTTGAGATCACTCTCATCCTCAACAATATGCATGTGGGGAGGATAATTAAGTGGATCCAAGGTTTTGGGAGGAGGTGAACCATTATTTTTCATTCTAGTAGGTACATGGATATTACTAGCATATGGATTTTGGTTAGAAGTATAGGGAAGGTGAGGATGAGGATGCTAAGGAGGATTAGTAAAAGTCATCATATCATTATGATTTTTCACTTTACATTTGTCAAAAGTGTAACAAGTATAAATCTTTAAACCTACTAATTCAAATTGGTCAACTGAGTTTTACAGGTAGGAATAGACAAATTTTGGATAGAGAACCAAGTTGAGTTGGTCAACTTGGTTGTATAGGTGGGAAAATACATTTTTTTAAAAAATCCCACTAAGTCCATCTAGTTGACTTAGTTTGATGGGTATAGAAATATTGATTTTGTTAAAAACCTAGTAAGTTGAGTTAGCCAACTTAGTTTGATAGGCAGGAAAACAAAGAATTTTCTTAAAGCCTACTAAGTTAAATTGGTCGACTTAGTTTTTCAGGAAGGAAAACACAAAATTTTCTAAAATCCTAATAAGTCAAGTTGGTTGGCTTAGTTTGACAAGTAGGAAAAAATAGAGTGGTCTTAAATTTATACTAAATCAAGATGGTCAACTTAGTCGAACAGGTAGACAAAGGCATATTTATACTAAGTTGTGTTGGCTGATTTAATTAAATGTGTAAAAATTTTAATAAATATTTGAACTATGTAGTTTTTAAGGTAGTAGTAAAGCAACTAGAATATCAGAATATCAACCACACACCATAAAAGTATAGTAACACTAGTCAATACAATAGACAATAACAAGCAACAAGTAGAAAACTTATTTTTTTAACTATTGATGCCAACTAATTTATTTCAACAGAAGATCAATAAGTTGTACTAAAGGGTTTTGATTGATTTATAGGTTTCCAAAGATGCTTATGTGTTAGATGGTGATGGCCCAATGTTTTAGAGTGATAAATATGGAAAAAGTGTCACTCCCATATCCAAATAAGCTCAGTTTCAAGGGTAAGATGAAAGTAACTTCTTAGTGTTAACTGCTGACTGATGCACCATAGAATAAAATGAATCATTGGATTCTTAATGTTTAATTCAAAGGGAAATCCTAGGTGTTTTTTAATACCGTGAGGTATGTAGAAAATAAAGGATATTTTTAGCTTTATACTATGGATATGAGTATTGGGGAAATCCTGTCACACCATGATATCTATAAATAATAGAAAAAAACCATAAATAGATTATCACATAGACTTTCATGACATTAGTTAATCACTTTTAAAAATGTCAGTATATAGTTTCTAGGGAAATTGAGATAAAGTGAAAATAAAATAAAAATTCAATTGTCAAAAACTAATTTACCATTTCAAGAAGTAAAGAAACAAGAAACCAACTCTTTTCAATGTAAATGTGTGATTACTTACTAATAAATGAAAGTGACTTGCCTTGATTATGTTAAAAATTAAAAAAACAAAGAACCGGATTGACAAAGTTCATCTAGCTTATGAATAAAATAGAACAAATTCAGGCAAAATGATCTAGTCTATTATGAATATAGGCTGGAAATAAACAAAATCAATCAGGTCAATCTAGTTTGTTTGATAAATCAAATAGGTATAGAACTGATTTGGGTAAGTTGAATTATTTGATTGTATGATACCACTTGGTAGAACCGAAAAAAGGTAAGGATAGACTAAAAATTAAAATGCTAAATAATTTGAGTAAAATAAATAAATGATAAATTTAATCAGTTGAAAAATATTTGAAATACAAATATTTCTTTAAGTGAACCTAGAAAATATGACTAAATTCACCAGGTCAATTTCATTGGTTGACTAAAAATGATAAATATGTACTTGCTAGTTGTATTATTCAGACATGATTAAGTATTGTAGAGGAAAAATTATAAAAAAAAGGTTAAATGGAATATGATTCGGTCTATTATAAATCTAAAAGATGGAAGTGGTAAAATAAAACAACATCAACTAGCCATATCTAGTTTCTATGAAATTTAAAAAGTGAAATTTGATAAACCAAACTAGATCGGTCATCCTAATCTAGTTGAAAATAAGAGATAAGTCCTTGAAATAAGAAAATATATCAAGTCAACCAATGTAACTTAGTTTGGAAATAAATCTCATCAATCCAAAGGATAAAACTAAATCAGTCAGCCTGATTTAGTTGACTATAAATCCTAGACCTGCAAACAAAAAAGAGACTAAATCATCCAACCTAATCTAGTTGATTGTAGAAGGAAAACATGGAAATAGAGAAAGAGACTAAATCATGCATCCTAATCTAGTTGATTACAGAAATATAACCTTCAAATAGAATTTAATTTGGTTGACTATGAATTTTGAATCTACAAATAGATGTTAAGACTAGATCATCCAGCTTGATCTAGTTGATTATAAGCAAAATATTAAAAATATGCAAGGGCCATATTCAATTTAGGTTCACCTGAATAGATACAACAAATTAAGATATATATAACTTATTTTACTTAGGGAAATCCAAGATTATATAAGGTAATCAACTATCTATTGCAATACATGTTTATATTGGTAGCATGATCGAATTGGATCCACTAAATCTAACCAAGGGATATCTTACCACACAACACTAAATGATATGGTTCCAAATATTCTATGAAAATGACACTATGAAATAATCCTAGATGGGTCTAAGTATATAAAACAAAACAAATTTACTGCTCACCAAAGCTTGTGGCACAAATGGGGATAGATAAACATAAATAAACAATCAAGGGATCACGATAGGTAAATGGGGGCCTATATCACCTAAAATGAAAGAGGAAAATCAAATAAATCCATATATTTATACTAAATTTAAGAATAGAGGTAATAAAATAAACGAGTTATACATCCACAACACATATTAATTATACAATATCTATTTATCAAATGAAATAACAAGAGAGAATACTTCCCTTGGGTTAACCTGTTGAGTCTCAATATCTCACTTAGCCAATGGTTCTTTGTAAGAGGTAATTGTGGCTTGTAAGGTTCACTCTATAGAAATCATATCTAGTCTAAAATACTCATAATTTTCATCTAAGACTTCTCAAAAAACAAGTAATTTAATTTGGTTGACTATGAATTTTGAATCTACAAATAGATGTTAAGACTAGATCATCCAGCCTGATCTAGTTGATTATAAGTAAAATATTAAAAATATGCAAGGGCCACATTCAATTTAGGTTCACCTAAATACATAAAACAAGTTAAGATATATATAACTTATTTTACCTAGGGAAATCCAAGATTATATAAGGTAATCAACTATATATTGCAATAAATGTTTATATTGGTAGCATGATCGAATTGGATCCACTAAATCTAACCAAGGGATATCTTACCACACAACACTAAAGGATATATTTCAAAATATTCTATGAAAATTACACTATGAAATAATCCTAGATGTGTCTAAGTATATAAAACAAAACTAATTTATTGCTCACCAAAACTTGTGGCACAAATGGGGATAGATAAACATAAATAAACAATCAAGGGATCACGATAGGTGAATGGGGGCCTATATCACCTAAAATGAAAGAGGAAAATCAAATAAATCCATATATTTATACTAAATTTAAGAATAGAGGTAATATAATAAAAGAGTTATACATCCACAACACATATTTATTATACAATATCTATTTGTCAAATGAAATAACAAGAGAGAATACTTCCCTTGGGTTAACCTGTTGAGTCTCAATATCTCACTTAGCCAATGGTTCTTTGTAAGAGGTAATTGTGGCTTGTAAGGTTCACACTATATAAATCATATCTAGTATAAAATACTCCTAATTTTCATCCAAGACTTCTCACAAGACAAGTAATCTTCTCTCCAGGTCAAACCCTAAGTAATCACTCCAAATGTAAATTTAGCAAAATTGAGAAATGTAATGATGTGAAAATGAATATTCTTCTCTATTGGATTTAAATGAGCCTTGAATTTATATAAATGGATAAAAATTAAACATTATATAATTTTAATTGAAAATATCAACCAACTCGATCTTATTAGTTGTAAAATGTTATTTTTATGCCTCAAACTAATTTAGCCAAACTGACTTAGTTTCATAATGAGTGCTTAATATTTTATAACAAGATCAGATTGGTTGAATTAGTAGAAATAAGGGGTATGTTGGATGCATAATGATTAATAGGAGTGAATTAGTCTTCAAAACCTTTCATTCAATTTACACTTAAGCAATTATGAACTATTCAAACAAACATATAGATCTAGCAAGCATAAACAACTATCCACATAAGCATGAAACACAAGAACACATCATATATGTGGGAAACCCTTAAGAGGAATAAAATACACTATTATATTCAAATGTAATATAGTCATATAAGACAAGAACCAAATTTAGTGAAGCACCAACTCCACATGTAGCACCAACCCCAACTAGCCAAACACCCACTTGATTAAGCTTTAACAAGCACCCACTTTCAAGGAGGCACTAACACCCTAGATGAATCATCACCCAATCAACCACATGATTATTTTTATCACCTTTATAACACTATGTTTATAAACTAATAGATTATGACCACTTATTTAACTTTTCACACTCTTATCCCTCTTAAACTGCCTTCTAGGCCTCTTCGTTCAACTAGGTCTTTTTAAGACTGATTAGGCCATATGACCTTGATATTCATACTCATACCTCATATTATATATTAATTATAGTTTATACACACCCATATTATGGCATAAAATACCTCCTTATGTTATTAAATCTTCTATTTCATTCGCTTCTTCTTTACTTACATAAATAAGCCTAAAATTGCCTTATATAGACACCATTCGTTGTTCATATACACTTAGTCATCCACACATCCTTAAACTATTAGGTCAGAAATATAATATTTTTTTTGAAATATTTTAGACATGAATAAAATGATATTTGAGTCCCTTTTGGTTTGTCATGATTCAATTAGGCCTCATTTCACTTTTAGGTCTCATGGAGACCTGATTACATTAGGTCTATCTCTTAACACCAAAACTTGATTCTCTTAGGCCCAGATGGATTTATCTAAAAATAAAAACCATTAAATTAATTATAAATATAATTTTTAATTACCTCCTTCATGCTTGGTTAGACCTGTGTCTTTCATCCATACCATGAAACCTCTTTTAGGACAAACTGTCCTATTAGGCTTGTGTGCTTCAAAAATTGGCTTACAAAAATGTAGCTTAAGCATAATTAAAACACTCAAATATGATAAAATAATTATATATATAGAGTATACATGAACTTATTTTTATCATAAAATGTATTATACACTTCCACTCAGAAGATAAGGCTTCAATAACACCTCTGCAATTCACTCACTCAAAACTACCAGATTACCTCAAAACATAGTCAAGGCGACTTAGACTTCCAACACCTATATAAAAGTTTTAAATGAATTATGATGCATGTAGATGATCCTATGAGATCATCATACCATTCTTGTATAGAAATATTGTATTGTCAAATGGCAAATATTGGTCTTGCAAACCAATCTCATGACCTTATATCTCATTATTTTATTTGAACCAGACAGGTCAACTTGTGAGCAACTTATTCACCATATTCACTAACCTCCAAAAGTTATACCAAATATTAACATGGCTTAAAATTCTTTAAAAACATTTTTATGTACTTGGTTTCATCATTATATCATGAAAACACATTCCAATTAATCTTCTCACTGCTGCTTGGGTTTTTCATTGTTTACCCCATTAGCCTGTTAGTGATTGGCTAAATTGGATAACTAATTTAGCACACTTGATGAATATAAAATATATATAAACCTTCATGTACATGAAACATGAGTCTCTACCTTCTTCCTCCATTCATTTTCTTAATATGTCCAATGCAACTTTTGACTTCTATAGTAACTTCTTCATAAACAAGCCTATAAATCAACATTTTCTCTCTCCTTTCTCTAATAAATACCATATGGAGGTACCTAGGAGAGTCCAATACAAGATAAAATATCTTCCCTAATTATACCAATCCATTCTAGGCACTTTTGATCAACATATTCAACATTAGGTTTTAGGAGGGTTTAAACCAATTTCCACTCGTAACGATTGTTCATAAAGCATAACCCCTCAATCCAAAAAACTAGTACTTGGAATTTTGATCTAGGACCATTAAACATATACCATGAATATATTAGGTTCCAATTCAAATGTTTGAAATTATAATGAGCATAGGAAAATCCTTCTTAGCTTGAGAACCATTCAATCTGAACACTCAAGAGACCTCCAAACAACTTTTCATGCCTTATCATTCCAAATAGAACCTAAAACTTCATGAAAAAACTTGAAAAAACATAAATCACCTATAAAAATGATTAAATGAGCTAAAAAACCTTTAAATATGATTATGAACCTTCATTATCCCACACTCTCTCTCTTTGTTCTCTAGACCTTGACTTGCAAACTACATTATGCCTTAAAATTGACCTTCATTCCTCTTTACATGCTCTCAACACCTCACTATCATGCTCAACATATCTCTCATTCCATAAAACTTCTCTTATGATTAAGCACTACCATACATCCTTCACATGCCTTGACAATAAATCATGATACCTCAATAGGCTAGGCAGGGTCTAAGAGAGGTCTAGATGTAGACATAAATTAAAGGTCCTATCCTTGTAGGATCATCTTAAATTCTCATGAGTGTTTCAATGACTCACATACATGTTAAAAAATCCTCATAAAACCATTCATGTCTATTTTCACTCATCTCACCAAGCCACCATGTTTAAACCTCTCACAAGGTTTCTTCATGCCATGACTAGGCTTAGACTACTTAATCACTTGATGCCTTAACATGTTCCTTTCATGTCATGACCTCAAAAAAATATCAACCAATCATACATAAGACATTACACCTCACTCATATCACTACACCATTCTCTTTCTAATGAAAACAATCTTCCATAACATCATATAGATTTAAAACCATATGGCTAAGCTTCATATGACTTGACAACTCTCTTCCATGCACATAAAAACCTTTGACATCAACTTTGACTTTCATGCAACCAAAATACATTAGTTAATTCAAATTATCTCTTACCTTCAAATTTTCTCTTATCTTCAAATGCTCTCTTACTTTAAATTCATCTTATCACATGGCTTCCTATGCAGACATGAGTTTTTTTCAAACATCTTCCATGACCCTTACCTTCCATGGTCACACCACTTATGATAATTCTCATCAAAGCCTTGACATATCACATACTACCATGTGTTCTTAGTCACCTTTGACATCAACCTTGATAGTAAAATCTTGACATGATACATATTTGACATCAATGACCATTATGCCTTTCCATGATGCACCCTTTTGACATCAATGACAATAACATGCCAACAAACTCCCACTTTATCATTCATGGCAAACATACTACAAAAATGAATTCACTTCAAAATGATACTTTTCCCATCTACTCATTCTCCCCCTTTTGACATAAATGAAAAAGGATTTTTATACAAACTACCATCTGATCATTGGATCTAAATTTTAATGAATAACATAGAGAAATGCTAACAAAACTTGCCTTAAGCTCATACTAATTTTTTTAGACAAATTCTGGAACATTTGAACTGTACCTCAAGAAACCATGCTTCTTATCATTATCTTGAAAATTCACAACATAGAACTATAAAGCTCCCCCAGAGTTGATTCTTCTCCTCAAAGATGATAACCACTCTTTAAAACTAATCATTTTCTCAAAAAGATACATCTCCCTTTGGTATTTTATCTTTCAGAACTAGCTCTTTTCTTAAATAAACATGATCACACCTACAACATTTGGAATCACACCTTATTGAAAAAAAATCTCAACACATAGAATATGAAGCATTATAGGAACATGCCCCCCCTTACTCCATGCATACCTCCTTCAAATGAACTCAGATCACAAGACCACTCACCTTGTCCTTGACATGACTAATATGACTCGAACCTTTGATCACACACTAGGCCACCATATTATTTACATTAACTAAAAAATTATGAACTCCCCCTTTGTATTCATATTTTGAGATCACCACATGAATATTTATACCATCCTCATCTTACTCCAAAAATCTTGATACCAATACCACTTCTCAACACATATCAAGCTCAACTACCAATTACTAGAAATAAAGAACAATTTTTTGCTTACCTCTCATATACTAACAACACTTATGTCTTTGTCAACATGTCTTCATGATAGCTACCTAGCTTCCATTGACTAATAAGTGTCTCCACGAAGCCTAATGGAGTCACTCTTTACCATAGGAAACTAGAACAAGACAAACTTATGAGATTCCCAGATCTCCATGCTCTCACAAGAATGATGATACTTTAGGATCCTTTTAGGCTTGATTAGCCTCTTTGGCTTGGCCTCTTCATCATCCATGTAGTCAATAATATGAGATGATAATGAACACTCTTGATACTCTTCAATATTTGGTCTATACTCTACCATATAAAATAGTTCACTTTGGCTTGTAGACTAATCAGGACTAAACTTGACTATCTTTGGTTTTCACACCTTGGTTTGTCTTCTTTTTCAAACTCTAGGAGCTTGAATCTTCTTGTTCTATCTTGATGATTCATTATTATATAATATTTAAATATGACTAATGTTAAGACAATTATAACAAACAACATCACTCATACATGTTGATTGATGTGGACTATGACTCCTTCCATAGTCCCATGAGTACTCATTCTTGGATAGTCTTTTACACTCTCTTGTTCTATTATCAAACTAACTACATAAGAAATAATAACCATTGAATTTATTTGCATACCTT
Source organism: Torreya grandis (assembly GCA_037957365.1). Classification (NCBI taxonomy): domain Eukaryota; kingdom Viridiplantae; phylum Streptophyta; class Pinopsida; order Cupressales; family Taxaceae; genus Torreya; species Torreya grandis. The sequence continues at coordinate 3,654,055 of JARHVA010001257.1, forward strand.
ATGGCATTAGGCTATCTAATGAAATTTTTCTTCATATTATTCTTGATGTTGACCTTCTTGTTCACATTAGCATTTTCCTTGTTCTCTTTTTGATTTACTTTGAAACCAAGACCTACTTTATCATTGGTATATTTTTGGCTACTCAAAATTTCATCTATAGCCTTAATGATCTTTTCAAACTTCTCATAGGTCTTCATCTTGTTAGTTTCTTGATCTAATTTTGACTTTAAGGACTCCATTTCTGATTCATACCTAGTGCATTCTTCTTCCTTAGCCTTTACTATAGCAGTGACTATCTCCATTTGAGTTTCAACCTAATTGATAATCTCATCATGTTCTTTGTATGTGTTATTCAGTCTCTCTTAAAAAAAAACAATCTATTATTCATAGTCCTTAACTAATGATCTTAGTTTCTAATTCTTCCTTCTTTGTAACTTCAACTCCTCTAAATCACCCACCAATTCTGACTCAAGGTTCACTTCAACCTCTTCTTCATCTAATTCTTCATTATCCATAAGGCCTTTACCTTTTGAGCAACCCTCATTATATATTTCTATATCCATCAATAAGGTTTCATTTTTGTCATGTTCATTACTATCATCATCACTATCGGATGTACTTATATCACTTACATTGAGCTATTATCTTCTTTGGTATAGGAACTTATCTTGTTCTTGAATGAACCTTTCTTGACTTCATACTTTCTGAAACTCTTCTTTCTCTTGTCAGAATTATAGGACTTCTTATCCTCAATATGAGGTTTATTAACTTCTTCATCATTGTTAAACTTATGCTTGTGAAGACATTTTCTAAAAAAAAATCCAATCTTACCACAATTGAAACATTTGAAAGGCAATCTACCCTTATACTTACCAAATCCACTCTTAAATTTCTTAGTAAACATGGTTATTAATTCATAATCATCAATATCTGAACATACCTCATTCTTGACCTTATTATATTTTTAATTCTTCTTATATTTTAATGTTGCTTCTTTCTTGAGAGGTCTTCCTTAATTTACTCTCATCTCATAGGCAGTAAATATGCCATGAAGCCCATCTATCTAAATTATGTCTAGATTTTACATTTATTTTATTGTAAACACCTTTAAATCAAATTTAGAAGTTAGGGATATCAATACCTTTTGTAAAACTTTAGAATCTTTCACTTCTTCTCTAATACCTTTGATGACATTGACAATTTCATCAACCCTTAATAGGTAGGATGCAATGCTCTCATCTTTCTTCATACTCAGACTTTCAAACTGACTTATGTGGGTCTAAAATTTATCCATCTTCACCTTAGCATATCCTTCATAGATAGTCTTCAAATTTTCCCATATTACCTTGGATGACTCATAGTGAATCATCTTCATAAACTCTACCTCTAATAGGTCACATAGAATGGTATTATTTCCTTGGAATTGCTCTCACTTTCCTTATTGCCTATTGTATCAATTGGTGGTGTAGGAGGTGGAGTGTATCCATTCAAAATGAAGTTCCATATGTCATGGCCCATTGAAATTAGATATGTCCTCATTATGATGCTCCAAAATTCATAATTAGTCTCATTGAATAATAGAGTCTTATTGGTAGAAAAACCTCCTTGAACTTAACTACTAGCCATATTTGCTTCTAAGATCTCATTTTGGTTGGTAGGACTACTTCAAAGGATAGGATATGATACCAATTATTGGAATTGAAATTACTGAGAGGGGGGTGAATCAGTCTTCAAAACCTTTCATTTAATTTACACTTAAGCAATCATGAACCATTCAAGCAAACATATAGATCTAGCATGCATAAGCAATTATCCAAATAAGCATGAAACACAAGAGCATATCACATATGTGGAAAAACCTAAAGGAGAAAAAAACCATTTATATATTTAAATAAACTATATTCCTATAATACAAGAATCAAATTTAGTAAATCACCAAATCTACATGGAGCACCAACCCTAACTAGCCAAGCACCCACTTGATTAAGCTTTAGTAAACACCCACTTGCAAGGAGGCACTAACCCCCTAGATGAATCAACACCCAATAAGCCACATTATTTTTTTGATAAACTTCAAAAATTATGTTTCTCAATGAATATATGATGACCACTTTTTATCTCTTCACACTCTTATCCCTCTCAAATTGCCTTTCAGGCCTCTTTGTTCAACTAGATCTTTTCAAGACTGACTACGTCAGATGACCTTGATATTCATACTAAGACCTCCTATTATATCTTAATGATATTTTATATACACCCATATGATGGTATAAAATACCTATTATTTTTATCCAATCTTTTATTTTATTCATTTCTTCTTCACTTACACAAATAGGCCTAAAACTACCTTGTATATATACCATTTATTGTTCATATACCACTTAGTTAGCCACACACACTTAAAATCTAAGTTAAGACATATTATAGGTCTTAGGACATATTTTATACAAGAATAAAATTATATTTGAGTCCCTTTTGGTCTGTCATGACTCAATTAGGCCTCATTTCACTTTTAGGTCTCATGGGGACCTAAGTGCATTAAGTCTATCTCTTAACACCAAAACTTGATTCTCTTGGGCCCGCATGGATTTATCCAAAAATTAAAAACCATTAAATTACTTATAAATATATCTATACTAAACTCCTCCTTTATTATTTAAACCTTTGTCTTTCATCCATACCATGAAACCTCTTTTAGGACAAACTGTCTTATAAGGCCTGTGTGCTTCAAAAATTGTCTTGAAAGAAAGAAACTCAAACATACTTAAGATACTCAAATATGATAAAATAATTATATATACATAGTTCACATGACCTTATGGTTATCATAAAATTAATTAAACACTTCCAATCATAATATAAGACTTCAAGAACACCTTTGTAATTCACTCACTCAGAACTACCAAATTACCTCAAAATATAGTCAAGGTGACTTAGACCTCCAACACATGCATAGAAATTTTAAATGAATTATGATGAATGTATATAATATTATTATATAATTAGACCATTAATATATATAAATATCATATGGTCAAATGGAAAACACTAGTCTTGTAGACCAATCTCATGACCTTATATCTTGTTATCTTATCTGAACTAGATAGGTCAACTTGTGAGTAACTTCTTCACCATATTCACTGACCTCCAAAAATTATACCAAAAATTAACATGTATTAAAATTCCTAAAAAACATCTCTATGTAATTATTTTCATTATTCTATCATTAAAACACAATCCAATTCATCTTCTCACTAATGTCTGGGTTTTTCATTATTTACACCATTAGGCCTCTTACCAACTAGCTAACTTGGATAACTAATTTAGAAAAATTGAGGACTAGAACATATCTATAAACCTTCATGGACATGAAACATGACTCACTACCTTTTTCCTCCATTCATTTTATTACTATGTTTAATGTAACTTTTGACTTTTATAGTAACTTCTTTAGAAACAAACCTGTAGCTCAACATTTTCCCTCTCCTCTCTCTAACCAATACCACCTAGAGGTACCTGGGAGAATAAAATACAAGATCAAATATATTAAGTGAGAATAAAAATCCATTTTGGCCACTTTATATCAACATATTAAACATCAAGTTCTTATTATAGTTCTAAGAGGGTTTAAACCAATTTCCACTCTTAATGATTGTTCATAAAGCATAGCCCCTCAATCCAAAAAATAATGACTATAATTTTGAGATAGGACTCTTACCCATATAAAATAAATATATTAAGTTCCCAAGAAATTTTTTTATGAGATAATGATCACAAAAAAATCTTTCTCGAGTTGAGAACACTTCATTCTGAGCACTCGAGAGACCTCCAAATAAATTTTCATGCCTTGTCTTTCAAACTAGAACCTCAAACTTCATGAAGAAACTTGAAAAAACATACCTCACCTATAAAAATAATTATATGATCTCAAACACCATAAAATATGATCATGACCCTTCATTAGGCCACTCTCTCTCTCTCTTTTCTCTCTAGACCTTAATCTGCAAACACATTAGGCCTTAAAAATGACCTTCATGCCTCTTTCCATGCTCTAAAAACCTCATTTACATGCTCAATATCTAACTCTAATGCAATAAATTTTTTATCATGTCTATAAATCAATCCTAACTTAGAGAAGATAGATCATACTTACACTTTCAATTAGTGATACATTAGATAACCAAGAACATGACCAATCTGGGGATCTCTTACCATAATAAAAAATGTTAGGGAGGGTTACAAATCCTAAAATCAATAAAAATCATTAAATAACTCTAGTTAGGTCTTATGTTTTCATATCTCACTAAACTAATAACAAGTAAAGTAAAGAAATCTAATCTAGTTCTCACCAAAGTTTGTTGCAAAATATGGGGTTTAGAAACAAACAAACATTCATAGGAGAATCCAAATTAAGCTATGTATGATTAAGATCCTAATACATGAAGAATAATAGTTATATTATGTGAAGCCAATACTTATGCTAATTCTATCTACTAAAGAGAGGATAAAAGTTAGAGAATACTTACCTGAAAGATGAACCAGTTGAGACTCAATCTCTCCATTGGATAAATGGGCTTCACAAGAGGTTATTTTGGTTTGTAAAAATCACTAATAAAGTACAAATCATCTAAGAATTATCCACAAGACTATATTCTCCAAGTAGAAACCCTAAGCTAAGACTCCTCAAGTAGATGGTGGAAAAGCAGATTTTGAAGAAGTGCAAGCAAATAATAACTCTTGATCATTTGTAAATAATAATGAAATTATCTTTTATATATGTGAAAATTTAACCCTAATCCCTTTCAAAATTTTCAATTGATAGGGTCGACCCAATCGACCTAGTATAGTTATGGACAGAAATTCACTAAGTCATTGGTTAGGTTGGTCAAGAGCTGATCTAGACCCTAAATGATTTTTACCCAAAATAGTACAGGGTCAACCTAATAGATTTAGTACATAAGACTATTAAAAAGGGCTTAAGGTAAGGAAAAGAGGGATGGAAAGTGGGAAAATAATGGAAAAGTGTGTAAAATAGGAGTAATAGCTTAGGGAATGCTTTTCAAGAGCTAGTTATATTGGTAATAAGTGTCAATAAGAGCATGCACTCAGAGAGATTGAAGATCAACAAGTTCTTACAAGATAAAAAGCATCATTATTTGATAAAATTTGAAAATATTATGTGTTTACATATGCCCCACTCGAATATTATCATGTGTCATTAAAGTGCAACAGGGGATGGTGCTTCAAGAAAGAACATAATAACACACAATGTTGAGGCTAAAAAAATATTGTAGTATTTTTAAAGCAAAAATAACTAAAAGTAAATGACTTAAAGGGAAATAACTAAAAATTAAAATTTAATATGTACCTTAACTTACCTTTATCTTTGGATGGTTATTTGTTGGGTTTATAGTTTTGATTATGGAGGGCATAGAGACTACTTTTGGCAAACCCAAGAATACAATACTAAAGAGCAAAAACAAACAAACATAAGAAAGCCTAGATAATTGGTGTTATGTGGATGGGACATACTTGAGAATTTGGCAAGCTAGAGTGATAGGTGCTACTTTAGACCAAATAACCAAGTTAAAATTTAGAGTAAATTGGGTAACTCAAAAGCCAAGGCTACTAGATATCACCATAGACTTTATTGAATTTTACTATTCCAATATACTGGCCTACCACACTCTAATGGACCTCAGCTCTATTATGAGGACAACTATGGAGTTTGAGATTTTATTGGAGATAGGAGATATGATTTTAATCATGTCTTTTGGTGTGATATTGAGTTTTGATATTTGTATATTGCCCTTTGTATATCATTGCATTTTGTTTCAAATGATTTGGATGTTAACTTTCTTGGTGGATTTTTCTTTATTCCTCCTTAATATAGATTTGGAAAACTAAACATGGGTGCTAAATATCACTTTAATATGAATACTTGGGACTTGGTTGCTAAGAGAGAGAACTTCAGAGAGCATAGTGTCTAAGAGTCTTGTAAATATAGGTGAAAAAAGTGTTATCTTGACTTCGACCTTATTTTATACAATGTGGAATGAAAGGAAAGGAAATCAAGAGGAATGAAACATGTAACAATTTGAATAACTTCAAATCACAAAAAATGTGACAAAAGGGTGTGAAAGGGATTCAATGACAGTAAAGTGTGATTCCCTATCATAGTAATGAGGTAAATAGAGGAAAACATGACAACATAGATTGTTATGAAAATTCCATCTACCAAAAGAAGTAAAAGCTAAAAATTTTTGAAAACAAAGATCATGAATTCGAAGGCATATTCTAGAAAAGGAATGACTAGATGGTGATCTTATGAGGAAATCTATCCTATCTATGGTCTTTCACTACAACTCATAAAAGAGAAACCCATGGGGGTGTCAAAAAGTATTGGAAAAATAAATGAGATAAGAAAAAAGTGGTATTTATGAGGAAGATCAGGTCCTATCCATGGTCTTACACTACAACTCACAAATGAGAAACCCAAGGGGTGCACAAAGTGTGTAAAATTGAGAAAACAAAGAGACTATAGTACATCATGAGGAAGACTAGATCTTATCTATAGGTTTTACAATGCAACTCGTGAGAAAAAGGGAAACCAAAAGACCAAAAGAAAGGACTAAGGTTTGTGAAAGAGAGAGAACTATTGTAGAGGACGAGACCCATGTAAGTAAGCTGTAAAATGTGTTAAATGGATAGCATAGAAAAAGAATGAAAATAAGGGGAGGATTTATGCAAAATACTTCTTGAGGAATTATGCGTTGATGGGCTCTTTGAAAATATGGCCTTCATTGGTTTGAAGGTGATAGGTACTTAGACCAAAAATATCTTTCACTAAACAAGGACCCCACCATTTTTGGGTATATTTACCTTATTTATCATGAGTGTAGTCTAATTTAAGGACAATATCACTAACATTACATGTGTGGACTTTAACACATTTATTATGTTGTTTGGAAATATGAGCCTTGTATTGGTGATTATGTTAAAAATCCAAAAGACAACATTCATCAAGGAGATCAAGGGTATGAAGACAAGCTTCACATAATTCTTCATCAGGTATAATACCATGAAGAGAGATACATATAGAGGGAAGCTCAAATTCTAATAAGAGGGCTAATTCAGAACCATAAACTAGAGAGAACAATATTGCCCCAGTGGTAGTATATATGCTAGTCTGATAGGCCCAAAGAGTAGGATAGATATGAAGGTGCCAATCTATTCAAGTTTCATGAATTATATTTTAGAGTATTTTCTTAATAATTTATTTGTGACCTCAACTTAGCCATTACATTATGGATGATAAGGTGTGGAAAATTTATGATTGATCTTAAATTTATCACAAAGTTGTTTGTCATACTTATTTTTTAACTTATCACCATTATCTAAAATGATAGTATGAAGGACACCAAAGTGGAAAATAATTTGATTAAGAATGAATTTGGAGATGGTGGTGCCAATGACATTGATAAGGGTCAGAGCCTCAACCCATTTGGTAAAATATTTGGTAGATGTGATGATAAATACATGCCCATCTTGAGAGCAAGGTAATTTATCGATGAGATCTAATCCCTACATAGACAATGGCCAGGGATATTTGATGGTTTGAAGCTCAGTTGGAGGTGAATGAATTAGATCATTATGAAGATGGAAAGGGGTACACTTTTTATCAAATTTGATTGCATATTTTTTAAGAGTAGGCCAAAATTATCTCATACGCAGACATTTGTGGGTTGTAACATGTTCGCTATAGTGACCATCGTAAATACCCCCATGTGTTTGTTAAAAAAAAGGAGGGACCTCATCTTGCATAACATAACAAAGTAAGGTACCTTCATCATTTTGATAAACAAGGATGTTCTATCAAAATACATACTTAAAATATTATTTATAAATATGAGTCTTTTCATGAGAGTCTAAGTTAGGAGGATAAGTTTGGTGTTCCAAAAGTTAAATGATGTCTTTATACCATAGGCTTTGTCAAATGGTGACAACCTCAACGTGGTAGATAAGTGAATCTTGTGGTTTAGTAGAGGACATAGATTTTATTATTTATATAATAAAAGTGGGATTGAAAAGAAATTGGTGGGGATGAAAGAGAGATGTTGAAGAAGTGAGGGAATTAATAATATAATTTTGATCTCAAAGAATAGGCTCAATAGTGAAATAAATGAAATATTTAGTGATAGTGGTTGTAATTTGATGATAAGTATTGATATTATCACTTTTTCATTGGTAATAACCATTGATTTGATGGAAAATAAGTTGAAAATCACCTAAAACATGTAGGTATTTGATATCTAAATCAATATAAACTCTCATGCCTAAGATTAGAGATTCATCTTCAGCCATATTGTTAGTGACATCAAGGTTAAAAGAAAAGCTAAAGGAATAATTTTACCAAGAGGACTTGTAAGAATGCATCATATCCTAGCTCATTGAAGGCATTTAGCACCATCAAAGTGAAGGTTCTAAGTATCCTTATGCAAGTCGACATTAATTTTAGGAAGCTCTTTGATAACTACTTTTGGTTTAGTAGTATTGAAGGGAATAGTGGATTCATCAAGATTATTGGCTTCAAGATCAGTGGTGAAGTTATGAAAGTAATATTTGAGATAAATATCTTGATTAAGACCTTTAATATAGAGAATATTGTCATCTAAAAGACTATCTTGAAGGTGATTGGTAGTTGGCATAAGAACTACAACAAGTTGATCAGCTATGATTTGTCCTTTGATAGATTTTTGAGTAACAATGCAAAGATCAAATTCCATGAGGACCATCCATTTGCCAATTCTATCTCCAAGAAGACATGCTTTGGAGAATAAGTGATGAAGGGGGTCAGAATGAATAATGACATAAGTAGTCTGGTAAAGCATGTAGTGTCAAAGATTTTTAGCTGTAAAATAGATGTCAAGGCAATCAAGTTTGAATTTTATATAACATTTTTCATTATTGATGAGGCCTTAACTGATGTAATAAATGGCATACTCTCTTCTAATATCATCTTTTTGGGAAAGCATTACCCCAACTAATATGGGTGTGAATAAGCATATAGGATCAATGGTTGATCATTTGAAGGAGGATAAAGTGTAGGTGGGTGAAGCAATGATTCTTTCATGTTATCAAAGGCTTTTAGAAAAGGATTCCTCCATTATAAGGAATTACCTATTTTAAGAAGAGAATTGACTGAGTGGATATAGTAAGCCAGTTCAATTATGAATCATCTAATTTCCCCAAGTTTGCCTAAATAAGTGTGAATGTCTAGAATGGAATGAGGAATGGACATGTTGATGATATCACTAATCTTAGTTAGGTTAACATCTATGTCATAGAGAGAGATTAAGAATCCTAATAATTTTCTAGATGTGACACCAAAGACACATTTATAAGGATTTAGTCTAACTTGATATTTGAGAAGATGATAGCAAGATCACAAAGATGAGTCTTACTAATTTTAGATTTAGCATTGAGTTCATCTAAATAGGTTTCAATAATTTTATGGATAAGGTCATGGAATATATGAGTCATTACTCATTGATAAGTAGATCTAACATTTTTGAGGATAGAGGGCATTTTGACATAACAATAGGTGCCCCATTCCATGGTGAAAGATCTTTTATGTTGGTCCTCAGGGGCAATGTGAATTTGATTGTAATGTGAGAATCCATCCATAAGAGATAACATTTCATAACTAGTTTCAAAATTGATAATGGCATCTATTGAAGGTAAAGGGAAATTGTCCTAGGGAAAGGCAAGATTAAGATTACAGAAGTCAATACAAATGTGAATGACCATAGTGACCTTTGCTTGAATGAGAACTATGTTATAAACCCATTCAAAATAGTCCACTAGTTTGATAAATTTAGCATCAAGTAATCTGATGATTTCCTTGTGACATAGGGTGGAAATTTTGGGTTGAAATTTATTTTCTTTTTGATGTACAATTTTGGCATCAAGATAAGTGATGATGTTATGCACTACAATGTTAGGATCAATACTAGGCACATCCTCATAGAACCAAGTGAAGATCCCATGACATTTATCAAAAAATAAGTTAAAGTTATCATATTTGGTAGGTGAGAGTTCATGAGAAACTATAATTGGTTAAGGGAATGATGGAGTACCATATTCAATGCAAGTAGTTTCTTCTATAATCATAGCATTTCCATCTTGGAAGTGGTATGGTTCATTAGGTAAAGATGAAATTAGATTAGATTTAGGATCAATGCTAGCTATGAAGTTATTGAAACAAGGGGCTTTGGTTTTGAAATTCCCAAGTTTATAATGCTATCGAGGAAGTTGAGGTTCTTGGGCATTAAATATTTCAAGAATAGTTTCATTGCTTGGAAAAGTCGGAAGAGGACCATAATACTTAACATCTACTTCAAGATCTAGAATTTGATTTCTATGGTGATAAATTTTAGAATGTATCTGATGGACATCAGTGGCCTTGGCATCAAGTGTAATTTCTAGAGTAGGAGAGGTAGATAGATAAGATGGGATTGGTGTGTCATTAGTTTCTTTGATAGGTAAATATTTGGATGTAATAATGGAATCCATAGGTGGTAGATAATATGTTGGAATCTCTATAGGTTCAGAAGGTATGATTTATTCTACCACCCAAGGAGTGTCAAGAAGTGGAGAATTAGTAGGAGGCACATGACCCTCAAGATCTCAACCATGATCTGTAGAAATGGTATGGACATCTAAATTAAAATCATGAATTTGAGTTAAGGTTTTCTAAAAAAATTGAACATCTAGGTCTTGAGACTGAGCTTGGGCCATTATATAATTATCATCATATGTTGGAGAAATTATACATTCTTGAGATTTTGGGGAAGTTTCAGAAGGTGAAATCCCAATATTATAGAATGTACATAGAGACATGATGAGAGGGTTTTGAAATAAATTTTCCACTCTAAAATCATTGCATGTGAAGGCCTATTCAAGTAAAGAAGGATCCTGAGCATTGCATGGAGGGGTGAAATCAATAATCTCATAAATGAGAGGAATAATACAATCACAAGGTTATAAAGAAGGAGGAAGCCACTCAAATATATAGTGGTAACTAGGTAATGTTACTAGTATGTTGCAAATCATTAGGTTTATCATCATCTGAATCAACAAGAGTAACTTATAAATCAGAATTGATGTTGTTGAACTCAAGTAATGGAACACTATTGATCTTAGGAATGGTAGAAATATGATACTGAGGTTTTGGATTAGGAAGTTGAATACTCGAATGGTTGGGATTAGCCTCATGCTTATACCATTTTCCATTATGTAAAAATTAAATGCATTGACTATCGAAATAATTAATAGCCCTCATTCTATGAGTCCATGGGTGACCAAGGAGTATGTTATGAAATAAGGGCAAATCAAAGGCCATAATCTTAGTTTGAATGGTCTTAGGTTTGATAGTTAGGGGAAGCCAAATGCAACTAAGTGGATTTTGATTAGTCTTATCAAAAAAGTGATAGGTTAGGTGGGTTTTCTTGAGATGATCTTTGTTATAACCTAGTTGTTGGATAAGCCAAAAATATGTGACATTAATACTAGAGCCTTTGTCAAATAGAACTTTATGAATAAGGGTAGTATTAATGTCTATTTTAATGAATAAAGGTGGATCATCAAAATGAAAAATAATTTCATAATTGATCATGTATTCTTTAAGAAATTAAATAAAAGGCTTATAAGAAGGACACATGGTTTAAATGGTATGGACGTTTGTAGGTTGATGTTCAATATAAGGTGGTTTTTCATCTGTAGAAGATGGATCTTCAATTTATTGTAATTGTTACATAAGGAACTTGTGATGGTAAGGAGAAGTACAAACTAACTCCATAAGTGGAATATTACAAGGCATAGAATTAAGTTCTTCAAAAATTTCAAATGAGATTTAGAAGAAGAACCAACATGATGTTTAGGAGGTAAGGTAGATTAGGAATAGAATTTTTTAGGGGTTTGGAAGGAGTGGGGGGTTCCTCATGGGTTTCCAAACTGAGATTAGTGGTTTTAGTATCTTTGAGAATTTTTTCTTCTAAATATGGCTTCTTAGACTTGGTAACAAGATCTTTGTGAGCTGGATTGCGATGATAATTGACTTTAGCAGTGTTAACATATTGAGAATTATTGTAATATTGGTCATAATCAGCATTAATGTCACAAACATCCTTGGTGATTTGTTAATTATTAGTGGTAGAAAAATATTTTTGGTTATTGGAGGTAGAAGCTTTGGAAACCTGTCATTTTTGAGAAGTAGTGGTGTACTCTTGATTATGAAGGTTGATCATGGCTTCATGATTAAATGAATCACCAAGCATATAGGAGATAGAAAATTTAGTGGGCCCTCTACAAGATTCATTGAAATGACCAATGTTGGTGTAGAACCAAAAAAATTGATTAGGGTCATACCAACCAGGAGGATTGTTAGGATAAGTAAAAGGTTTAGAGGGTGGTAAAAATTATTTCATTTATTGCACTGAGAGTAGTGTGTGAGAAGATGAAGGAATGTCAGCTTTGACAACTTTTGGTTTTTTTTAGGAGTAGTTCCATTGATAATATTTGTAGATGTTTGAAAATATCCTTTATTAATTTTATGATTAGGTTAGAATTGCTTCATGAGAAAATATTGATGTTTAACTTGGTGAAGAGCTTCATTAAGTGTTTGGGGAGTGAAGGTTTGAACCTTATATTAAAGATAAGGAGTCAAAGTTGTGATAAAGAGTTTAAAAAAATTATCATTAGTCATGTTATGGTTGGATTTATGAGTTAAATATTTCCATCATTTGATAAAATCATGAGTTGATTCAGTGGGAGATTACTTAGCATTGTTGAAATGACTAAGGCAATTTTTAGAAAGATCATTATGTTGAGAATATTTAGCTAAAGGATCGACCAAGTCCTCAAGTTTCAAAATAGAATGTTGCATAAGTTGGTTGTATCATTCTAATATAATGTTAGTGAAGGTTTTTACTAAGATTTTAGTTGTGGTGAAGTTATTATTTTGGATTTACTCTTTGTAAAGATTGTTAACGGCTTTGATAAAAGATGCAAGGTTTTTAGTCCCATCATACTTGATAGTTGGAGATATGTTACCAATATCAATCGATATAATGAAGGGAGATAAAGGCTCATTTTGAATAGCTTGAAGCATTTTGTTATTCATTACAGGTTGAGGAATAACATTCCCTAAAGCATTTATAAGAGGTAGAGGAATATAATTGGGATTGGCTTGAAGATGGATAGTCAGAGGTTAATTAGCCATATTAATCAAATGACATTGTAGTTTCATCATTTGAGAGGTGTTATAAGTTTGCATTATGTTCATTTGTTGTATGACTTTTGAAAGTAGTTTAGTCATATCAATAGGTGGGTTGGTGTTTGTAGGAGCACTCTATGAATTGGTATTAGGGGGAAGGTTATTATAAGATGGATTATTGGTTAAAATTATGTTAATTGATCCCACATTAGTTTGAAGATTTTAAAGATGGGAATTGTCTTGATAGGTATAGAAAGGATTAGATCCATTTACTTCATCTTGAGGTGTGATTTACACCATGTTACAATCCATAGATGGAGGGGAAGAGGTTCCCCAAGAGTTAGGTTTATCTTGGGAGGAAAAGAGAGGGAGAAATGAACATCCCATATAGTATCTAAATGGATTCATGTTATCCAAGAAGATTCTGATAGGGGACTTCATGATGAGTTGAGAGAAATGAATAAAAATCAAGAAAAAGAAATATAAAATTGAGTTAGATAGACAGGTAAAGTGGTAAGAGTATAGAGTCAATTGGGTTAACCTAGTACTATAAATAGGGTCTGAAAACTGAGAAAATAAGAATACAGAGTCATCAGGGTTGACCTAGTTCTATAACTTGGATAGAAAATAGGTAGAAAAAGATACAATGTTGATAGGGTTGACTTAATATTATATACTAAGGGGAAAAAAAGAATATTATGTTGATAGGGTTGACCTAGTATTGCAAGTAAAGGAAATAGACAATCTGTAAGAGACAGTGTTGAATAGAATGACTGTGTACTAAAATAAGAAAATAATTGCAAGTAATTTTGAAAGCAAAAAATGAAAAGAAACACACAATTAATTGGGTCAATGAGGATGATACAATTAAGGCACACGCCATAAAACCTTGCACCAATGTTGGCCAATTCAATTTTTTGTAATACAGAAAATAATTGAGCAAAGATCAAGTAGTCAACTTGGAAAGTAAATGCTAACTAAGTGGTCATTCTGAATGTTTCTAGATTATTAGAGTATGATTTTAAGTGTGATAGGGAGTTTATTTTAAGGAACTAGAAAATAGTCTATAGATGGTTTTAAAATGTTTAGGCTGAAAGGGATCTGTGTGGTACTGGCTTGGTATTAGAGCCTACCCCCTCACTTCACACACTAAAAAAATAAGGGTGTTAGGTGTTTTGTCAATATATAATATTAACCACATGTTTATACTTGGCCAAAAAATTAAGTCAGCTTCCTCCTTGGTGATGAAATCTAAGTAGGTAGGCCTTGGGTAGATAATTGTTTAAATGCATTTTAAGATTATGTGATTTGGTAGTGTGTGTAAGAAAATAGAAAATAGTGAAACTAAATGGTATATTGAAAACCACCTAATTAGACTATATGATCTATTCTAAGCATACAATCAACTGAAAATGAAAGTATGAGCTAATTACTAGCATATGCGTGTTAAATCTAACCTTAAAACACATTATAATGTCAGATCAAATGATAGTATATGTAGATATTATAGAATAGAGTCGATAGTGTCACTATTGTACTGCTAAATTAAGGGTTTATTAAATAAATACATCAATAGTGCTAACCTAATATTCTAGACATAATATATAATACAAAACTAGGTCGACAGAGTGGACCTAGTTTATTGTATAGGGGTAATTTTAAAGACTGTAAACCATGAAAAATAAGACTATAATGAATAACAAAAATGAAAGATAAAAAGAGAAAGGAACCTTGGTAGGTTGGAAGATGTAGAGGAAAGTGATATTTTTGTTGAAGTGCCTTCATTTTTATAAGAAAATTATACCAAATGTGTTGGTTGAGTTGACCTAGTTCTATAGTTCCCTCTTTGTTGAGACTTGTGAGAAATACTATACTATTAGTGTCGACCTAGTATGTTTTCTAGAAGTCTAAAAGTGTATTGTATCAATAGAGTTGACCTACTAACCTCTTTGGAAGTGAAAACCTGTACTGTGTCGATAGCGTAGCCTATACCTAATGAAGACCTACACAAATAGAACAAATTTGTATTGATATGACTATGTGTTAAACTTGTACATAGAAGTTAGAAGCTATACGAGCACTATTGACCCAGTATCAAAAATATAGAAAATTAAAAATTAAAATGATAAAATAATGAAAAATGTGAGATAAAACATTCAAGGGATAGATTCACATCAGGTTCACCAGAATGTATGGAATCAAAAATCCATCATGTCTATAAATGAATCCTAACTCAGAGAACATAGATCATACTTACACTTATGATTGGAGATACATTAGATAATTAAGAACATGACCAATATGGAGATATTTTAGACCTAATTAGGGTATCTCTTATCAAAATAAGTAATGTTAGGGAGGGTTCTAAATCCTCCAATCAAGCACAATTATGCAATAACCCTGGTTATGTCCTATGTTTTCATATCTCATTAAACTAATAATAAGTAAATTAATGAAATATAATCTAATTCTCACCAAAGTTTATGGCACAATATGGGGGTTAGAAATAAAAACACATGCATAGGATAATCTCATATATGTATGATTAAGACCCTAATGCATGAAGAAGAAGACTAATATTATTTGAAGCCAATACTTATTCTACTTCTATCTACTAGAGAAAGAAGTAAAGTTAGAAAATGAAAGATGAACCCATTGAAACTCAATCTCTCCCTTGGACAAAGTGGATTTAAAAGAAGTTGTTGTGGTTTGTAAGTATCACTAAAAAAGGCCAAATTATCCAAGACTTCTCCATAAGACTAGATTCTCCAAGTAGAAACCAGAAGCTAAGACTCAAGTAGAATGGTGGAAGAGCAAAATTTAAATAAGTGTAAGTGAATAATAAATATTGTTCATTTGTAAATAATGGCAACATGATCTTGTATATATGGGTGGATTTAACCCTAATCCCTTCTAAAAGTTTCAACCGATAGGGTTGACCTAGTCAACCTAGTACAATAGAGTATCGAAAGGGGCTTAAGGTGAGGAAAAGAAGGATGGAAAGTGGTAAAATATTAGAGGAGTTTGTAAAAGAGGAGTAATATCTTAGGAATGGTTTTCAAGAGTTGGTTATATTTTTAATAAGTGGAAATAAGGGACAATAATCTTGTGAAGCACCAATCATTTGACTACCCCTTTATCGATATACCCCTTAGGGCATGCACTTAGAGAGAATGAGTATCAACAAGTTCCTACAAGATAGAAAGCATCAATATTTGATAAAAGTTGAAAATATTATGTATATACAGGAGAGTCAACTACAAGATCCAATAACTTACATGAGCATACCAATCCATTTGGGCACTTTTGATCAACATCTTCAAAATCAACTTTTTATTAGGGTTTTAAGAGGGTTTAAACTAGTTTCCACTCTTAATGATCATTCATAAAGCATAACCCCTCAATCCAAAAACTAATGCTTATAATTTTGATCTATGACCCTTCCCCATATACCATGAATATTATAGGTTCCCATTCAAAGGTTTGATGAGCTAATGACCATAGAAAAATCATTCTTGAGTTGAGAACCCTTCATTATGAGCACTCGAGAGACCTCTAAACAAATTTTCATGTCTTGACCTTAAAACTAGAACCAAAAACTTTATGAACAAACTTGAAATGACATACCTCACCTGTAAAAATAATTACATGATCTCAAACACCTTGAAATGATCATGACCCTTCATTAGGCCACACACTCTCTCTTTGCTCTCTAGACCTTGACCTATAAACACATTAGGCCTTAAAATTGACCTTCATGACTCTTTCCATGCTCTCAACATCTCACTGTCATGATCAATATCTCACTCTCATTCCATATAACTTCTCTTATGCCTAAATATTACTGTACATCTTTCACATGCCTTTAAAACAAATCATGATACCTCATTAGGCTAGGTAGGTTCTAAGAGAGGTCTAGATGCAAACCTATACTAAAGGTCCTACCCCTTTATGCTCAACTTGAAACTCTCATGAGTGTTCCAATGCCTCACATACATGCTCAAATAACCTCATACAACCACTCATGCCTGTGTGTACTCATCTCACCAAGCCACCATGCTCAAACCTTCTCACAAGGTTTCTTCATGCCATGACTAGGCTTAGACTACTTAAACACTTGATGCCTTGACCTGTTCCTTCCATGTCATGACCTCAAAAAAACATCACCCAAGTAGATATAAGACATTACAATTTATCCATATCACTACACCATTCTCTTTTTGATGACAACGATCTTCCACAAGCTCATATAGACTTAAAACCACATGACCAAGCTTGATATGACTTGACAACTCTCTGACATGCACCTAAACACCTTTGACATCATTCTTGAAATCAACATTGACTTTCATGAAACCATAATACATTAGTTTCCTTCAATTTCTCTCTTACCTTCAAATTCTCTCTTACCTTCAAATGCATCTTATCACATGGCTTCCTATGTAGACATTATTTATATTCAAACATCTTCCATAACTTGTACCTTCCATACTCAAACCACTTATGATAATTCTCATTAAAGAAACACTCTTATGTACCTTGACATATCACATACTACCATCTATCCTTAGTCAACTTTGAGATCAACCTTGATAGTACAATATTGACATGATACATCTTTGACATCAATGACCAGTATGCCTTTGCATGATGCACTCTTTTGACATTAATGATAATAACACGCCAATAGGGTATTTACTCAATTAAGGGTTATTAAAAGGAAAAATTCTTGGGTAAATGTGTAGATAGGTTTTGGATTGATTGTTGAATTAGATAAGGGGGATTTATAATGCCTTTAAGTAATAATAGAGTTGACCAACAATATTTTGAATCACCAATGGTCTGCCCACCCATTTCTCGATGCACCCTTTAAGGCGTGCACTCATAGATATCAAAACTTAACATGTTCTTACAAGAAATAAAGTGTCAATAAATGATAAAGTTTAAAAATATTTTATGTATACAAAAGTTACCCCTTTTTTTGAATTCACTTTTAAAATGATATATAAACACAAAAAAATGCTACATGGTGATCTAAAATTTCCTTGCCCTTAAATATCCCTATATTTTCTTGATTGCATTAAATAAATGTCACATTTAGTTGATTTCAATCTATGATGGAGACATGAACACATAAAAATGATACATACTGGTTTATTTTCTACACATAGACATAAATCCTCCTTTGTTACATCGATTACATTTGAAATGGGCCCCTTTTAATCAAATTCAATTTAAAAATAAAATAAGGACACAAAAAATAAGACATGATGGTCTAATGCATCCCCTAACCATACATCATTGAATATTTATTATATTACATATAAAATGGGTGTTATTATTATGAAATCACTCTATAAATGAAACATGAACACAAAAACTTACATGTGGTGGTCTTTAATATTTACTACATTCCTAAATTGCCAAATGTTTCCTCCATTCCATGTGAAAGGGGCATGCTTTTAGGACTTATATTTAAAAATGATACATGAACACATAAAAATGACACATGGTGGTCTAATATGTCCTCCATAGCTAAAACATCTTTTGTTTCTTTGAGCATGTGAGAGGGGACATGCTTAGTCGATTTCATTCTACAAAAGAAATGGGAATACATAAAAATGATACATAGTCATCTATTTTCTCCCAAATTTTTAAATATTCCTCCATTGCATCAATTACACATGAAATGGGTCCCTTTTAGATAAAATCAGTATACAAAGTAAATAAGAAGACACAAAAATGACACATTTCCATTCTAATGTGTTTCATATCCCTATATTGGAAAACTAATCCTTAGTTTCATGTGAAATGGGCCCCATTACTATTAATTCAATTTATAAATGAAATATCAACATAAAAAAATTAAATATGCAGTGGTAATTAGTATTTACATTTGCCTAAATAGATAAATATTACCTCCATTGTAGGTGAAAAAGGCCTTGTTACTATAAATTCACTTTTTAAAGAAAATACGAATGTAGAAAAATTACACATGTAAGTTTAAAATGTCCCATACACCTAAATTTTATTTCCTTTTCTTGATTGTATGAATGAGGGGGCTCATTTAGTTAATTTTTACCTACAAAAGAAAGATAAACACATAAAATTGTTGAATAGTGGGGTTTTAATCAAAATTTGGATAAATAGAGATTAATTACCTAATGTGACAAACTATTATGTAAATTGAGAATGATACATATATGCAACAAATGAAACAAACTAATTTGGAACTTACTACATTTTTAAAGATACTAAAAGTGGAAATAACAAAGATAAATTACTTAGCTAAAAATTCAACAATGTAAGACTAAGAGAAAAACTAGAAAATTGATTGCATGACCTGTTAGTTGACAATGAATCATGAATAATGTTTCACTTGCTCTCTAGACAAGGCCACCAAAATCAGATAGGGGCATGATGTGATGTTTTCCTTAGGTCACACTAACATCATGTAGGTTTTTATACTCTGTAATTAATATGGTGGGTTTGTTTCACTTATGTATCCTATTGGATTGTGTGGGATATCTCGATCTATAAAAAAAATTGCGTATAGACCACAAATGATAAACATAATAAAATTAAAAAAGAGGTTATTAGTTGAATTTTGATAGACCTCAATACCCCCTATGTTGACCACTACCTAGATACCAATAATCTGAAGACAGATTAAACTCCATGTATTTCTCCCATGTTGCATTATGTGTGTGAAAGACTCATGTAATGTTATATGCTTGGGCAATTATGGTCTAATTAATTGCTTCAACCATAAATTTTGACCTTGGAGATGTATTCAAAGTTTGGCTCAACAATACTAGGGCTATATGTATTCAGAATTGGGAGAAATAGGGAAATTTATCTCAATGTCCAGTTAGAATTCTTGTGTTTTTTAATGTGTGAGCCTCTTGGGTGAAAAATGACTTGAAACTATGTTTTTATAGAGATCAAGATGAAATTAATTTGTGTATGGATTTCTAAGTGTGTGACAAAACCCATTACATGAGTTTGAATTTGATTAACTATCATGATTTTATGGGATGACACATCTAGTATAACTAGAATGGATCGGGCAGTGGGGTACTATAAATAACATGGTTCAGAGTATGGATTGCTCAAAGAATAAGCCTAGATTATTTTTAATGAGGAATAAAGAGATTATGAGATCATTATTTTATTATATAAATGGGTCATCCACATATAAAGTGAAGGAAGGGTAGTCAAAAGACCATGGAATGAGGCATGACCTAAGTGTGTATAAGGAGTGATTACAAGTACATTGTTTCAACTTAAATTTTAACTTATGCATCTACAGTGGTCTAATTTCTCTCCATATCCATAAATATCCCTCCTTTTAATTTTATTAACCTATTTTAGATCAATTTTATCCCTTAATTAGATAGAAACATTGTTTATTTTAGATTTTATAAAATATAGCAGTAAGCATAAATCAAAATTTAAATGACTAAATATGATTTTAAAATTGCATTTGATAAATATGTAAATTACTAAAAAAGATAAGATACTAATCACGTAACTAATATGTGAAGGATGGATACTACATGTAAGTGGAAGGAAAGATGAAAAACTAGACTATAGATAATGCATATCAGGATCTAGACCTCTATGTGCACCTAGATAGTATTATCATCTTAAGGTAAATACCATAAGATGATATGTTCCCAATTTGGTGGTTCCATCTCTTGGATTTTTCCTCTCAATTTTCATAAATTAAGGTGTTCCTATTTATATTTAATCTTTGTTTGTAATCTTGAGGTCTAATTATGTGCGTAATTCACAAAACTCTATGTCCTTCACTTTAAACCCTAGGTCCACTTGCAATGGTAAAATTAGGCCTAAAAATGGGAAGAAAGGTGGGTTGATATGAGCCCAACCACTCACCATTTAATGGTTGAGTGTTACATGCATACTCAATACTCTGAAAGGGTAGTTCACACCACATGTAGTTCTCCCCATTAGGTGAATGTATGAAATAGTGCTCCTTGAATGTATGCAACTTGTAATCTAGCTTTTGATGTTTAGAAGTTGGAAAAAATGGCTTGTCTCTTGAGGTGGTTCAAAATTGGATAAGACCCACTCCTTATGATTGATTGGTAAAATGAGAATAATAGGGCAGTGCCTTTAAAAGTGCAAGCATTAGAACATGTCTAATAGATACTTTCTTTATCCATATTAGGCTTACACCTATTTTTTCTATTTATATGATACTCTTTGGGTAATTTTCATGCCACCAGTATGTAGAGTGTTGGGTTGACCTGTATGAATGATTTGAATCTAAAATGTTACTATTTATTAGCATGAAAGAGTCTAATGTTACTATACAAGATATGAGAACATTGATCTAATGATCTAGAGATGTTTTAGTAACATAGGTAACTAGTGTAACATAGACTTTTAGATTTATTTTAGGTGGCTAAGAGCAAATTGGGATGGTTAGATTTGTAGAAGGCATGTGAATGTGAAATAATGGTAAAATAAGAGTCATATGTGTATGTACAAGTCACATAATCTAAAGGTAAGTTGAAAATGAGATTGAAAATTATCTATTGCCAAATTTTAGTATCTAAAACTAACCCCATTTTATAATAGTACTAAAATGAAATACACATATTAGAGTAAAATGATAAAGAGATGTACCTAAGTGTGGAATACACACTTTGTTTTTGGGAGAAGGCTTAAAATTTGTATCTTCATTCAAAAAACATGCAATGAATACATAGTAGTCAATGTCCAATCAATGAAATCTAAAATCTAAATTATTACTAAAATTTGAAACTTAAGAGTAAGGAAGGGCTACACCTGAAAGTGAGTAAATTATTTTCTTTGTATCTTGTAGGATATGATGTTTTTTTGTTGAATCACTTATAGAGTTTAGGTGATTATACACCAAATTTTTGAAACTAAGGAAATGCCATGGATTGAAAAGATGAATTATCCCAACCCTTATGAAATATCAAGTAGTGTCAAGTCTGTTGAGCATCATTGAACTTTAATCACACTAGCTCATGTAATTATTCTTGCACTATTAGAACCCCATTGGGTTTGATTTGAAAAATAATATTAAAAAAAAAAAAAAAAACTTTACTTTAATAATCAAACTATATTATTTCTAATTAAGATAAGTTAATTGATCTTTAACTAAATGCATCTTGCATAATAAACTAATTATGATTCATTTAGATAATAATCAGTTTAACATTTTCAATAGAATCACAATTTCAATCTATCACATAAAGTATATTTACTAAATAATAACTTAGCAAACTACTGAAAGTTATACAATAATATTATACAATAAAAGTATCCAAACTGTTATTTATCAAGTATAATAATACAATATTTTTATATCAGAGTGAATATAAATAAATACAATGCTCCACAAAACTAATGAGTATCCACAATAAATATATATATATATATATATATATATATATATATATATATATATATATATATATATATATGAACTAAAATCATGAGTAAAAGTATCTATTGAATGACTGCTAGAGGAGAGGGAGAGCATCATTAGAGTGATTTTCCACACCAACCATGGACCATAAATCTTTTGCACAATTATCCAAATAGAAAATGGCCCTTCCTTCATGGATGAGTAGATGATAATGACACATGTATCGAGAAGTCAATTATAACCCATGTGTTGTAAGATTTTAACTACATGCAACATATCGTAAATAAAGTTATTTTAACATGACATCGTGCATACACGCATATTAATCAAATGTTAAGCATGGGATATACTGAGAGGGAGGGGTGAATCAATATATCATATATCTTATAAAACTTTTTCTTAATCAAACTCCACTTAACCATACATTCAAGATATGCAATAAAACTGAAACAAAAATATGCACCACATAAAAGAGAGAAAGAGATACCAAATTTTTACGTGGAAACCCAAAGTGAAAAAAACTATGGAGAACAATCTCAAGTATATGAATGAACACCAACTCAAATACGAATTTCATAAGCTTGTAGGAGCACTAACTTCTTTTTTGAACACCAACACAACAATGATTTGTGAGCACCAAGTGTTAGGTTGTGGAGCTAAAAGCTTCAACTATGCAGATGAAGAAAAGGAGGATGCTGAAGTTCTAAGAGAACCGGCATCGGTAGCATGACCGATGTCGGTCAAGATGAAGCAGAAGGCAACCGGTGTCGGCAGGAAATCAGCCGACGTCGGTCAGCACCAGGCAAGCAGGGACCGACGTCGGTCGCCTGTGTGTTCTAGAACTGTTCGTTACACGAACAGTTAGTTAAGTGAACAGAGTGTTTGCATGTAAAGGCTATTTCGAGTCTTGAGCTATGTGGATAATTATTAGTAAAATAAGAGTCTAAGTTATTTTTTAAGTCTGGGATCTATTTACAGACCCATTGGCATGTATTGTAAAGTGTGCTAGTGAAGAGAACAAAGTGTGTGTTTCTCCTAGTTCCACTAATGAGCTAGAAAGGAAGGCAAGGAAGATCCTTCCATTGTAAGATCATTGAGTTGCAGGTTATTGCAAGCTCATAGGAGATCTACATGTGTAAGTATGGTCTATTGAATTGCAAGTTACAGGTTCATGGGAGATCAACTTGAAGTACTATAGAGTGCTTGGTGTACTGGCAGGGTTATTACTGACTGGTTGGAGAGGTGAACACCAATTCTGTGTGTGAGTTGTGTGTTGGGACCATTTTTTGTAGGAGAGTGTTTTGAAGAAGAATTACTATACACTTGAGGTGTGGGAAGCCTCTGTAAGGTGGAAGAGTATGGCGGCTCTTTATTGTATTCTTTTCTATACAAATGTTAATACAAGATAGTGTATTGTCTCTCATATTTTGTGCTATTGGTGAATTCTAGTTACTTGTGCTTCTGGTATATTTCCGCATGTTTAATTGCTTATATTTGGTAATCATATTGTGTTCTTTTTGAGGAGCAAGATCATAACAAGTGGGATCAGAACAAGTGTGTTTGTTCTTGGATTCCCCAACAACTGGTATTAGAGCTTTTGGTTGGGATACAAACAGGTTGGATTAGATCTGGTTAGTGTCTGTTGATTACAGGTTACTCATAGGGGTTTCTGTTTGAGTGGGAGTAGAGCAATGGCAGAAGATAGTAAGCTACTAATGGAGAAGTTTAATGGCAAGAGGTCCAAGTCCAGGTATGGCAGAATAACCTGCTAGAAATATGGAAAGAAAGAGCAGAGAAAAGAAGATTGTTGGTTGGTAGCAGATCAACATGAAGGACATGAAGAAGAAGCAGATGTTGCAGATTATGTTGCACAGGATGCTCTGGTATGTTCTTTAGATAAAGTAAAATCTTGGGTTTTAGATTTTGGTGCCTCTTTTCATGCATTCCCAAATAGGGAATTTTTTCATGAGTATGTCCAGGGAGACTTTGGAGAAATTTGTTTAGGGGATGGTAAGCCTTGTCAAATGGTTGGCAAAGGGAAAGTGAAGCTGAAATTGCAGACAGGTAACACATGGGTGTTAAAGGAGGTCATGCATGTCCCAATTCTGGAGCAGAATTTGATTTTTGTAAGAAGTTTGGGTGATGAGGATTGCATAGTAACTCTCACCACAACCCTCTTCAAATCCAAAAGCATAGATCGAGGTTTCTGTATGCAGAAGAAGAAGGTGACATTTCTTGAGGAATCCAATGTTAGTGACAAGAATAGGAAAGCCTTGGTTTTCAAGGAGAAGGTGACGGTCAGAGTTCAGCACAAGGGGCAAAATAATTTTGAGCAGAGCAAGGGTGATTTGGACAAGGGTTTGATCCAAAAGGAGCTCACGGGTAGAAGTTAGTTCTCACAAGCAAAACACAGAGACCGACGTCAGCTAAAAAATCAACGTCGACGTCCAGACAGGGACCGACATCGGCTATGTGCAACTTGACATCGGTGACTCAGGGCAGATAAACACTGGCATTGGTCAAGGGGGAACCGACGTCAGTGATGAGGCAGTCGCAAGGAACTGACATCGGTCGGGTGCAGACTGGAATGTGACCGGCATCGATCACTGAGATGAATTTTAGATGGACAACAAGCTGTCAAGGAGTCTCAAGCACCCATATGGAGGACTTAAAGGGTAAGTAAGCCTCAAATTCGTCATTTCCCTTCTTTACACTACTTGTTGCTCACTTATGGTAAAGAACCAAGAAGTTATTAAAGAAGCAGAGCAGGTAGATCCAGGAAATAGTGGGAGCTTGGCATGGATGAGGATGTGATTCCTTAGAGGAGAACCAAATGGGAGTTTTTGGTGGAGTTTCCAGCTGGAAGTAAGCACTAAGAGATGAATGGATGTTCAGGATGAAGAAGAGGGGAAATGGACATGTGAGATGGTAGGCCAGGGTATATGGTCTTGAATAAGCTGCAGGGCAATGGAGGTTTGATCATTGTGTTTCTCTTTACCAGGTTGGATATATATTAGCTACATTATCCTATTACTGTATGATGTGCTTGTTGCAGGGTTACATATACAGGGAGTTGTTGAACTAAAGGTAAAGCTAGTTTAGAGGTGTGTCATGAGGAATCTGGGAGCAACAAGATTCTTTGGCATGAGTGTGTTCTAGGGACATGGAAGTTCATATGTTGACTTTGTTTCAGGATCATTGTGTGAGACCGGTTAGCACGCCGATGGTTGGACAGTTCACAGAACTGTGTCTTGATTCACATAATGAGGTTGAGTGCATGGTATGTACTAGACCTGAGTTTTCCCAAGAAGTGGGAGTTGTCACAAGTTTGGAGCCAATCTAGGAAAGAAGCATTGGAGGGTAGTTCAGTGGATTCTTAGAGGGACCAGCAGCAGGTGCACATGTTATGCAGGGTTAAGTTATTTTCTACATGGGTTTGTAGATGTGGATGTGGCAGGTGATTTGGATGACAGGTGTTACACTACAGGTTTTGTGGTGGGTGGTCTTCAAGAGTGATCTTGAAGAGGGATACAGAGCCAAGAGAACAAACTAGATGGTGTACAGGTACAGGTACAGTTGCAGCTATTTATCTCCAAGTGGGAGATTGTTAGGTTATGGAGCTAAAAGCTTTAACTATGCAGATGAAGAAATCGGGCAAGCAGGGACCGATGTTGGTTGCCTGTGTGTTCCAAAACTGTTCATTGCATGAACAATTAGTTAAGTGAATAGAGTGTTTGCATGTAAAGGCTATTTCGAGTCTTGAGCTGTGTGGATAATTATTAGTAAACTAAGAGTCTAAGTTATTGTTTAAGTTTGGGATCTATTTATAGACCCATTGGCATGTATTGTAAAGTGTGCTAGTGAAGAGAACAAAGTGTGTGTTTCTCCTAGTTCCACTAATGAGCTAGAAAGGAAGGCAAGGAAGATCCTTCCATTGTAAGATCATTGAGTTGTAGGTTGTTGCAAGCTCATAGGAGATCTACATGTGTAAGTATGGTATGTTGAATTGTAGGTTGCAGGTTCATGGGAGATCAACTTGAAGTACTATAGAGTGCTTGGTGTACTAACAGGGTTATTACTGATTGGTTGGAGAGGTGAACACCAATTCTGTGTGTGAGTTGTGTGTTGGGACCATTTTTGGTAGGAGAGTGTTTTGAAGAAGAATTATTGTACACTTGAGGTGTGGGAAGCCTCTGTAAGGTGGAAGAGTGTGGTGGCTCTTTATTGTATTCTTTTCTGTACAAATATTAATACAAGATAGTGTATTGTCTCTCATATTCTATACTATTGGTGAATTCTAGTTACTTGTGCTTCTGGTATATTTCCGTATGTTTAATTGCTTATATTTGGTAATCATATTATGCTCTTTCTAAGGAGCAAGATCCTAACAAGTGGGATCAGAACAAGTGTGTTTGTTCTTGGATTCCCCGACACCAAGCCATAGAAGCGCCAACCGCTTTTGTGTATAAAATACAACTATCTCTCAATGTTGTTTTTTAAACAAATGATATATATCTCTTTCTATTCTCTCCTCTTTTCTTATATAATATAATTACAAACTATGCACTCTCTTACATATAATAATTGGCTTCCCAAGCCTCTTTTTATAGCTTTTCAAAAGACCTTTAGTATTCACCCTTTGTGACCCTTTAATCTTCATGAAAAATGGCACCATATTTGCATGACCCTTTGAATCCTTTCATTTGAAAAGTCACATGGTGATCCTTCATGAGAAAATGCATAATTCTCCTTTTTGCCTTTATGTTGATGACTTTTCAAATTATTCAAGATGATCTTTCATGAGAAAATGTGTCATTGCCCTCTTTTGTCTTTACCTTGTGACTCTTTGGATTCTTCATGGGCCCTCTTTTGACTTTATGCAACCAAAAATATATTTGTTACTATTAAATAAATATCAACACACTTTAGCCAAAATATGAACATTAAAAACACCTTTAGACAATAAATGCTATGGGTCTTTTGTCACCAATAATGTTAGACCTTTGACATCAATGATAATATTTCCAATAATCAACCCCTTTATCATTGATGGTAATCTCAAACTGAAACTGCCACATCCTAAAACTTATACTACACATGCCAACCTACAAATACTACCAATTGAAAATATACAGTAACTCCTCCTTACTGTATCATCTTATACCTATTCCTATACCTGTTATTGTACTTCTCCCTCTTTGACATCAATGGCAAAGGAGTTATCTTGAAGCTAACAGTTAGCTCTCCCTCAACTGATGTTGATACTCAATGGTAGGAAGTAAAATAAATTACTCTCAACTTCTCTCATATATATTTTAAATATTTCTTTTGGTAGTGCCTTTGTGAAAATATCTACAATCTATTCTATAGTATTGATATATTCCAACTTAATCTACTGATCTGCAACCTACTCTATCAAGAAGTGATATCTGATAGGAATATACTTTGTTCTTGAATGCATCACTGGATTCTTAAAAATATTAATATCGCTTGTGTTGTCACAAAAAAATAGAAATAGGTTCATCATATTTTACCTTGATGTATTCTAAAGTTTGCTTCATCCAAAGTACTTAAGTACAACACAACACCACTGCAATATATTTTGTTTCAAATGCAAAAAGTGATATTGAGTTTTACTTTTTACTTATCCAAGATACTAAGCTATCACTGAGGAAAAAAGCTCCTCCACTTGTACTCTTTCTATCATCCAAACAACCTACCCAATCTGAATCTATATAAATAACCAAAATAAAGTCTCTACCTTTGGGATACCATAATCTGCAATCCAATGTCCTCTTTACATATTTGAATAATTTTTTCACCAATTAAACATGACTCTCCTTCAAGGTTGTCTGATATCTTACAACCATGCCTACTATATGCATGATGTCTGGATTCGATGCTGTCAAATATAAAAGACTACCAATCATAGATATATACAAAGATTGATCTAAAATAGGAGAATCTTCATCCTTACTCACCTTGTTCCCTATAACCATTAGTGTGCCAACTAGTGCACAATCCTCAAAACCAATTTTTTTCAATATTTCTTTAGTATATTTATTTTGAGATATAATTTTTTTTATCTGGTTGAAATATTTGAAACCTTAAGAAAAATGATAATTCTCCAAGCATAGACATCTCAATTTTTTTTTGCATATTATCAAAAAAAATTGTCATGTTTTCAATGTTTCCTTCAAATATTATGTCATCAACATATACCACAACAATCAACTAATGCTCACCTTCTATTTTGATGTAGAGATTACATCAGCAAAACCTCTCTTGAAACCTTGATCTTGTAGGTACTTATCAAGTCTTGCATACCAAGCTCTAGGAGTTTGTTTCAATCCATATAGTTATTTCTTCAATCTACATACATGACTACTATTATTTGAGAAAAAAAACCCTCAAGCTACTCAATGTAGACCTCCTCTTCTAGATTTTTATCTAAGAAAGCAAACTTGACATCCATCTAAAACACTTTGAAATTCTTAAACATTACATATGCAAGAAACATTCTAATAGCCTCTAGCTTTGCCACTGGTGTAAAAGTTTTTTTAAAAATATATACCTTCAATCTAATCATATCCTTTACATACTAACCTTGCTTTATTCCTGATAACTTCACCATCTTCATTGAACTTATTTCTATATACCCATTTTTTTCCTATCATATTTTGATATTTTGGTCTAGGCATTAATTTTCAAGTATCATTCTTTTCTATCTGATTTAATTTTTCATCCATTGATTTAACCCAATGATCATCATGTCTAGCTTTTGAAAAAATTCTAAGCTAAATTTTTGATAAGAAAAAAAATTTAACTTGCTCAGATTCACTTACCATCATCCTTTTAGTGTGTAATCTTTCATTTATGTTTCTAATGATGTCACTCTCATTATGATTTCTTTGGACATATTTGGATAGGGTGTTGGTGACCTTTTATTCTTTCATCTCATCTTCATCTGATTTTTTTAAATTTTCTTCTTCAATGACTTCAGGTGTGTCTACTAGATCACTGGTTCTTTGTGCTAAATCTTCATCTATCCTAACACTTGCACTTTCAACTATATTCTTGATTCTTTTATTATAACATTTATAAGCTTTATTTTTGTAAGAATATTCAAAAAATATACCTTCATCATTTCTATATTCAAATTTATCTAATTTTTTATCAATTTTCTTTATGAAGCATCTATTATCAAAAACTTTAAAATAATCAACAATAGTTGGTTTATTTTTTCATAATTCATAAAGAGTCTTGTCACTTTTGACTCTCAATAATGCTCTATTTTGGATATGCACTATTGTCCCTATTGCCTCTCTCCAATATTTATCTAGTATCTTGGATTTATTTAACATTGTCTTCACCATCTCTTAAACAGTTCTATTTTTTTGCTTGACTACTCTATTTTGTTATGAAGTTCTAACTGTTGAATAATGTCTCTTTATTCCATGGTCTTCATAATACTCAATAAACTTATTTGATATGAATTCTCCTCGATCTAATCTTAAACACTAAATCTTCAAACTATTTTCATTCTCAACTAAAGCCTTGAATGCTTTGAAGTGGCTGAAAGCTTTTGATTTTTTCTTCAAAAACATCACCCAAGTCATACGTGTAAAATCATCAATAATCAACATGAAGTATTTCTCACCTTGAGTACTTTGAGTTATGATAGGTCCACACAGATCAGTGTGAACAAACTCTAACATCTGAGTGGTCAAATATTCTTTTGTCTTGAACCATCTTCTGACTTGCTTCCCATGCTGACATGGTTCACAAAACATTATAGAGGACTTTGTAATATTTGGAAGATCTCTAAATGCTTGCTTCTTACTGATGTTGACAAGATTATCAAAATTTATATGTTATATTCTCCTGTGTCACAACCAACATTCTTCAACCTAATTCAAATAACATTTTTGACTTTTGATATCTGATAACATATATAAATTATTGCTTATCCTCTAAGCATCTGTAATTAATATCTCTGAATCTTTTTTTCTAATTTCACAACTTTTTACATAAAATTTTAATGTGTATCCATAATCACACATTTGAATTACATAAAATAGATTAGGCTTAAGACCTTCTACATATAAAATATTTTCAATCTTAGTTCTATCATTATCCAAACTTAATATATATTTTTTTACTATTCTAGCAGTGGTATTGTCTCTAAATTTCACTCTGCTACCATTGATCTTCTTTAGAGTTATGGAATTGTTCTTGTCCCCTGTCATGTGCCTTGAACATCCACTACCAATAAACCATAGTTTTTTTTCATTTCTTGCATGCAAAGCTATCTAGGCTAACATAGACTTTTTAGGTTGTTTCTTTTATCATGAACCTATTTAAACCTTCTTCTTGATGAAATTATTAGCTCTTTCCAACAATCTATTTTCTTATGACCATAACCATTACAATAAAAATAATATCCATAAAAATAGAACCTTTTCTAATTTGTATATCTTTGACTTGGTTGTCTTTTGTAGCTCTGTTATTTCTAGCCTTCTTTGTTTGAGTTGTCTTCTGCATTCTTAACTTTTTTCCTTTTTATTTCTTTTTTTGTAAATATTTTAGCATAGCTCTTTTTCTTTTCAAATCCAATCCCTATTTTATCTAATATTAATTTTTGACTTTCTAATATCTTAGTGATATTCTCAAATTTTGAGTCATTGGCTGCTTTATCGTTGACTGCTTTATTTATTTTCTCAATATCTTTTTTTAAGGAGATAATTTCAACAACATATCTTTCACATTTTTCATTTTTTGCAATTGTGTTATCAAATCTTCTTCAGTATTTTTGGCTTCTTCAATGTGTGCTTTTAGATCTTCAATTATTTCTTTTGACTCATTTTCATTTTTCTTAATTTGGAGCTTCAATCTTCGATTCTTCTTCTCAAGAGTTTTTAATTCTTATAAAGCACAAATGAGTTCTCCTTTCAGATTCACCTCAGCTTCATCATGTTCTTCTTCTCGATCATCTATACTTTTACTTACAGAGGCATCTTCATGTATGGTCATGAATATAATCTCTTCTTTATCTGAGTTACTGACTCCATTGCCTTCAGTTGAGCTAAGATCTTTAGAATATAAACTCTTCTTCTCATATTCCTTCTTGTATTTGCCTTTGAAGTTCTTGTATGTAGACTTTATTTTTTCATTATCACCATTGTTCTTATTTGGGCACTTAGCTACAAAATATCAAATCTTACCACATTTAAAACATTTAAATGACAACTTTCTTTGATATTTACCTGTGCCCTTTTAGTCTTATAGATGAATAGAGCTCCATTGTCATCTTTCTCATCACTAGAGCTGTCACTTGATTCTTGAATTTTACCCTTGTTTTTTTTTTGTCTTGAAAGTAGCTTCCCTTTTTTAGGGTTTCTCTTATTTGATCTGCATTTCATATGTCGTAAGACTATCATGTAGTTCATCCATCTTTAGCTTGGTTAGATCCTTCATCTCCTCAATTGTCGATACCTTTACATCATATTTTAATGGTAGAGATCTCAAAACTTTTGTACCACTGTTGACTCTTCCAATTTTTCTCCAAGGCCTTAAATTTGATTAACTATTTGATCAACTGCTACATATAACTTACTGTATTTTTTTCCTCTTCCATCTTTAAACTTTCAAACTATCTTTTAAAAGTATGGAGCTTAACTTGTTCAACCTTTCCATCACCTTTATAAATATTCTCAAGCTTCATTCAAGTCTCGTGAACAAATTTGCATTACATAACTTTAATAAATTTTGATTCACATAAACCACATAAAATAGCATTTAAAGCTTTAATATTATTTTCACTTGCCTTCTTTTCCATAGGAGTAGTTATAAGTGTTTGTGGCTGTTCATATTCTTCTATCACTGCTTGTCAAATGTCAAATCCAAGGGCCATCAAGTAAGACCTCATCTTTATACTCCAAAAGGCATAATTTTTCCCATCAAACAAAGGTGTCTTATTTGTAGAAAAACCTTCATGTGATCTAGCCATCGTGCTTTCCCCGATCTTCCTTCAAGTTGTTAAACTCTTTCCAAAAGAACTCGCTTTGATACCAATTGTTAAGTATGGGATATACTAAGGGGGGGACGAGGGGGGTGAATTAGTATATCATATATCTTATAAAACTTTTTCTTAATCAAACTCCATTTAACCATACATTCAAGAAATGCAATAAAATTGAAACAAAAATATGCACCACACAAGAAAGAGAGACACTAGAGTTTTACGTGAAAATCCAAAGTGAAAAAAACCATGGAAAATAATCTCAAGTACATGAATGAACACCAATTCAAATTACAATGTTCGCAAGCACCAACTTGTAAGAGTACCAACCCTTTTGATGAGTACCAACACAACAATGATTTGTGAAAACCAACCTACAAGAGCACCAACCCCTTTTGTGTATAAAACACAACTATCTCTCAATGTTGTTTTCTCAACAAATGATAGAACTCTATTATATCTCTTTCTATTCTCTTGTCTTTTCTTATATAAAACAATTACAAATCATGCACTCTCTTGCATATAAAAAATGACTTCCCAAGCCTCCTTTTATAGCTTTCTAAAAGACCTTTGGCATTCACCTTTTGTGACTCTTTAATCTTCATGGAAAATGGCACCACATTTGCATGACCCTTCGAATTTTTTCATTTGAAAACTCACATGGTGACCCTTCATGAAAAAATGCGTTATTTCTCCTTTTGTCTTTATCTTGGTGACTTTTCGAATTCCTCAAGATGACCCTTCATGGGAAAATGCATCATTCCTCTCTTTTGTCTTTATCTCGTGACTCTTTCACTTCTTCATGAGCCCTCTTTTGACTTTATGCAACCAAAAATATATTTGTTAAATATTAAATAAATATCAACACACTTTAACCAAAATATGAACATTAAAAACACCTTTAGACAATAAATGCTATAAGGGCTTTGTCACCAATAATGTTAGACTTTTGACATCAATAACAATATTTTCAACATTAAATAGATAAAATAATAACATTTAAATATAAACATTACTTTAGCCAAAGTTTTTATATAGTTTAATAATTAAATAGATCAATCAAATTCACACACTCAATTAGATTTCATTTAATCTATGTATTAAAGACTCTAAGTAAATGCATGAGAACCTTCTCACAATAATAATTTGATAATAATCCTTAGTGTTATTAATACCATACTTACTAAGTAATCCATATATAATATTTCCATGGATTTCTCATATAAAACTAGTATTAATACCACACTAATTAAATACAATAAAGAACTTGAATTAATTACATGTTAAATAATAACTTAATATCAATTATAATATTTCCATATGAATACATTCATTCATTTGTAAATGTTAATTGTGTGTGTGTGTTTAAGAACTATTCATAAAGAAGATTATATAATCTTTATGTATATTCCATAATTACATATATACATATTTATATATGTTCGAGAGTTCCCACTTAAGAAATATAAACTCAATTCAAGACTAACATATAAATCACATTAACACCGCACAACACTTAAGACCCGAATTACATGCATTAAACACAAACATAAAATATTAAATGTTGTTATGTACCATATGGTACATTGACTTATTGAAATCATTTGACATGAATTTAACCCCAAATTAAACATCCATGACCCCAAAATAGTTCAACTTCAACCATTTTACTAATGTTTAAACCTTAGTTTGCACTGAACATTTTATACAGTCTGCCAAACTTAAATCAAACATTTATCTTTCCATATTACTCACAATTGATAAAGAATACAACCCAATTGATAATGTTTATCCCTATCTTCACATTCGTCTATAGTTATATATTTAGATTTTCGTTTTATTGAAAGCATGCAATATATTTTATAAATGAATGTATAATACATCTCTAATTAAAATATAGGTGGTATGAAAACATACTCTTAAATAAAAAATATTGCAGAAATCAATAAATCAATGAGAAATTTTAAATATAAAATATTTAAAATCATTAATAAACTAATCAAAGAGCAAAGTCCGAAGTACAAAACACTAAAAATCATACAAACATCGAAGAAGACCCCAAGGCCTCAGTAAACTTTTTGATAGAGTGTTATGGGTTACAAAATAGCCTCATCCATTCCCTACACCACAACCTCCTAAACACAAGTAATGGCTCAAAAGAGTAATTCATAAGTTCCTTTATGAGTTTAGAAATAATAGTTGTCTTAAAGTTTTCATTGTCTTTTTTAGCACCAAGATCTTTGTTATCTATTTCGGTACTTTTCAAAGATTCTACAAAGCCATTACCTCAAAAGTTTTGCCATCTAATTTAATGCTTAATATTAAAAAACACTTAGAAACTTAACCTAGCTTTAACTCTCTGTTTCCCTTTCAAGTCGAAGTTGGAATCTCTCTTTCCCCTTCTTACGAATTCCTTGGAATTTATCCTTTTCAATATCTTTTTCACTAATTACTTTCTAAAGACAACTTTGGGTGAAATGCCCATAAGCATGACACAACAAACATGCACAAATTTAAGTGATCAAACATACCTCTTTTTGGTTATGAAAATAAGGAACCTTATTCAAAATGATGAGTTCACTTAATATTTTATATACACGTCTTTTTATTTTCCATTTTCTATTGAAATTCATAATTATGATCACGTGACCCTAACTTACAAATTTACATATCAAACAAGTTTAGATGAAAGTATCTATCTCTTACGTTATTCTTTATTCCATTACATTCAAATGAAATCATAAATTATACTGAAAAATTGATTCAATTGATGAAGATGTTGAACTTTTAAAAAAAAAAAAAAAAAAACTCACAATATTAAAAAAGACTTTAATCTTTTTCCAAAACCTATTAGCTGTGCCTTAAAATCCAGAAGGACAAGAATAAAGAGCAGCCGTGCAGAGCAGGAAAACAGAGCAGCAGAAACCGCCATGACAACGGCTGCTGCTAAACCCGTTGCCTTCCTCGCTGCAGCAGCGCCGACTTATTCTCAAACCCTAGCAACGTTAAATAACATATCCAAGTAAAAAAAGATTGGTTATTTTATTTTCTATAAAAATTTCTGTCAAATGCTACTTGTTTTATTGCTAAAGCTGCTTGGATCCCACTGAATATAACTCCAATGACACAGATCCAAGTATAAAGCAAGATTCAAAGGCGCGAAAATAAAACCATCAACAACTATAAATAAACTCGCCGATCATCATTATTTAGAATCTAGATGGACTGTAAATGCTAAAGCCTATATTCACATGGCGGCGCCGTGGCCGTGGCCGTGGCCGTGGGATTGGAGTAGAGAAGAGTAATCGCAGCGATTGGTTGAAAATGTGAGCTCATAAGGCGGCGCATCGGTGGCCAGCCACTGGTTAACTTCAAACAGCTGCTGGTCACATGCAATGTGAGGCCCGGTGGAGGTAACCTCCACAAATTTACAGAACCACCCGTGATGTGCGCCCGTGCCGTCGGAAACCAGATCCATGCTGCAAATAGGCCCCTTAACGCAAGGCACTCGCCCGCTGAAAACGTCCAGGTTTCCCATCTCGAAGTAGTCGTAGTTTGCGCCCATGAGACCGCCCCACGCTACCAGGTTGCTTATCAGAATCTTTTCTCCATACGCATTGCCCAGGGCCAGGCTTATGTTGGAGTCCGTCCCGGCCTTGAAGATGCTCCCCGTTCGCACGTAAACCGTGTAAACACACGTCTCGCCCTGCAACAAAACAAAATCATTAAAAGAAAAATCATTTCCGTACGGAGAAACAAATTCGATTAAATTAAGAGAAGAAATCCATTAAATTAAGCAGTCACGTTATCAGATCCATGGGCTGAAATGGCAGCAAGGAAGAATGCAACGCACAGAGCTGTGGCTTTGAAGGCCATTGTGACGCTGAGAATCGGACGGAAAGAAGCGTAGTCGAGGTGAATTTTAAAAGGGGTGAGATCTGCCGGCCTAGGGTTTCACTAAGGTTAAATGGGTAGAAAAAAAATGATATAAAATGTTAGGGTTGTGAATTTGCAGGTACCGTGTGATGTGGTGAGCCATGTGGGTTGAGGACTTTTTGTCGCGGAAAACAGTGGAATTTTCGAATTTGTAATGATTTATTTTGTCAGAGGAAGGTGAGGAAACGTGGCTTAGGGAAGCCATAGCGTCACAAGGGCAGTGAAGGGCCGTCATGATGATAAGAGGGGTTTCACCCTCCTTACATAAAAGGTTTTTAAATATATTAAGTGAGGGTTGAACCACTGATCTAATTATGCGTTGTAAGGGTAAGTGGTTTCTTGGGTTTCTTATAACTAACAAAAATCTCCATAATCACTCATTGGACTGTGTAAAATTAACGATAATGGTAACATGAGTTCTGAGAGTAAAGGTAAGAGTCTCTTGAGGTCTGAAAGGTATTGAACTTAAGTGAACACTCTCATGGCTTCACCTTTAATTAGTTAAGTTATAGAGAGGCATCAGACTTTATTTTATTAATACATGTGGAATATATAGTATTATAGTTTATACATCATGTAATTAGTTTGTATTGACACTTTTATAAAGACAAAAATTTAATTTCTTTTAATTTTCAATTTTATGTCAAATTAAAATATTGGCTATAACAATGAAGGTATCTTTGTTGTTATTAGTCGTGAAGGGATACTATAGGTTTCACTTTGTTTCAATATATAAAAACATGCAGTATTTAACCAATCAAGTGGCATTGCTTTGTGTGCAAAAAAATATTAAAACTTTTTCAATGGTTGACGCATGTTTTGAAAGCAAAAATTGAAGGATGGCTATTTGTTTAGCTTCTCATTGGTGTAAACTTTTGACGTCTTATTTGTGACTTCACATTTTTGGAGAAGAAAAGTTAGAAAGCAATTAATTTGTGCTAGATATTTTAGGGACAAAGATGTTGAGAACTATAATAGTGGATGCTATGAACATTTATTTATAGACTACAGAGTGTTTTGTTCACGTTTTTGCAAACCATTTGGTTCCATTTTTTCATTTTATGCTTTTTCATATCATCTTTCCACCTTTTTTTTAGTATGGTTTGTTACTTCTCTTACAAATATGTTAGATGAAGTGGTCATGGAAGTTGGTGTAGAGAATGTCATCTAAGTTGTGATTGACAACACAAAAACATATGTAGCTAGAGGTATCAGGGCCATAGGGATATATTTGACAAGAGATCTCATTCCTAAGAAATTTGCTCAGATTTAAAAGCTAAATTCAAGCTCAATCACAAATACTTTGAAACTATTGCAGAAGTTCAAATGGTAGTTCTTGATTATGTCCTCCATAAAATTGGAGTTGTAGGTTCCCCTAGATGATGGAAAGATAAGAATTATAATGCACCCACTCCCATGCTTTAGTAATAACTTTAGCTTCATTATCATCAACTCTCTCTTAGTGATGTGCCCTAGGATATGCTCAACAAATGATGGAATCTCAATAACTCTTCTAGTCTAAATAGAATAAGTGATTCCAAACTGTCTGGTCTACAATGGTGGAGCCCCAAAAATATAGTTTTGCTTATTCAAGGCTTTCCAGTGGGGAACATATTATTACATATGGAAATCCCCTCTCCCAGGTGTGTTCCATGTGGTCAAACCGAGTTTCTAAAACACATCTTTTGATTTTCTACTAGAGCCCAAGAGGCCTAGATATGGATCCACTCCTTCCAAACATTTAGACTTGAACCCATCTCCTAGAACATGGTTTTGTTGGGAGATTCTACTCTACTCCATGCAAGATTCAATTATAGTTGACACATCATTCGGATTGAAATTCTATTTTTTATTCTAGAAAGATAAAATCTATGTTGTATTTAACAATGAGCATTTGGATAAAGATTTTTCTATTGCTAAAAAAATATTATCTTGTCAAATGTAATGCTATAGATATAAGTGCAAGCATAAAAGTAGGCATAGAGGTCTATTATTTTAAATGCAATATCACACATT
>JARHVA010001258.1:0-12500 GCA_037957365.1 Torreya grandis
ATGTGATATTTGTTATAATATTAATAAATAAATATAAATTTAAACTTCCGTTAAGTTAGAGTATATAACTAGTTGTTATGGAAGGTATTACATTTTTTAATTATGTTTGAGATAGGATTGATAGTTTTGTATTAACCCCTACAATTAGAATTTAGTTATTCTGAATATCACTCGATGTATCATTACAAGACTAAAATCCTTTTTTTAGCAAAGATTTATTTTCATAATTGAATACATTTATCATTGTTATTTATGAGTTCGTATATAACTTACACTAGAAGAAAAACTAGGAGAAAAACATAAACATTATTCATTTTCAATTTATTTATATTTAGTAAATTCGATCTATTTAATATGATTAATTTGATGTATTAAATATTTTAATGGGTTTTTCTTTATCAATTCATATAGAAAAAACCCAAATTGATTTGAAATTTATTCAATAAGATTTTGTTCATGTATACATTGTCATTATATTAATGTGAGTACATTATTTTTCTTGATAAATACACAAGTGTAGTATTATATTTATAAAAGAATATATAGTTATGTCTAAATTAGAATTAACTAGTTTGTTTTATTTTTATTTTATAGATTTATTTTACTGAGTAGTAAGATGATGTTTTGATGTATCATAAAGTCTATATAAAGTTTTAAATTTTTTATTATAGAAGTTATGATGTCAAAAAATGAAGGTTGGGGTTGTTGATGAGCCAACATCAGTCACAATAAACAAAATATGTCAAAGGCACACTAGGGAAAAGGAAAGAAACTTGTGATGGATGCTCTTCAAAGTTAGGTCATATTAAAACTTAACTAAGGACATTAATTAAGGAATAAATTGAATAAATTCAAGTAGGACTCCAAAAGAAATGACCCTTATCCATAATAAATTTTTCCTTTGGATGCAAAAGGATTGTATAAAACATGGAGCTTCCACTTATAACCTTCATTGAAAAAATGGCGAAAAAAATCTAATGAAGAAGAGTCATAAAAAAATCCTAGAAAAAACTCATAAAAAGCTATAAATGCTTAATGCGTGTGTATGAAAGTATGGTTAAAACTATCTAATAAATTCAATGTAATTATATAAATAAAGTATAACTTTAGATCTCTTCCATAAAAAAGAATTATAAGGAGATTATTGTGTCAATAGTTAAAAATTTAAATAGATGTTATATAAATAAATAGACAAACTCCATTACATTTTCTAATTATATAGAGTTGGTAGATATTTAATTGAAATGTATTGTTTTCAAACATGTGAACTTTAATATATAATTTATTTATCTCAAGAATTGGATGATATTTTAGTTTATTTCTCTTACGATTATATAGTTCCTTATCATTTTAAAAAAAAATATTTTATTATACTCATTGATATCTTTTGATTCATGTTTGTTTCCTTTGGAGTTATATTCATCTTTGACCATGTACATGCATGTATTAAATCTTCAGAATAGAATTGAAGCACATTCATATTACACACATAATGGAGTCTATATAAATGAATCAAGATAAACAACTACATTCCATATTAGTATATATTTTATTGATAATATACTCTCTTTTGTACTTTTCATTACACATCCTTTAAAAAAAAATTATTTTCATTTACTTAGCTTTGTTCCTCACACACTAATGTTTAATCGTTTACTCTACATATTTATTGGCATGTCCATTGAATTTTTTGAATGCAATTACTAGTATATAAAATATTTATAAATTTATTGTGTTCGGATTATTGAATTTCAAACCTTGATATTTTATTTAATAAAAATAATAATTTTATTAATTCTATATTATTTTATTTAACTTGTCTTTGATGTCAAGCAGAATTGGAGATCGACCTTGCATTTATGTTAAGATAATATTTGAAAAAATATTGCTTAAAAATATTTAATAACCTATCACAACAACAACATTATAATATTTATGTCCTAATATTGAAGTCATGTTCACGAGAAGCATGATTGAATTTTTTTTACTCTATAAAAATATAAATTGCATCTTCAATCAAATACAATTAATTCCATTAAAACTAATAATCTAAGTAAATTAATTGTGAAAATAATTTCATTACTCAATTAAAAAAATGATTGAGTTGCAATTAAACTAACCCATACATTGATAACAATTATAATATGAGGGTGAGTTGTTAGGCATTGCTTATTCTAAAATATTATTCAAGAAGGCAATGTTTAGAGAGTGAAAATCTCAAAATTTTGGATTACATTTATGATTACTCTCCTTACTAAGAAATTCTTACCTTACCTATGTATTAAGTTGGTCCCTTTACAATTTTAGTCAAAAATATATGAAAATGCATATTTAGTTGGTTCCTTTAAGTTATGATTATTATAAAAATATATAATAAAATATATGTCATTAAGATAATAAGTACTCATGTCAATGAGAGAAAAGGGAATTGGTAAAAAGAGTTATGTGTACCCTAGTCAACCCAAGATTAAATCTCAAAAAAACTTCTTGGTTATCACCTTTTGACTTACAATAATGACCAGATACATCCATTTAACTAAAAATTATGAAGTGTGTTTAACTAATCCCAAATAAATTATATTCACATATATTTTATTAGGATTGGTTCCATTTCAATACTATTATATGCGTGCAATGTTTTTCAAAGGAAAAACATGTTATGGTTTGCCATAGGTAGTACCATGAAGGATAAATGCATGACACCATATCATGAAGGATATACACCCTAAAACTGTCATCTTTTAATTTGTACTTAAAAAATATATTAAACATAAAGAAAAAGCTGAAAAACTAGATTTAATATTAAATATAAAATGTCTTAATAAATCCACCAAACATGGATTCAAATACTCATGGGTATAATAATTTCACACTAGAGAAAAAGATGAAAACTTCCATGTGATAATTCAAAATTGTATTTTGACTTTCTCTCCATATACATGATATATTATAATTTATCTAATGATAGTGTGTGTGGGGTTTTAATCAAAAATAATTTTTTTGCCTAAAATTTGTACAAATAGATTCATCCCTAATTTATTTTCCATAAAATATTGAAAATAATTATTTCTAAAAACAAGTTAATAGTGAAAAAACCCATGATTGTTATAGTTTCTCCGTGACCTATGAAACAGGATGATACAAATTATTATGTTAAAGTGGTTTGGAAATATTATCAAAGCAAAATTTTTTTTAATTTTCAATCATTATTATAAAAATGGGATGAGATGGGTATCACTCAAACACAACCATGAGAAAGGTGAAGTTCAAAAATTTAATTGGTTGGCTACTAAAAACTCTGAAGCTATGGTATAAGGCAGAAAACATAGTTTAACAATCTTAAAACTTGCTAAAATGGAAGAGGTAGAGTTTGAACAAAACACAAAAACATTTACATATAATATTTTTATTTAAAACCTCTATTAAAATGACTGATTACATGCATTAAACTGGTATAGATAAAACTATTAAAAAATTAATACAAAAAGCCTTCAAAACATCTATATTATCCTTCTTCCTTGCTTAATATTAGATGCTTTGTTTACTTATATTCACTGACCTTATATTATGAGATATTCATGCTCTTACCAAGAATTATGTGCCCCAAAAACATTCCTTTATTATTCTTGCTTTGTTCCTTCCATTCTTCCTTCTCTCTTCTTTTTATTTGTCTTCTATATTTTTCTAGCAACCTATAGTTACATTCTCTTTCTACCACTTAATCTTGTCTCATTCTCCTTTGTTGTCTTATACTAATACTCTAACTTATCCACATACCAAATTATTTCCCTCTAATCCAAATGACTACCTAAGTTCAAATTTCAAACTATGGTGCAATAAATTTGATGAGTATTTTTATAGATCCAGGATACATGTAGAGAGTGGTAGATGGGAGGGTAAGAATAATATATTTTAACACTCCCCCTTATTCTTGAACTTATTTATATGTTCTACTAAACTATTTTAAACCCTTAAAACATCTTTATAACTTATTCTTAACTACCTATTTACTTTTGGATCAATTATGAGCATATTCAGAGTTATTCTATTCATGGTCAGAATAAGATTGATGGACCACAGAGCTAGCATGTATTACTTTAAAGATATATTGGTGGACTCTAGAGTGAGCCCAATGGAATATAGAGCTAAATTTGTGTACTCCAAAGCCATCCTAGTCGAATTTAAATCCAACCTGTATAACTCTAGAGCCAAATTGGTAGAATTTGAAGCCAGCCTGGTAACCTATATGGGCCTCCAGAGCCATCTTGTGGGTCTCAAGAACTAATGTATAACATTTCAGATATAATTTTGTTACATATATGACCCTTAATATATCTCTTAACTGTACAAAAATATATCTTGACAAAGTCTTACTAAATATATTAGTGAAATGCTACTCTAACTTACAAAATTTAATATTTATCACATAATTTTTGACTAACTCTCTAATGAAGTGATACATGATTGAAATATGTTTACTTATACCATGAGAATTGGGATTATTTGATAATTTAATTGAGGATTTGTTATCACAAAATATTTTTTGACACTCCTTGCTACTCCTTATGCAAATCTAACATGATTCTTCTAATCCATATGCCTTGGCATTGTGATGCATTCACTTTTATATGCTCTACTTCA
Organism: Torreya grandis; assembly: GCA_037957365.1. Taxonomy (NCBI): domain Eukaryota; kingdom Viridiplantae; phylum Streptophyta; class Pinopsida; order Cupressales; family Taxaceae; genus Torreya; species Torreya grandis. Next base: position 4,642 of record JARHVA010001258.1, read on the forward strand.
ACCTTGGAATGTGAAACTATGGGTTGTTTATTTGAATCCCATGAAATATATCCTAACACAATATGCAACACACATATATATGTGATCTTTCTATCATCAAGACTACTACTGCAATCACTATCATTATATCCAACTAACTAAAATTCATCTGCTATTGCATACAATAATCCATATCCTTTTGTTTCATTTAGACACATCAAGATCCTCTTACCTATTTTCCAATGTGTTTATTTTCATGTCTCCATGAATCTATAAATAAGGCTAATTGCATACATGATGTCTGGTCTAGTTGTATTCAAATACATCATATTTCACACTAAAATCTTGTATTGTGTGGGGTCTACATTGTTGTTACAATCTTCATTGTGCAACTTTAATATTTTTTTAGCTAGGGTTGATACTAATTTATTTTCCAACATCTTATACCTCTCCAAAATTTCCTTTTCATACTTATCTTGGCATATAAATATTCTTTCCTTCATTTTCTTAACTTCTATCCCAAGAAAGTACTTCAATAAGTTCTTAAATCGATCATTTCCAACTCCTTTTTTATGGTTGTTTTGAAAAATTTTATAGACTGATTTGAATTTTTGGTGAATATTGGATCATCTACATATAAAATAACAATAAAAATACCTTTGTTTCTTGTCTTGATTTAGAGCATGGGCTCACTATCACTTTTTATAAATCCATTGCTTAATAAGTAAGAGTCTATCTAGCCATACCATGCCCTTAATGCTTGATTGAGCCCATACAAATATTTATTGAACCTATATACCTTGTTATTGTTCCATACAATCTCAAACATAGGTGGTTGCCCCACATAAACCTCCTATTCTAACACTCTATTTGAGAAAGTTGATTTGACATCCATTTGATGCACCTTCCACTTGTGTTAAGAAGTTATAGCTATGATTGTTCTCACCATTTATATCCTTGTTACAAGATCAAATATCTCATTTTAGTCATGTCCAAGCCTTTTATTGTAGCCTTTAATAACTAGCCTTCATTTATCTTTCTCTGTCTTTCTTTTAGGTGTGGTTTTGGTTTTGTAAACCCACTTGACACCTATGACCTATTTTCCTATTATAAGGTCTACTAACTCCCATGTCTAATCTTTCTCTATTACAAGCATTTATTCATCCATTATTTCACACCACTTAATCTCCTTTATTGAATTCTTAAAATAGATAGGATGAGATGCTAAAAAGAGAGCAAAATTCATAGTTTCATCTTCAATCTCCCCATACCATCATTGCTCAAGGATCTTTTTAAGTGTTGAATTGAGTTGGAGGAGGATGAAGGTGACTCATGAACTATTCCTTGACATCTTTTTTGGTTTTTGTCTCTAGATGAATAATCCCATTTTTAAATAGGGCTCCAACTTGGTGTATGCATGGTTGTACCACCTATTTTTTAAGTTTCAAGAAAGGCTCCACTAGCCCTTATTTGCACATGCTACTCTTCTTGTCTATCTTCCCAAATTTCATCCTCAATTATTTAAACATCCCAAATAATTATAATATCCTTGGTGATAGGATTGTATAACCTATAAGCCTTTGATTTCTCATTATATCCAATGAAAATACAATTTTCATCTTTGTCATCCCATTCTGATCTTTGTTGCTTGGCCACATATACATATTCCATACATCCAAACATTCTAAGATGTTCAAAACTTAGTTTCTAGGTTATCCATGCTTCTTAAGGTATCATATCCCTAACACTCTTAGTTAGATAAATATTTATAAAACATATGGTTGTTGCTAAACCCTCAGACCAAAAATCATTAGATAAACCTTTCACCTTAAGCATGTTCCTTGCCATCTTTTGGATGGTATGGTTCATCCTCTCCACTATGCCATTTTTATACAATGTATACCTTGATGTAAATTGATTCTTGATGCCTTTATCCTTAAAAAACTCATTTGATATGAATTCTCCCACTCTAGATCCATTCTCAAAATATTTATGTAATGGCCACTTTACTTTTCAACCTTGGCCTTGAATTTATTGAAGGTTTAAAGTGCCTTTTATTTGTTCTTCAAAAAATACACCCATGTCTTTCTACTAAAGTAAGCTATGAATGTCATGAAATAAAAATTATTGGATAAATAGGTAGTCTTCATTAGACCACATAATTATGAATGTATTAGCTCAAGAAGAGCTCTTTCTCTCCAAGACTTACCCACAGGAAAGGGACTCCTATGTTGCTTCCCCAATATGTAGCCTTCACATAATTTGTTTGGTTATTATATGATGGGTAATGCTCTCACCATTTACTTCTTGTGAAGAAGGTTAAGCCCTCCAAAACTCAAATTCCCATACCTTAATTGCAAAAGAGTATATTCATCTACTACCATGATTTTGAATGTTGTTGGGAGCTCACTTTGCATCTTCAAGGGAAATAGTCTATTAATTTTCATCTTGAATAATGTAATATACCTATTGAAACCACTCCTATCAAAGATGATACACTCTCCATCTTTAAATCTCACCCTATATCCTTTTTGAACAAGCCTCCCAATGCTAATTAGTTTGTGCTTCAACCGATCAACATAGTAAATGTCATGAATTTGTCTCTTATGACCTTGCTTGGTGAAGATATAAATGTTTCCTTTTCCCATGATGGGGACCTTCTCATTGTTTCCCATCTTCAACACTATTTTTTTGTCTCATCAATGTGATTAAACATAACTTTGTTCATACTCATGTGGTTTCTACTATAACTATCCAAATACCATATTTATCTACTACTTTTCTTGGTAATGTTACATGTTATAACCAAATTTACCCCTTTCTCAATCCTATTAGGATTAGCCTCTTATGCCTTGGATAAATTTGAGAACTTCTTATTAAAATCATATTCTTTCTTTCTACACTCACTATAATATTGTCCATGCTTGCACTACAAAATTTGAATTTTGGACTATCTACCTAAAATGGCCCATACACGTAATAGATAAAATATCCAAGTAATTACTGTATAAATTATAAGAAGAGCTCATAGAACTTATTTTTCCATAATAAGTTTTATAAACAAACCCTATTTGTCTAAATTAAACCCAAAATATGTATTGATGAAAATAAGAAAGGCCTAAATTTTAATAGATTACTCCATTTATGGACTTCTACCACTATTGAAACATTATTTTTCTTCTCACCTATGTAGTACCTTCAAATTATTATAGGCTCATGTTTGCCTTTAATTTCTTTCTTTCTTATGGAGTCTGAATCTCTTAGATATGATAAGTTGATGGTCAATCCTAACTCATTGCATACAATATCCATCTCTTAATATGGATATTTGATGCATATCCTTCTCTATAAACCATTATCATATTGAGCTTGTATTCTTCCTCTTGATAATATTGTTCATTTGATCTTTTTAGAGTCTTCTCTCCTACCTCTTATACTAAAGATTAAATCCCTATTTTATATTCTCTTGAAAACATTCTTGTACCCACACTTTTCTACTCTCTCTTGTCTCCATGGTGACTTAAACACATTATTCTATTACTAGTATATCATTACCAACTAGCTCTTCAACTATCATTTCCATATTATCCTCTTGCTTCACATCTTCACTTTATTTAATATACAAATGAGCAAGTTGGACTAAACCATACTTTGTATTTTTCTTTTCCATATTCTCTAGTGTTGGGCCTACACATTGAACAAACACATTAAGGAAATCAAGAGTTCCCAAAAACACTTTTTCAACCTCTTCATCATACCTCATTGACATTTTACCCAACTCTTCTCCACTACTTTCATGCTTCTCATGGTTTTCACTCAAATTTCAGACTCCAAAATGCCCATTTTTAACAACCACCATGGTGGTCCTCTCCACATTCTTCTTTATATTTCCTTCTCCTTCAAATGGATGACATTCAAACATACTCTCCTTGTGTTCACTAACTTTCACATCAACCACCTATTTTTTTTCCTTCATGGAAACATACAAATTCTCATGGTTGTCTTTTTCATTCACCTCTATTAGTTCATTCAAGGAAACATGTAGCTTATCTTGGTTGTCCTCAACCCTTTTTTGCTCCAAAATAGAAAATAAAAATGCATTTTTTTCATTTTTGTGCATGATCAAACAATGGGTCTCCCTATTCTAGTTCAACAACTATCACATACATATCTTTTTTGAAAATGATTCTTTCTTATATGGGTTACTCATAATTTTCCTCCTCTTTGTTAGTTTTGAAATCAGATTTGAGACTCTAACATGGAAACCTCACTCTTTTGTTGTCTTTCAAGACAACCTTCTTATCCTCACATGTATCCTTCTCTATGAGATGTCCCAAAGTATACATGAGCTTCTTCTCATAATGCCTTTAATGTAAATATTCTTCTTTTATTATTTCTCAAAAAACAATACATGAAGCTTATTCATCCACTATATTTTAATTCTTGGGTGCACAACATGACACATAAACTTGGAAACCACATGTTCCCAACTTCTCACTTTCTTATTTAATTTTTATTATCTCATACCTTGGATAACCCTCTAATACTAAACTAAAACTCCACATGGTTTCTTGATCATAGATTTTACCCTCATGGGTCTTAAATATTTTCCTATTCAAACAATATGTCTAACTCCACTATCCAATTAGGCTCTCTTAACCATAATATAGAACAATATTATTGTTCGAATTAACTCTTTAACTCATCTTGACCTTTAATATTATATTTCTTCTCTTTGAATATTTTTCTTCACTTTTTTGGTCTCTCCCTAAAGAATCTAACCTTATTTTTAGGAAAAAAACCCTTATCATCATTTGTTATTCATCATCTATACTCACAACCATAACATATCAACTTTATGTAGTCTCCATCATTTCCAGTCTTGCTTGGAATTATATCAACATCTTTGTTAAGTCTTATACCTTTGGCGTTATTCCTCCTTTGTGTGTTTTATCTCCTTAACAAGCATGATTTTAATTCACAACCTATAATAGACTCAATCAAGAGTCTCTCTAACTTCATCAACACTTGTAGGACTTCTCTCAAACTTATGACAAACTTATATTCCCTCCTATGCAAGCTTATTTTTCACAAATTAAAACTAGCTATAAAAAAATTATTTTCCATAGACTATAATTAATTCAAGATCCTCTCACACTCAAACCAGCAAGGTTTTTCCATGATTTGATTCCAAATGGTGAAAGTACAACTAACGTGTCCAATTAAGGAAAACCTATTTCTTTGTGATGCTTAGTTTGGGTACACACACATAAGAAGAGACCAATTTAAAATTATACATGTGAAAATTCACCATAAATAACATAAAACACACTTTCTCCATTGATCAAATACCTCAAAATTAAATTAAGGTGTTGGTCATAACATTTCAAGCATTTCCTTTTTATACTCTTTTAACTTTGGTCCATTAAAAGTTCAACATTTTTTCTTCAATTATGTCCTAAAATCTACCAATACATTCACCCATATTCAACAATCCACTTTTCATCCTCTTCTGATTTGATTCAGTATCATATCCTATCCACCTTTATGTTATGGTTCCTTTCTTACCCAAAAAAAATATCTTTCCCAAGTCATTTTCTTGTCTCCATGTATTTTCAAATTATCCTTTCCCTAACATGAATAAAAACCCTATATTGACAAAAAATCTTGGTTCATAACATATCTATCACAAGAAAATTCATTTTTTTTGCCTAACATCATTGTATGCTTGCCACATGGACATTCATAAAAAATATGACAAACATAAGCCTGAACATAAGTTGTATTATTGCACCAATGAAATCACAAATAAAAATTTGTGAAATATCATGTAGATTTCATGATCTAAGATGGTCATTGAATAACCATGCCAAAATAAGAAACAAACAAAATCACACAAACATTTAACTATTGTTTTTTTATTGTTGATGAAAGATTGTCTATATGCCTTGGATGCTTCTGCATCATTTTTTAATTATTAAATTGGGTTGGAATGTATGTGAAAACCTCTTAATATTTTTATTAGTGATGTAATATTTAATGATAGATTAGATGCTCCTAAGTCATACACCAAGTGTAAGACTATGTGAGCACAATTCTCACAAATATGGTCTAGATTGTAGAACCATCCTTTTTGCTTATGTGTTAAATCCATGACACACCCTTCCACCATGTGATGTATATCCATATGTTAAAACCACATGTTGGAATGTAAACCATCCTTCTCTTCCAAACATTCATTCCACTATCCCCATTTTATCCCATACTAGCCTTGGGTTATCCTTCCCTACTAAATCTCAACACCTCCTTCTATTTATCCATTGTACACACTTGTATGGATTAAAAAAATAAACTTATCCATATACATATTGATTTTAATAAATAATATTTTATATTAATTTACATATGTTTAGGATATGATAGGGTCTTCCACCTCTTCCTTCAACAAAACATGTTCATCAATACACATGATAAGATGCCTCTTATTATTATCTTCCCTTTAATGGACATAGAGTGTACCTCAACCCATCCTTATTTAACATTCATGATATTAAATTTTACATCATACAACATATCACTATCAAATTTCCATGACCACCACATCAAAACATTGCATGCATCCAAGGGTAAGACATCACATAAGACCTTAGCTTGATATCTACCAAATTTCATATCCACTTCACAACATTCCATTTTAGTGATATCATTCCTCCATAAAAACCAAGAAATATTTATGGCCTTAGGTGTGGTGTACACATCAAATTCATATTGCATACCACTTAAGTGGACACTAAATTAATCTAAATTTCCATAAGAAACCAAAAAAAATTCAACACTTAACTATTTTTTTGCACTTGGTTAAAAAATGTGTCTTCTCTTGCAATCTTCTCCATGCTTTCTCTCAACCTTGAAGGCTCTCCTCATTATAAAATTATTTCCTTATTTAATTTTTTTTATGCTTATGGGATGCTATAGAGTCCACATATTCTTGTGAAACTTTCACCCTATATTAATTTCTTATTATTTCACTATTACATTGAGAATGATGTCAATCATAAACATGGTGATCAAATTCTCCACATCTATAGCATATTCCATTGAATGATATTCCTATTTCTCATCCATAACTACCCCTTCCTATTGTGGAGGTGTTTATTCCTCTTGCTTATTGATTTAGATTTTGAGAAGTGATAGATCTTTCGTCATTCCAATGTTTATCACCTTCATGGGATGGATGTTTTTAACTACTTTTGAACCTCCTTCTTCCTCTTGAAACACTTTTTTTCCTTCTAGACATCTTCTCTTCTACCCTTAAATAAATTCATATTCTTCATAAATTCTATGCAACCTTACTAAGTTGGTTTCATCTTGAATATTCAAAAGAATTGTAATGACATATATTTATACTTTTTTGATACATACTATTATATTTTTAAAGGTTTTTAACATTTTTAATCTAAAAATGATACGTATTAGTATATTTTAAGGGTTATCAATATTTTTATTTTAAAAAATCATATTTTTTAAAACATTAATTGAAGTTTGCATCAATGTTTATTATAAAAAATTATGACATACAAATAATAAACATATAAAAGAAAAATGATTCAATTTTTGTGGTTTTAACTCTAATAATTCATATTGTATCAATATTTATGTCAACAACTTATAATTATTTTCAATTACTTGCAATTCTTTGTCAATCCATTGTCATTATTTTTTACTTAAAAAGAATATTTTTATGTTTTAATTTATTAAATCATCAAAGAGGTCAATTAAATTTTACATAACATGAGATACTATACAAAGTATTATAAAAAGTGAAAACAATAGTACTTAATAACTTAAAAATGAAAGTCAAGATGTAATTGAGAGTAAAA
>JARHVA010001258.1:17500-177500 GCA_037957365.1 Torreya grandis
GAAATTTACAAATATAAATGCAAATGTTAATGCCCTTCTTGTTGAATTAGTATTATAAATATATAAAACCAATCTCATAATAAATATTAGGACTCTCACTCTCCCACAACACCTGTAGACAAGCATGTAGCAAAGGGACTCCCATCTCGTTGCAATTGGTTGGTCTGCCCATAGTAACTAGGCTTATACCTATAGGTTGCCTACATTACTTGAACCACAAAACTTCAATGAGCATGCTCATAACATCATGACTTCATGTTGGATTGAAGAGTTTTCTATAGACACTCAGTATCTCCACAACTAAAGGAGTAGTTGTCGATACCATCACTACAGAAGCTTGCAGTAACTACACAGAGCAACCACCTTCAACATTATCTGTTGCAATATGAAACTAGTTTGAAAGACACATCCAACTATCTAAAGATAGAATGGATGTTTGAAGGGACTCTCCCACAAGCTTATAGTCCAGTAATAAAACACATGTAAATGTAAATATTGTAATAATGATTATAAAATGGTCTTAATTATTATTAAAATCAATTCCAATCAAATTTCACTTCATTTATAGAGTGTTCCTCACTAAAATTATGAACTATATAAGCTTGGATTATAATTTTTTGGAGAATGATTCAATCATATGAAAAAATATATTTATTTGTTTAACATATACCACTAGTTTCAACTTCTATTCAAAAAGTTCCTTCTAATACTACAACTATTGTGAAGTTTTTATTTTCTTATAAAAATGAAACCACACACACACACACAATATATGTGTGTGTGTGTGTGTGTGTGTGTGTGTGTGTGTGTGTGTGTGTGTGTGTGTGTGTGTGTGACTCTCCCACAAGCTTATAGTCCAATAATAAAACACATGTAAATGTAAATATTGTAATAATGATTATAAAATGGTCTTAATTATTATTAAAATCAATTCCAATCAAATTTCACTTCACTTATAAAGTGTTGCTCAGGAAAAGTATGAACTATATAATCTTGGATTGTAATTTTTTGTAGAATGATTCAATCATACAAAAAAATATATTTATTCATTTAACTTATACCACTAGTTTCAACTTCTATTCAAAAATTTCCTTCTAATACTACAACTATTGTTAAGTTTTTATTTTCTTATAAAAATGAAACCACACCCACACACACACACATACCTATTTTTATACCTATTTTTCATACCCCCTCAATTTTTTCCAAAACTAATACTTTTTCTACCGTAGAGATGACTTAGTCATGAAATTTAAAATTGTGATGGGGACATCGTCAATTAGTAGTATAGTTAGATGCATATTTTTTTATTATGAATTGATGATGATTACATGATGAATTCATGTTTATATTTTGAGTGGTTTTGAAAATCATAGTGGATAAATAAATAAAATGTGCATATATATTTAACATTATGAATGTTTGTGATCAATAATCTTATCTTTTAGCCATAATCAGGTTATAAGACAACATTTTAGTTTGAAATAATATCATTTTGTATGATTTCAAAGTTGTAAATATTATATTTTTATATGATATATTTAGATTGATCTCAGTTGATTTTGAGTGACCATAATGATATTGGGATTAGACTCCTCAATTTTGGAACAACATGAACAATTTGTGGGGACTGATTGGATATTTCACTAGCATTATGAGACTTGGTTTAAAACAAATAAAAGTGTTATATATATAACCTTGTTTGTTCGATGTTCAAATTATAAGTCATAAATTATTGTAGTTTCAGAAATCACTATTTTTGTGTCCAAATTCATCATTTCATTTGTTTTGGAAATCATATGATTTTCCTATTTGAAAATAAACCTCAATTGGGCAGATTTAAATCATAAGGAAGATTATTTTGAAGCAATACAATTCATATTAGAAAAATAATCATTTTTATTTTATGAATTATTTTTAGGGCTCACTTTCATTTCTTTGATATAATATAATTTTAATTTTTTTGACATATTGAGATTAATTTGTTGCTTAAATCAATTGATTGTAAGGATATAAAGGGATCTTAAAATTCTAAGTGTTTAATTCTATATCCTATTTAGCTAAGGTTCCTAGTTCGAGCATTTCCTAAACCTAAGTTCTAAAGGTAATTAATTACTTTCAAAAAATCCCACCCTAGGATGTTTTATCCTAAGTCTTGAAATGATAATATTAAACCCATCAAACATGATGAAGTCTAAGTCTTAAGTCTTTGGTGTTTTTTGAAATCCAAGTAATGGTATTATGTTTCAAGATATGTTCAATGATGAGTTGGAATTTAAAAGGAACTGCATTTGATGGTGAGTTTGGATTTGACATGGCGTTTAGTTAATAGACATTGTCTAATTAGTAGCCCATTTAATATTTTCACGGCATATTGAGACATCATTTGAGTTGGCATACAACATGGCACCAATCAGCAAGTAATATAATGTGAAGCATATCCAATGCTTAGAGATCATGATAGAAGATTTGGTGGCAATGAAAAATTTATGCTGAGGTGACATGCCTCAATTATTGGAATTTGGTAAAGGTTTAGTAGGCAATCTAGTGATGACTAAGTTTGATTATTATACTAGCCTAGTTGGAGACATTGCTAAGTATATGATTGATTTTGATGAGCTAATAAAAATAGTATATGTCATCAAGATCGTTATGGTGGATGGTGGAAAATAAAAATATGTCATTTTTATTGGGTTTTTAGTCATTTTATGAAGCTTTCTTGTAGAAGCGAAGCTCTATAAATTTGGATTTTGAGTTTGCAAAGAAGGATATTGAATGGAAAGATTATATAAAATTATTACCAGGTATACCATGAATAGATTTAATGAGTTTTAAAAACATTGTATGAGTTATTGGATAGTTTTAGAAAGAAAAATTATGATGGTCTACAAGTTGATAAGTTTTGAAGAGGTTATCTATTTGGATCTATGTGTGAATATTTTGAAGAGTGAATGATATTATAGTCTTGGATATCCTTCTCATGCATGAGTGATGGTAAATATTGATTTTGATTTTTTAATATATTTTTGGTCATCGATGAAATGAAGAGTGATTTGGGTTCAAAATTAGGTGTTAAAAACTATTTGAAGTTTTTATTGATATCTGTGGGCTTTCAATAAATAGTATAAAATAGTGGTTATGATGCTTCAAAATTTATCATCTCAAGTCTCAAAATTTTCATCACAATTTTAAGATGAAAAGTTAAGTTTTGCATGTTTATGCTTTGAAAATATTATGAAGTCATGGTATGATCTATCATGAAAGGATTATGGTGTGTATATATCAGTTTTAGTGTCTAAAGACATTTTGAATGAATGTCATGGAAATAAGCCTTATCAAGTTTTAAATAAAGGATGAGTCTCTCATCTTTGGGATTAAATTTTGGGTTTCAGTAGGTCTATTATTTTTGGAGTATATGATGTTTTAGTTTTTAAAACCATATCCTTATGATGAGGTTTTTAAAGGTTTTTAAAACTTGTTAATCTGTGTCAAGGTTTTGGCATAAGGTGAATCTATATATGCCCTAAAATATTGATGTTTTTAAGTCATTAGTTATGTATTTCATACTTACCTTGGGTTTTAAAATATTTTATTTCCTAAGATTTTAGTTGTTATTGAGCTTCATAAACTTTGGATTTCTATAGAAGCAAATTTTGTTTGTTTGTTTTATGATCATGTGATAGCTATATACAAAAAGTTTTGAATGTTTATGGTCGACCACAATGTAGAATTTTATATTAGAAAGTTATCTAATATATAAATATGATGATCTAGAAGTTGTAAGATTCATCTACCAGCTTCATTTACAAATATTGGTTTTAAAGAGAGTTTGATAAAATATGAACTTTCTATTGAGCCTATACCTCAGTATCAAAGTCATTGGTTTTGTTTTGAAATTAAAAGTTGAAATAATAGTACCTTGAAGAAGTTAGTTATTTCTCAGTTGAAATATTGATGAGGATCATATTTTGAACAAGTGGTTTCTACTTCAAAATATTATTTGGTATTACATTTTGAAAAGTATTAGGTCAAAATCATGTTTCATAACTATTGTGGGTTTGATTCAAGAATTTAAGAAAAAAAAATTGTGAAATTTTATCAGGGTTTCATTTTAAGTTTTGATAGTATATGGTTTATATTCAAAAGTTTATAAGTTACTTTCTAGTTTGAAATATGACATAAACTAGTATAAAAACAATAATATATGATTTAAAAACTACTAAAAACTGGATATACATGACCAAACATGATCACATGACCATTAGTAGTTTATTGCCAATCATTTATAACATGACCAAATTGATGACTAAACCATTTTTAGTCCTTTATTGGTTGTTTTCATTAATAAATTTGATAGTATATTTAGTCATTTATTGTTATAATCTGGTCACATATTTAGTCATTAATTTTTGTTAACTAGTCACTTATTTAGTCATTTTTATTCACTGATTTCTATCCATTGGTAGTGTATTTATTCATTAATTTTAATCATAATTTTGATCAATTTGGTAGTATATTTAGTCATTTTTATTCACTAATTTCACTGGTGATCATTGTATCTTGATCATATTTATTACATTTTTGGGGAAACTTAATTACACCAACATATAATCGATATAATCATAAATGCTCACTTCTTGAAAGAATAATTTATAAAACCTTAAATATGGATTATAAATGATGATTATAGACACCCATTACACTATTTAACTTGTTACATTCTATAGTTGAGGGTATCTTTTCATCTTCCATTGGATAAATAAGTAATAGTACAGATATTTTAAATATATCTATCTATTAAATGTGGAGATATGTCAAATTTTAGACTCCTATTTTAGATTTTTCACATACCATACTAATTAAGACTCCATTAACTTCTTCATTAATTTATATTTGACAAGAGTATGAAAAAAATTAAGTCATAATATGAGGTACAAGAAAGGTAATTCCAATTAGGCTAAAAATTGCTTAAGTTATCTCCAATTAAGTAATAAGAGTACCTTAATATTAGGAACAAGAAAAGTATCTCCAATTACATTAGAAAATAATGGATTCATGTGGCCATGAAACTTTTAAATGGCCCATGTTGTATGGGAGTGATCTTTAATTTTATTCACATACCACATAGAATGCAAAAATATTATTATGCTCAATATGTAGAGCATGACTATGATGAATCCATGAATATTTATCATGAATAAATATTTAAAACATTAGGGAATATAGATTAATCTAATATAAAACTTAAGATGAATTAATAAATGTTTGGGTATTAGATACAAGTGCTACCAAACATATGACATAATGATGAGACTTCAAAACATATGACATAAAACACAAAAAATCATACTCAATCATTCATTTGAACATAAATAAATAGCTATTAAGAAGGCAAAATACTAAAATTTTATTAAAAAAAAGTGTTCTTACAACAGATACAAGATATAAATATGTGTCTTTGCTTTGAAAAATATATTAATACAAAGTGTGTTTCTCAGTGTTGTGACTAAGAAAACTAAGTTATAATGCCTTTTTTTTCTTATTCAAATCCAAAATAGACAAAAAAAACCTAATAATTTCTCTAAACAACACATTCAAACTATTTCATAAAGTAGTGGGCTAAGTTATCTAACAACTAGTACATGATAAACATCAGCTATGTCATTTTTTTCAAATATTTTAGTGGCCACCATGTGAAGGTCCCTTATTTCTCTTTTAGATGGAAAAATCCATCTATTTTATCTTCATAATAAAGTGGTATATTACATGTGACCTTTAAAACATTTACATTTACATCTATTCCTTTCAATTTGACTCCATGTACAATAGATAGTGAGTGAATCTACCCAATGCCCATAGCAACACCATCAAATGGATCCAACACCTAGAATTTATCCCATTCTTGGATTTTATCAATAAATTTATATAAAAATAAATAAATACACATTATATTGAGATATAAAACACACATTATATTGTAAAAATGGAGTAGGTTAATGGTCACATACAAAGTTATAAAGAAAATCTAAATCGATTCTAGATTCTTTGAGAAGAAAATGGTGACTTAAGGAAAAGGAATTCACAAGGTTTTGATGGAAATTTAGGATATGTAAAAGTTGAAGTGATTGAAAGGGAGAATATTTTAATAGGATCAAACATGATTGAACTAGGCCACAAGAAACAAGGGCCTAAGCATAAGACATATTCCAATAACAGGGAGGGTTTCCCTATGAGAGGAACCCCTAACCAAAGACCTGAGATCCTCAACCTTTTTGAATAGTTTGATCAAAAGATGTGGGATAAAATTACTTCTTAGAAAGGAGAATGGCTCTCATGGGTTGGGAGACTTATAATGACAAAAGTGGTTATCTCAGCCATGCCAATCTACACCATGTCTTGCTTGGCACTTCCGAAGGAGGTAGAGAAAAAACTTGATCAAGTCATGAAATTTTTTTTTGGTGAGGTACAAAGGAGAAGGACAAGATAGCTCTTGTGGCTTGGGACAAGATTTGTAGATCCAAACAAGAAGGCGGGGTTGGCTTGAGAAATTAGGCAATTCAAAATAAAGTATTAGGGTCTAAACTAATTTGGAGGATGCATAAAGAACCCACAGTAAATGGGCCTAGAATTTGAATAGGGAATATTTGGGAAATGTCTCTTATGAAGGGATTTTGACAATCACAAACACCCCAAAAGGATTGAGGATATAGAACTTCATGAATAATTACAAATTGGGCATCATGGATTTAATATCATGGGGTTTTCATGATGGTAACAAAGTTAAATTTTTTTCTGATTCTTGGGTAGGATATCCAAAATTGGATGACATTATAGACCATTTGCATATCAAGGAGACCCTCTCTAGGGTTTGGGGGACAAAGGTTAAATATTAAATAATTCTAAATCCAACATAAGGAGGTGTAGGCTAGAAATGGAGGGATTTTTTAATATTCAATTTTAACCCCCAAGAGATGGATAGTCTCAACTAGGAATTAAAGAAAAGAACATTGGTTATTAGACAAGGAGAGGACTCCATTGTTTGGTGTGGTTCAAAGAATAGGATTTATTCAATTAAGGCAGGATATATAGGTATATTAAAGACACAAGGAGGTATGAGGAGCATCATCCCTCTTCAATATTGTTTGAATAATTTTGGAATTCCTTAAGCAAGATTATTCACTTGGGAAACTCTGAAGAAAAGGATTCCAACTACTGAAAGATTTAGGAAGATTGGTTTCCATGGTCCTTCTTGATGTCATTTATATAGATCTAAAGAGGAGATAGTGGATCATATTCTTCTTAGATGTCAATTATCTTTTAAATGATGGGGTGGTTATGCACAAATCTAGGATAGAAGATTGCCCTACCTAATTGTTGACCATTTTAGCCCTGTAGGCCAAAATTGATCCCCTTCTTCCCTTGCTATTCAGAGCCAGTCATTTTCAGGTTGTACAAGTTCATCAGCCTTGGTTCAAGTGGCTTCAAGTTAAATGCAAGGTTCATCAACCTTGGTTCAATTATGTTGGTTCAACACTTTGGTGTTGGTTCAATGCTTTGGTTCAATCGCTTTGGTTTAATGGATGGTTCAACGAGGAGATTTAGCGAACAGTTCAAGGGTCTCGATGTGCAGCGTTGAAACTTTTTTGGTTCAACGAATTGGTTCAATGGCTTAGTTAAATTCCATTAGTTCATTAGCTTATTTTAAGGGGATCAGTGTGCATCATTATACCATTGAAGTAGTTTAATGAGTGGTTCAAGTGAATGGTTCAATCGACTCGGTGCGCAGTGTTGAATTGTTGAACCGATTGAACCGTTGAACCATTTTTGGTTCAACGAATGGTTCAATGGGTCAGTTCAATGAGGTGTCCCATAGTCAAAGGTTGAAAATCCCTTGCAGAGGGTAGTCAAAGGTCCAAAATCCCTTATAAAGGCTAGTTAGAGTTTCAAAGGTAGCTGAAGGGATTTAAAAGCACACAGAAGACTTAAGCTTTGAAATGAATTCTTTCAAACTTTTTATTCAAAGGAATTCCTTTGGAAAAAAAGCCCAAAGGAATTCAGGGAAAGGCCATCGATTCAAAGAACAAGCTTGAACCATTTCAAAGTGGCCAATTCTAGCATAATTTTTGTCTGCGAGAAAAAATCCCAAAGCAAACTATCTGCAGACAAAAAGTCTATGAAATCCTGGAAGAACCCGCCAAAGAGCTGAAGGCCCCAAAAAATTAGGTGCCCTTGTGAGGGACTCTCAACCAAAATGAAGGGGCACTTTCCAAAGGTAAAAGGGTCACCTTTCCTTCAAGAAGGTGCTAAGAAGAGAATCCATAGAAAAGGGCAAAGTAGGAAGCTAAAGGAAAGTCCAAGGGCAACGGGCTCGAGGATGACAAATTTAAATCTATGAAAAAACCATTTGTTTTGAACTGCCTAAGCACCAACCATGGAAAGGTCCAAAGGAATGTAGTGGCCCACCAGAAGATTACCCCCCAGGGCTGAAAGAGCAAAAAGAAGATAAGAAGCAAAAAAGATAAAGCAATTTAAGTGGCGAAGGGAAGGTGAGTTATTCCCAGACGCGTGGCGTGGCCTATTTTTCTCCAAGTTGGAATTTAAGAGGGGATAAACTATAGTTTGTTTATAGAAAAGAGGCATGGCCATGTTCTTACATTAATGTTTGAATGCCAAAGTCAATTTTGGTGATTGTACAACATGGTTCCAACAGGCCTTTTCTGAAGAATGACATCAGTAATAGTGGTTTCTTCTTCCCAAGGTTCCGGAACACACATGGGCCACTTACAAAAATGAGCACCAAAATCTTTTCTAGGAAGTGCCAAGTTCTCTTCCTCTTTCTATATATTGTAAACTTCTCTTAGGAGAATGGCATCTCTCAGCCTTAAGGCAAAACTCTACCCAAAAAACTCTCAGGCTTGTAAGGCAGAGCTCTGCTAGAATTTTACCTTGAATCGAAACATAGCATTTTTACCTCCATTCTGAGTTTTGCATCTTTAGTATGTGTCTATGCCTTGATTCTATGTTAAGTCATTTTCTTAATGCTTTTGTAGAATGATTTTAGCATGTCTAGTGCATGTTTTGAGTTTCATTTTACAGGTCTATCGAAAGTGTCCCTAGAGGAGTATAGGTGAAGTTGATAGGCTGCTACAGTGTCTCAGAACGCCTCTAGTAGTTATTTCCTCCCTGTATCTCCATGGACCCCTGACCCACTGATGCAAAAGGTTTTCTCATGTCAAATGAAGTGTATGGGAGCTTGTTCTTTGTGGAAAGTGTATGTTTAGGTGGAGTAGATCACACCTTTTTGGTGTATCACCTTTTTAATTTTTAGGCTTAGGTTCTATTTTTAGCATCTCTCTCTCCCTTTTCATCCCCCCCTTTTTTCATTTTATTTGTTAGCAGTAGGAGAAACCAGGGCCAAAAAGATACATCAGAGGGAGCTAGCCCTCATATAGAGACTCTCCCCTCTAGCTTCGTCGGTCCCACAGGTGAGAGGGGAGTTTCCATTGTTGCGTGTCAAAAGGTAGCAGCTTAGCCTCCTACCCTGGGTACAAATCCACTGCATCAACAATTTTTGGCACACCCAATGGGACTAACTAGGATAAGTTGTGTCCAAAGAGTTGAAGAATTTTTGGTGTGTTTTTTAACCAACCAGCCTTTGGAGGCTTTTAAATCAAACACCAATGGTGACTCTGAGTTAAATCAATTGGTTAAGTAGTTCTAGTACCATACCATCAAGAAACAATATTTTGGTATGTATAATCCCACCATTCAGAGCCATGGACCCTATTTTCCTTGGCCAGCATGTCTATGATCATCACCAGCCTTATGTTGATCCTTATCAAGTCCAATATGACTGGTCCCCGCCCTACATAAGCTATATCATCCTTATGTCCAATCTTCTCAATATGTCATTTCTCCCACTCAACCTAGTCTCTTTGCCAATCAATCCATTTATACCTTCAAATGAGCACTGTTGGGATATGAAAAATATGTAATAGATCTTGACACCAAAAGGGGATGTGCCCAAGAAATTCTTGATCACATCATCCATCAAGTGAAGAATGCACTGGATCAGGTTAAAAAGGAATGGGCTCCTATTTAAAGATCCAATTGGCACAGGCTTATAGGTGAGATGTTGGATGTGAGTGGTTTGATTGCATCTTTGGAAGAGAAGTTGAGTATTCATGAAAGGCAGCCTTACCAAGTCTATCAACTTGCATACTCATTACCCCAAGTATCATATCAGTGATATACAGCCCCTGCTTATGAGCCAAGTCAAGCCTATCAAAGTCCTTTCCCTAATCATGTTGAGGAGAGTTCTAAAATAGCAAATCTTGTATTTAAGGCTAATCTTGATAGACAGATGGAATTGGCAAACCTTCAGATGCAGCAGTCTATTTTGCTAGTGAGGGAAGTGGAATCTAAATATTCACTACCCTCTCACATTGTGGCCCCATCACCCCCAAAGGAGATGCCCAGTCTGAATAGATTGAGCTGGAATAAAGTGGTTGAGTCATGGAATAACAAGGAGGAGAAAGACATTGCTTAGGAGTGTGAGGTATAGAATGAGGATAGTCCTTTTCAAGTCCCTCCCACCCTTCCTCAAGAAGCTTCTTGCATTTTAATGCAACCTTCATGCACTCCCCATCTCTATGATGACTCCCACGAGCTCCAAGAGGTACAAAATGAGGATGATCTAGCCAAGCGGATTGAGGAATTAGAAAAGAAGATGAGACTACTTAGAGAAAGAGAGATGGAGTTTTTAGACTTTGTAGAGGAGCCGATGCCAAAAGACACCCCTTCCACCAAT
Source organism: Torreya grandis (assembly GCA_037957365.1). Taxonomy (NCBI): domain Eukaryota; kingdom Viridiplantae; phylum Streptophyta; class Pinopsida; order Cupressales; family Taxaceae; genus Torreya; species Torreya grandis. Next base: position 28,311 of record JARHVA010001258.1, read on the forward strand.
ACACAAGCTAATTTCAATATTGATGAAGTGTTGGTAAAGTGGAGGGAAAAAAATCAAGAAATCTTGGCCCAAGGTCTGCCCCATCCTATTCTAGAGAAAATCCCCTCTTGTGTGCCAAATCCTTTCTATCAGATGGTGCTTGCTCATTCTGACTCATCTAATGCATCAATCGATCCTACCCTCAATCCCATGCACCTAGCTTTTCAACACACCTCTTTTTAGATAGCTCTTCCTGTACATGAGTAGACCCTCCCAAATCTTTCCCAACCTCCTCAAGTCTTTCAACATGATCTCTAAATTCTAAGCTGGAAGAAGGAACATCATGAACCAGCTCATGACCTTGAAGAGGATAAAGTTGCTACTTGTTCATAGGAGCAAGATTCCATTCCCAAGATCTTGAGTTGGAAGCAAAATTTGGAATCTTGGGGTAGAAAAGAAGAGGAAGAGAAAAAAATTTCTCAAAACCTTGAAGAAGATGGGGCTACTCCTGCTCCTGCTCCTGATGATGATTGTGACTTTTGGGAAAGGCTTTTCTAAGAAGATATGGATAGGTAGATTATAGAATTGGAGTCCAGAGTAGGTCTCCTCAGTGAACGTGTGATGGACATTTTAGACCAAATAGTAGATTCCATGTCTAAATACACTCCATCCACACACCTCCAAGAAAGCTATCAGGCCTTACTTGATATAGATTATGCTCAGTTTATGACTGACCAGGGAGACTTCATGAGTACAAATGAGGAGGGGATCACCATTAATGTCATGGAAGAGCATGGAAAACCTCTTTTTCATGTTTTGAATGATTCATTTAAGGTCGTTGGGGTGGGCTACACTATTCTTCAAGGAGGTTATGAGATAGATAAGAGTGGAGAAGGCGACATTGGGATTCAAACAAGTATGCAAAGAGGCTACATGTTTTCAAATTTACCCCTTCAAGAGGTTATTGAATCTAAAGATACCTTCTTTGAAATCATTAAGGAAGATGATCATACCATGGAACTCAAGCATGAGGTAGAAGAGAACAAGCCAGTCAATGATGCATATCAAGAGGCTTATGGTGATGAGCCAATAGCCATTGATTTCTTGATGAGATACACTAGCCTGAAAAACCAATAGGAGGCAAGCTTCTAAGAATGAATAGAGTACGTATACATTGGAAGCATGTTTCAATCTAATCTACTCGGGTGTAAGCCAGCTGAGGTGACAAGCAAGAGGAACAGGTCACCAGCTTTCCTTTTCTTTTAGCTACTTGCCTGGCACCATAAGTCTTCTTGCCAGGAAGGGAACTTAATAAATTTTCCATTTGATCTAGGATGGAGGCAAATATTCCTAGTTAGTTATGCATAGTAGTTTGTTTTTAGTTTCCCTTCCTACTTTCCTTAAGTGTAGTTCACATAGGTAGTGTTTTTAGCCTTGTGTGTGTTTTCCTTTATGTGTGCGGTAAAAATCTTCATGTTTGATTCTTGAATCTTTGAGGGGCTATTATTAACTTTGTTCAAGTTGTATCTGAATCTATGCCTAATGGACTACAAAGCAATTGGTCTCTAAGCATAGTAGGCATGCTTCCCTTGGGAGTCGCTAATTTATTGACCATTTTGGCCCTGTAGGCCAAAATCAGTCCCCTTCTTCCCTTGCTATTCAGAGCCAATCATTTTCAGGTTGCACAAGTTCATTAGCCTTGGTTCAAGTAGCTTCAAGTTTAATGCAAGGTTCATCAACCTTGGTTTAATTACGTTGGTTCAACGCTTTGGAATTATTTCAACACTTTGGTTCAATCGCTTTAGTTCAATGGATGGTTCAATGAGGAGATTTAGCAAATAGTTTAAGGGGCTCAGCGTACAATGTTGAACCTTTTTTGGTTTAATGAATTGGTTCAATGGCTTAGTTTAATGCCATCAATTCATCAGCTTGTTTCAAGGGGCTCGACCCGTAGCATTAAACCATTAAGCCAATTCAATGAGTGGTTCAAGCGAATGGTTCAATTAGCTTGGCGTGTAGTGTTGAACCATTAAACTGATTGAATTGTTGAACCATTTTTGGTTCAACGATGGTTCAATGGGTCAGTTCAACAAGGCATCCCACAACTGAAGGTCCAAAAGCCCTTACGGAGGGTAGTTAGAGTTTCAAAGGTAGCTAAAGGGATTTAAAAGTGCACAAAAGACTTAAGCTTTGAAACAAATTCTTTCAGACTTCTTATTTAAAGGAATTCCTTTAGGTAAAAAGCTTGAAGGAATTCAGGGAAAGGTCACCAGTTTAAAGAACAAGCCTGAAGCATTTCAAAGTGGCCAATTCTTATGGACTTTTTATCTATGGGAAAAAAGCTCAAAGCAAAATGCCTACAGACAAAAGGTCCATAGAAACTGTTCACAGACAAAAAGTCTGCAAAAACCCAGAGGAGCCTGCCAAAGAGTTAAAGGCCCCTGAAGGGCAAGTGCCCTTGCGGGGGACTCTCAGCCAAAATGAAGGGGCACTTTCCAAATCCTGAAGGGTCACCTTCCCTTTGGGAAGGTGCTAAGAAGAGAATCCATAGAAAAGGGCAAAGCAGGGAGCTGAAGGAAAGTCCAAGGGTGACGGGCCCTAGGACATCAAATTTAAAGCTATCAAACAACCATTTGTTTTGAACTGCCTGAGCACCAACCATGGAAAGAGCCAAAGGAATGTAGTGACCTGCCAAAAGATTGCCCCCAGGGCTGAAAGAGCAAGAAGAAGACAAGGAATAGAAAAGACAACAATTCAAGTGGTGAAGGGAAGGTGAGTTATTGCCAGATGAGCGACGTGGCCTATTTTTCTCCAAGTTGGCATTTAAGAGGGGACAAACTACAATCTATTTATAGAAAAGAGGTGCAGCCATGTTCTTACATTAATGTTTGAATGCCAAAGTCAATTTTGGTGATTGTACAGCATGGTTCCAGTAGGCCTTTTCTGAAGAATGACATTAGTAACAGTGGCTTCCTCTTCCCAAGGTTTAGAATACACATGGGCCACTTGCAAAAATGAGTACCAAAATATTTTCTAGGAAGCACCAAGTTCTCTTCCTCTTTCTATATATTGTAAACTTCTCTTAGGAGAAGGGCATCTCTCAGCCTTAAGGCAAAACTCTGCCCAAAAATCTCTTGGGCTTGTAAGGCAAAGCTCTGCCAAAATTTTACCTTGAATCAAAACATAGCATTTTTACCTCAATTCTAAGTTTTGCATCTTTAGTATGTGTTTATGCCTTGATTCTATGTTAATTCATTTTTGTAATGATTTTACAGAATTATTTCAACATGTCTAGTGCATGTTTTTAGTTTCCTTTTATAGGTCTGTCAGAAGTGTCCCTAGAGGAGTATAGGTGAAGTTGATAGGCTGCTACAGTGTGTCTCTGAACACCTCTAGTAGTTATTTCCTCCCTGTATCTCCATGAACCCCTGACCCACTGATGCAGAAGGTTTTCCCATGTCAGATGAAGTGTATGGGAGCTAGTTCTTGGTGGAAAGTGTATGTTCAGGTGGAGTAGATCACACTTTTCTGGTGTATCACCTTTTTACTTTTTAGGCTTAGGTTCTATTTTTATCATCTCTCTCTCTCCCCCTTTTCATCCCCCCCCCTTTTTTTCATTTTATTTGTTAGCAGTAGGAGAAAGTAGGGCCTAAAAGATACATCAGAGGGAGCTAGCCCTCATCTAGAGGCTCTCCCCTCTAGCTTCACCGGTCCCACAGGTGAGAGGGGAGTTTCCATTGTTGTGTGTGGAAAGGCAAGAGCTCAGCCTCCTACCCCAGGTGCAAATCCACTACATCAACACTAATGATATAATGGCTTTGTTTCAATACTAACCCAATATCAAAAGACATTCTACTTATCATTGTTTATGGTTGATAAGTCCCAAAATTATAATCTAGGAAATTTGGAAGGAATGGAATAGAATATTGTTCCAAGACAAGGAAATGAGTCTCAAATCCCTCCAAAACAAGATTGAAGCAAGTATTATGGAAATAGTTAACAAATTAAACTCTATTAGGTTAAAGGAGGCAGTTTTTTTAGACTAGGATGCTAGTATGAGGTTCCAATGGGTGGTTTGATAATTACCCCTATTATAGCTCAGAGGGTCAGAATAGAAAAGAATAACGTCAATAAGTAGTTTAGAGAGAGAGATGTTAGTAGGATGGGTAAAATTAAATTTTGATGGATAGGCTAGATGCAATTTGGGGGCTTTAGGGGTATGATGTATAATTAGGGATTGGCAACCAAGGCATTAGTCACTTCTAATAAACCACTTTTGGAAGGCACTAATAATAAATTCAAGTTCAAGGCCTTATTGTATGGGTTGTTTCTATGTAAAATTATCAAAGCTAAGAAAGTGGAAATTGAAGGTCACTTGGTGATTGTCATGAATGTTATAATAATAGGGAAGACTCCAAACTAGAAGCTAAATGTTCTCTTATAAAATGCCCAAAAAATGCTATAAATTTATAATGTTTTTATAGACAACCACATTTACCATGAAGGAAATGGTGAGGAGGATTTTTTAGCAAATAAAGGAGTCGATGAAATTGAGGACACTTTTATTTTAGAGGATGAGATTTAATAAATTCACTTTAAGCGTAATGGTTTTTAAATATTTTAGTGAAGGCTCCCAACATGCTTGGACATGCTTGGCAAGATCTCCCAAAGCTTGGAAATTGAGCTCCCTCAAATGCCATTAATGAAGTTGAGTTGGATGTAGAGGAAATGGATATATTTAATGGATCCCAACAAGGCTTTCTCACTCTAAAGAGTGAAGTTGACTAGTGACAAAAATGGAGATGCCAATTTTCCTTCATATCACTCAAAGGTAAATGGATTTTTTGTGATTCATCATAAAATTGAGGTTGACGATCATAAAAAAGCCTCATAGAATTGCTCATTTGCATTTCTTGGAGTTGGAGGTCATGAAAATGGTGTTAGGGTGGGATTTTTTAATAGAGAAGAACAAATACAAAGTAAATTTGGATATAAAATCTGGGTTATTGGTATCTCTACTAGATCTTGGAGGTGAGAAGGTAGATATTCTCCTTATGTTGCAAGAAATTTTTAAGTCAGAGTTTTGGGATAATGACTTGGAGGTGGATCTTTGGGCAGAGATAGGAGTGGGGATTCCATGGTCATCAGACTTATCATTATTGATTCTCAACATGACAGATAGGGCTCCATGGCTTTCATTTCTTCTCAACATGATAGATTGGGATCTCAGCCATCACCAAAATAGGGCCACCATTGGTAAGAATTTTCTAAGGTGCTCTTAAGCTCTTGACATGGATCCAAATGGGGAATGGGTGTTGTGCTTCATAGAGCTAGTGGAAAATGGTGACTTTTATGGGTTTTCTTATCTAGTGTTTTTAATTTTGATATGTAATTTTGATTCAAATATTTTAGTATCAGGAAGAAACTCTTTGGAAAGACTATGTAATCCATGGGAATATTTTATAATATAATGATATGCCAATGGTGTAGTTATTCCCAACTATAAGAATTTTTGATTTAATATCAATATAATACCTGCTTTGCACTTTGTGGCTTAATGATAAAAAAACACACACATTATATTATTTTTGACAGTTGTATGAATGTCTTATGTTTTGGAACAAAACAATTTTTTAGGTGCTTTTTTATAATTATGTACTTGAATAATAAAGAAGAAAATTTTTACATTGAAAAAAAACTAACCCATTGCAAGGTACAAACAAATGGAGGGAAAGAATAAAATAGCGCTAGACTATATGATCTATACTCCAAAAAGAGACATGAATTGGCATTGAATTCCCCCCAACTGAGGACCATGACATCCATGAACATAATGCACTAATGCAATGTCAAAATCTATATATTCACTATATTACAACCAAGCTCTACGATTTCATATGTAATTTATATGTTCTCCGTTATTTATATAATCTATGTATACTATCTAATTACACTTCACTACTATTCTAACCAGCTTCTATTAATAGGTAATGATTACCCTTACTTATATAATAAAACAACCATTACTCTTCCTTGCATAGTACTTACTTTCATGCAGTTTCATATCACTCACCTTGAGTTTATAATGACTAGTTTTACTATGACTATCATGTGCATTCTCATTGAGTTCATCATCAGAATTATCAATATCAACATTGACATGAAGTTGTATAGTTTTACAAAGAACTCTATTGACTGGGCCTTTTTATTTTCATTCTACTTTCATATAATTGCTCTGCATGTGGATTAATCATCATGTAAAAATTAATATGAGTCAAGTAAAGAATGTAAAAGATATAAATTTTTGTCCAAAATAACATTTTAATTATGAATAATGACAAAACATTGGGATAGATTAACTTACAAATTAAAGAATGCAAAAGCTATAAATTTTTGTCCAAAAGAAGAATGACAAAACATTGGGATAGATAACTAACAACTATTATATTACCTCAACTAATTCAGCACAACTATGATGATTGTGTTATACATTCTTGTCTAGTTCATCATGATCACTATCAATATCAGTAGCTCTAATGACATCATGAAGGCATTTTTGTTTTCCTGATGCTTTGATAAAATTACTCTACATGTGGTTTAACCATCATGAAAAAAAATATAAAAATCATTCAATAGTCAAGTAAATATTTCAAGCTATATATTTATCCAAAAGGACATTTTCTAAGTCACTCCAACAATAGAGAAACTAGGTTGGATTCTCTTATGCTCATATTTCAATAATCTACATATTTAGAGGCATCTATATACATAATTTCCAAAAAAGATAAATGATATTAATAGAGTATCTTACCTAATATGAATCCATGGATTTATGCTCATTCTATGTAAAAATTATAGGGTTACCAGAGGCAACCAACTATGAAACTTGTTGAGTGAGACCGAATATGCAACTCATTACTTATTGGTACCCTGTGTTTGAGTTGACATGATATAGCAAGGCTCCTATGAGGAATTGAATAGATGTCTATGAAATCTCTATTGATGAACTATATTTCCACTTCATCCCACTCTTAGATTTACTAGGTCAATCTAGTGTTGTCATATAATTAACAATATCTTCTGCACCTGCTTCTCTATTATTATTTTCCACCTAAAATATAATGTGAATTTCAACATATAGTTAGTTCAATAAAGAAATTAAAATAAATAACATAATGTAAAGTGAACTAAAAATACATACACTTACTGCAGATTTGTCTATTTTGGGTTGCAACCCACCTTAGCCAAATGTATATCCAGTCCTCACATTATCTCTTGTTCTCTTGCCTCTATTACTCTTTTCCAAATATTCTTTGAAATGCATAATTTATTTCAATGCCTCCCAATGTTTGGGAGATAGAGTGGATTATAACCTCTCTTTTCCCTCCATGATTGTTTTTTTGCAATTGTATCTAAAATTTTTCATTAAAATTCTCATCTTTTGCTCATCATATTTTATAGAGATTTGTCGACTAATAGTCTCAAAAAAAATTTCCATTTTTTGTATAACATTTTCCAAAGTTTTTGGATCTTTATTTACAAATTTTAATTTTAAAATATATAAATGGGCCCTACATCTTACACCTAACTCGGAGGCCCTCTTTATAGCATTTGGTCCAATGGACTCACCATCTCTCAATACCTCAACCAAGAATGGCTTCTTGCCTTCTAATTTTTTATTTATTTTGCATTCCTCTCTATAGATCTATACAAAAATTGACTTAATTTTTAGTTTTCTACAAAAGTAGACACATCTTCTATTAAACCACCACTATTATTTTTGGTTGATCCACTAGTTCCATCAAAATTTCTTGATGCAATAGGTGCACTACAAGGCATAGCAGATGCAAGCAGTCTCTTTTCATGACTTTCATTAACCATAACTTCATGCTCTTTGGCCACATTAGGTGTGGCATGAGTAGGTAGATTAGTATCAGTCTCGATATATTTCACTTCAAACACATCCTTTAATGTTGAATAAATCATCTGTAGACCTATTATTCCTTTTATCTGATGTTTTTCAATAATCTCTCTTTGAATTTGTGCTAAGATATCATCATGACATTGGACATAACCATATGCTATATTAGGTTGCACATCTCCATGTGCTCTATCAGCCTGCACATCATCACAACTATTGCTTTCACCAAATACATTGTTGAATCACAAATGCATTGACTTTTATGACATGGCAACACTGTATCTTTTCTTTCCTTTTGTTTTTTCTCTACATTTTATTTTTAATCTTTTTATTTCCTATAAAAAAATATCATATTATATCCTATATACATAAATATCTTTCCTATAAAATTTCATTAAATACTATTAAATAAATAATATACTACTTAGTGAATTTACAACTTACATGTTTGTCAGTCCAAGACATGATAAATATTCATTATTCTTGGCTACTTTTTCTCTATGAAAGAACTCATAATTTGTCAATGAAATTTCAGCATTATGATCACTATCATTGACTAATTTTCACCATACAGTCCTTTTCCTCATTTCCTAAAGTCTAAATAAATAATAATATATAAATCAGTAACTTGAATCAATAAAACTTTATTCAGTTCATAAGTTGATAACTATTGAATTTCCATCCACTAATAATTGTAAATGGCAACTTAAAATAGAATTTAGTTTATTTATTAAAAAGAATTTGGAGTCAAAAAACAAGAAGATGTTTACAATTATAGGTATCAGACTATCCCTTATTTCAAATAGATATTGACACTTATGAATCTTGATCACTCTTGTCTGCATCTACTTGATGTTCTTCCTCATCCTTATATATGACATGCAATAAATTCTCTCTCCCAATATAGTTATTGGTAATCAAAATATCTTCTTAAAACACTCCATCATCATCTTCATCCACTTCCTTGAATGTTTCTTGTAAATTAACATATTTCCCATCAGCCATTATATCGACAACTTCCATGAATTTCTGTTTGGAATGAGACTCTATTTTAATGACATATGAACATCTTGCGCTTCTTACATCATCAATTAGAAATTATTGGTTCATTTGAAGAGGGGAAACATATGGCTCATCTATCTTTGATAAAAATTATCTTATATTTGCGTGTACAAATCCATACTCATCAAATTATATTATGGATGGTCGGATCCACTTACATTTTAATAATATAGGACTATTTTCACCAAAATCCACTTGAATTATTTCTTGGATGAATCCAACGTAAAATTTCTTCTCATTTTTTTGAATAAATTCAACACTAACAACACAATCACAATTTGTCTTTGCTTTGTATTTTTTTTCCACTCTTAAATGACTACCATAGGCCCACATTCCAATAAAATGCATAGACCATAAATATGAAGATTTTGAAAGCTCACTTTCCTCCATTTTTATATCTTAACCTTCTTATTTTACATCATTGAATGTATTAGAAATCCATTCTTCAAAGTTTGGAAAATAATCATCTTTAATTAAATCATGATGTTTGTGTTTTTGAGGTCAATGTTGCATCCAAGCTTGATTCTATTTTTCATATTTTGTACATATAATATTAATGTACAAATAGTAATATTAATAATATAAATGTGTAAATGCAATTGAGTAAATAAATTATTATTTAATTTTTTACCTAAGACACTTATCAAAGGAACATGTGTTTTGAAGAATATAGGCATGTATCACACTTATTTCTTGATGTGATAGATTTAAGTGAAATCCATTGACTTCTAATACTTCACTTGCAACTCTCTCATCTTCATCATCATCCCATATACTTTGATTGACATTTTAAAAATCCTTCATATATTCTATGTAAAATCCCATGGCCTCTTACATTGAATCCCTTAGACATTTTTCCTTCCAATTTTGCCCTAGTACAAACATTTTTTTCAAAACCTTCATATATTATTCTATAGGATACATCCATCTTATTCTTACTGGGTCACAATGCTCTAGTTCATATTCTAGATGTATCGAAAGATGCATAGAATGTTAAAGATTATTGGTGGAAATTCCCATTTCAATAGACAAAGGACTTCAATAATCTCCTCCCTCAAACTATTAAAGTTCAAAGGATCTAATACATGCACACTCACTCTCTTTAATATTAGGCCCAACCTTATAATTGTCAATCTTGGCTTCTTTGCCAAACTTGATATATTTACCACAATAGGTAAAATATTCTCAATTATGACATGATAATCATGGGTCTTGAGGCTTCTTAATCCATTAATGTAAATTTGGCTTCTAATAATACCTCTTACATATCTAGTGGGAAAGCAAGTCTAAGACATCAACTATAATAATTGTGCACATTGTTCCTTTGTCCAGATATAAAGAGCATTAGTTTTTCAATATTTTTCATCATCACATTTTTCAACCAAATATTTTGACAAATATTTAGTTGTTGAAAGTCTTCACCTGATGAAATAGTATCAAAATCACCAAAAAGAGTTTCTATAATAGCATCGGCTATATTTTTCTTAATATGCATAAAGTCAACAGTATGCCTAATGGCTATATCCTTAAAGTATGGAAACTTATATAATATGCACAAACATTTACACTACTTTCATTACATGGATCATATCTGCTACCAAAAATCCCATCATTTTCAATAAATGACATTCTTTTTTGTCCATTCTCAACATTGTAATCACCCATTATTAGTAATGGTGCTTCACGATTCTCTTCTTGACCATTGAAACATGTTTTTTGTCGATGATATGGATGATCCATTTTAATGTAAGAACAATTTACACAATAAATACACTTACACAAAATTCTTGAGTGCCTCACAAAATCTATAAAGTTGCAAGTAGGACATCCATGGTATCCATGAACACTAAGACTAGACAATGTGCCATATATAGGAAGATCATGAGTCATAAACAATAAGGAAGCTCTTAAAGTGAATTTGATTGATTGAAAATCCCTTAAATATTAAATTTCTTGAATTCCTTTCCACAATTCCATTAGCTCATTATATAATGGCTTTAGATAAGCATCAATTGTATCTGAAGTCACACTTTTCTTTCCTGGTATAATCAATGATATCATTAAGAAAAATGGTTTAGTTGCTAACCATGGAGGCAAGTTATAATTTATTGAAAACATTGGCCAAGTTGACCATTTATTACTTTATCTGATAATGGGTTCACCCCATCTAGAGCCAAACCCAACCTTATATTATGAGGATCTTGAGAAAAATCCAGCCATCTGTTATCAAATTCCATCCACATATTAGAATTAAGCACATGTCATTATTTTCCCATCAATGCTCTTATTTTTGGCATGATATTTCATAAGTTCATCAATGTATATGTACCTATACATTTGGATTAATCATGGGATTACCAAAAAGTGGTGAAGAACCTTTCTAGGAACCACAACTGATTTCAACCCTTGTCTATACCTCGCTTCATGACATTTCAAACATTCACTCTCACTTACAATATTATTGTGAAATAATACATAACCATGCACACATGTGTGGATGTTTTCATACCCTAATCCTAGATTAGTGATTTTATTTTTACATTGACTTCATTTTGTTGGCAATGTGGAGTCAAGTGGTAAAAATGAACTTAATAATGCCAATAACTGATCTACACTCTCATTTGTCCAACCAAACACCACTTATAAGTTAAGAATTTGAAGGATTGTTGTCAAACGACTTAACTTTCAATTATCATACATAGGCTTTAAAGCATCCTCCATCAACTTAGACCCTCTTTCAACATTCTATCAACTTCAAACCCTTCATCTAACATTTTTGCATCTTCATCTATGTTTGGTGCCACTTCTTCTATGTTTGTTGCCTCTTCATCTCTCACACTCTGTAATTATATCATATCTTCATATTAATTGTAATCTCAAGGGCTTACACCACTATGTCCCTATCTTATCATATGTTGATAAATCAAATTTCTTTTTCCCACCTTTCCACCAAGACAATCATTACATGGACATGGATATTTGACCATGTCCCTCTCATTGGATTCTCTCTCATCAAATTCATGGTATTGATCCATATTCAACCTTTGATGTTGATCCATATATAATATTATACACATAGAAACAAAAATCTTTTGGGGAAAAATTTGGCAAACCAAAAGTTAAAGATTTTTTGAAAATATCAAGAAAAAATTAGATTTAAAAAAAAAAAGTGAAAAATTATAAACTGAGAAACAAAAACTATTTTTTTGATTAAAAGGCATTTCCATGGAAATAGAGTTATAGAGATAAAATAAAATAGATATTTTAACTAATGAATTATAAAAAAAACAATTTGTACTTTATATTCAAATTATTGATTACATTGCATTAAACATCTTTCAAACTCAAAGAATTACTTCATATTACATAACTAATAAATAGATGTCGATAGATGACAAAATTTTAACTAAAATATAGTTGTTACAAAGTCAACTTAATCAGTTATGCATTTAATTGACATTACATAAATAATAACTATGAGCAGCTACCAATTGCATTTACTTGTCATAGCATTTCATGAGACCACATTTCTTTGAGGCATTTTGTCAAATAGTTCATTGCCTTGTCTATGCTACCAAAATTTTAATACATGTTTACAAAAGTGTTTTATCAAACAATTCAATACCTTGTTGTTATGGCTAAAATCCTAAAACAAGTGCTTTGTAACAAGCTATGGATGCTTGGAAAAATATATCAAAGCATAATTGTAAGTAATAGAATAGACAAGGTAGTGAACTAGTTGAAAAAATGCCTCAAAGAAATGTTTTCTCATGGTGATGGAATGCCATGACAATCTATAACAATTTGATTTTCATGGCATTCCATCACCATGAGACCACATTTCTTTGAGGCATTTTTTCCAAAATTCATAAAATTCATCCTAGGAGTCCATATTCCTTTTACAATTATTCCAGGAGTCATTCATAAGCATCCCATATCATGTCCATATGAAAAAAATTTGTATTTTTATCATTGAGGTGTTTTTTCTCTCACACCACAACATAGTAATACATTCAAATAGCTTTGGTGGGTGTGAAAAAACCAAAGGAAGTGAAAAGATAGTTACGCTTCCCTGTATCATGCAAAAAATTCACTTGTGGTGTTGCAGTATACAGAGACTAATTATTGTGGCCCCACATAGGTCTCAAAAGCAATTGGTAAGCTAGTGGCAAGAGTTTTAGTAGCATATAATATTTCACCATGACCCCATGATAAACAAAATTTTGACCTATGGTGATATGGTAAGAACAAATAGTAAAGGTTCACTACAGCCCCATGATAGCTTAGAGAAGGTCTTGTAGGTTAGAGGTAAGCATTAAAACTCATAAATAGTATGTTTCGCACTCCTACCATAATAAAATATAATTCTTATGATGATACGATAAATAGTAAAGGGATGCCAAAGGATCACATAGTCCTATGATGGTCAAATCAAAGGTTGGTGGTAATGTAGTATGAGGTATAAGGGGTAACATATATCCCACCATCCCATGATAATGTGTATAAAAGATTATGGGGTGGCAGTAAGTGGTGAAAGATGTGGTATACCAATATAAAAGCTCCCACGGTCTTGTAATAGATCTAATTAGGTCTTATGGTGATGTAGTAAAGTATTAAATGTTGAAATGACTACATCACCACCCCACAGTAGTTATCATTGATGCTTGTGATTGAAGTGCCTGCCTAGCCACTAGATTGGACCAAATCAACTTTCTATGTTTGAAAGACTTGAATGCCAAGATTTATCAATTTCATGGCATGAAATAGAGTAATGGTGAAATGATCAGCTCCATAGTAGAATAAAATTTAGAATTTAAAGGTGAAATGATCGACTCTGTAGCAGAATAGAATTTGGAATTTCTTTGTATTTCATCATTCAAGAAAATTTAGTGGTGATTGTAGATGGAAAATTCAAGCTCTATGTGTGCACTTCGACCATATTCCAACTAGATAAGTCTACCTCATCACTCTATTCATAACATTTAGTATTTAGTTTGTGTTTTATTTTCTACTAGTTTGGTAGAGCAAGTGACTATCAAAACCCTAGTTCATAAAAGCATCAAACTATGACACCTAATAAATATGAGTCTACAAGTAAGAGCACTGAACCCCTTATTTCTAAGAAGTGGTCCCTTTAATAGTCAATGTTGGACATTTTGAAAAATTTAGTTGAAAAAGGGTATAATAAAATATTCAAGGATGTAACAGAGGGTGTTGGGATGTTAGAGTCCCTATCTTAGGATGGAACCTTTTTTGGTACTTTTGTGAAAAGCAAGATGGATAGGGACTAGTTGCAAACCCATGGAATTTGAATTTAGATAAGCTTGTGTGCCAAATTTATTCATTGATGTGTATTTTATTAGGATATTAGTATAGCACTATCATCTAGCCACCAAAATTATCAGGTTACCAAATGGGTCACTATTAGTGGTTGTGGATAGAAATGCAATCATTGATTGCTTCATGCTCAAAAATCAAGCCCTCACAAAATTTGACTTGAAGAAGAGTGAAAAAGAATATACCAGTCTAATAAATACACATAAGAGTGATGAGTTACCCATGTACATGAGGAAAGGGGTAAATAATAGAAAGATTTCAATCCCAACCACTACAGTTGAGCCTTTTCTAGTTGATGACTTTGTTGTGTATTTCAAAAAGAAATATTTTTCTTTGTTCCAAGTGCTAGGAATTGATGCCCAAGATAGAATGCCAATTGGCATGATGATGATGGCCATAAGAATATAGAACCCAGTGGTTAATGTTGAATACGATTTTTCATCATTTATTGAGAAGAAATTACATGATGGATTTTTGCAAATAAGGGAGAATAAGACACCTATGGAGTTCAAATATTATTCTTTGTTGTGTCATTTAATTTTATATTAGAATAGAAGGAATTGGCCTGTAGGATGGACTTGAGCATGATTGATCAGAAGATATAGAGATTGCCTACACAGTGTTGGTGTTACAAATGGGACACTCATTGTTAGATTTGTAACTAATTTATGTTCCATGATGATTTCTTAGTCATAATAATTAATTCCCTTGGTAGCCTTTTTCCTAGAGGTCAGAGAAATGTTGAGGCCTCTTGCTCATAGGCCAGAATAGGGTCACAAACATAACTTTGTTGATTGGTATTTCTTGCCTAACCATAATATAATCAGAGTATATGGGTGTACTTAACCACCCCATGTGTTGCCAAAATTTTTTCCAAATAGAATTGCTTTTCTTCAATTCATGTGGTAGATCCTCTAGATGGAGGGAGATGTGATGAAAAAACAAAAGAAGGGCACATTTATTCTAGATTATACTATGTTTGGTTAATGGTACATTGGTGTAGATACCTTACAGGAGTTGCAAGCCTATTTGAAGGCTAAATATTCTTCGAAATCAAGGATAGAAAGGGTTTGTGATTTAGAGGGTCACATGAACTTCTTGAGACAAGTCATCCTTACCAGGGTGGGGATATCCCATTAAATCAATTTTGATGAGTATGTGATTATAAATTGTGTCACTTTTGAAGAGGTATATAATAAGAAAAGAAAATGGGAAATTTTAAAGAAGATCAAGGATGAATAAACAAAACAAAACCCCAATTTTTAAGGATTTTTTGTTGAAGAGAATGACCATTTGAAAAGAATATATTTGATAATTGATAATTTTGAAAAAATATATGATAAGTCTGAGAAGCAACCTATAAAGGATACCAACCTCCCTATAAAAAATCCAATAGGATTTATGATTCAACAACTTGGTCTAGATGAAATGTCAATGCAAGATCTAGTTGTTCCTAATTCACCAGCTACCAAAAGATAAAAGATTGATGATGTTTATCCACTGGTTCCATATGAAATGAATGAAGGATTTGGTGACTCTGAGGAGGTGGCCTATATTTTACGGCATATGGGAGAGGAAGAGTAAGTTGATCAGCCCCTTATTGGTTAATAAATAGAAGAACACAAACTAGAAGCAAGAATGGTTGAACAAGCACAAGGTGAGCCTAAAATACAAGAAGATGAAAGGGTTGTCGTTTTTATGAGGTTCATCAAGGATGATGATTTTATCAATACCTTAGAAATCAAATATTTTTGGATCAAAATAAAGATGAAATAATTTGAATTAAGGGTGGAAATAAATAAAATGGGTGTTGATGAATCTCATCATGATCAAAATGTGACACAAACTTTTAAGGATGTGAAAATTGATGAATTAAAAGTCAGCCCTGATGAGGCTAGACAAATGGTTTTGAAGAGTAATATGCTTATCATCCCTAGCCTTGAAATGAAGAATTTTTTTTGGAATAAGTGAGAAATTAATATGACCCCATGATGGTTTCTAAGTTTGATTACGAGGATGGTGTTAGTGGTTGTGGGTTTAACCCAAGATAAAGACTCTAGAAATATGGGCCACATAGAAGAATGACAACAAACCAAGATTACTTGATGTAGTATAGGAGTTAAGGGGAATAGATATGGTGAAAAAAATTCAAGATACATCAATTTTTGAAGATGCCACCCTTACTGTGCACTTTATAATGTTCACACAAGCTATTGCCAAGAAAATGGAGCAAGGATGGCTCGATTATGAAAAAACTCAAATTGAGATAAATGATGAAGTGAATAGGATGTATTTGTAAAATTTCAAACTAAAGTAGTAGTTGAAGGGTGTTTACTCTCAAATCCAAATAATTGTGCCATATCAAGCCACTATGCCATAAATAACTAGTGATAATAAAATCCCAGTTGATCAGTTGAATGCATTGAAGTTGAAGTTGGAGAAAGAAATTGAATATTTTAAAAATCAAAATGAGAAGACAAAGGATGAGGCCAAATTGAAAATCCTTGAGTTGTTTGAGAATATTTTGGAATACAGAGTAAAATTGGTTGTTGACAAGTTGGGAGATGTACATGAATTCTATTCTTCCTTGTCTTAGGCTATTGATTAGTTGAAGGTCAATCTTTCTATTTTGGATCTAATATACAAAAAATGATAACCTACACATTTTACATTGCTAACCTTGTGAAAATTTATACAAAGAGATACACATGCTCCAACCTCACTCAAGATAATATAAAATATAGTAAAAATGATCTTGGATGAATTTTAGTATGTGAATAATGACAACTAGAAAATGCATGCAAAGATTTATTCATTTTCTGCCTTCAGAAACTAGTTTATTCCTTCCATTTTTATAGAGGATAAAAAGATCAAAGGTTTTGATGCATGGAAAAGTGAATATGGTCAAATATTTTCTCAATTCATTGATTTCTTGAAAAAGATCAAAACATAAATATTCTTAGTTTCATTGTCATTTTAGATAGATTAATTTCTCTGGAGGATGGATATGCAAAGTTCATCATTGATGTCAAAGTGCTATGGGACAAAATATGGAAAGATCACCAAGCTAAACTACTCCAAATCCAAGAATATAAGTGGCCTAATGATTTCAAAGTGTACCAATGGGAGAATCAGTATTTGATAGCTAAAGAATAAGCAAGATAAGTATGCAAAGGAGCAATGAGAATCAAGTTGGCATCAATATGGCACCAACAAATCTTAGATGTCCTCATATTTTGTATTTTTCTTGTTTTTATGTTTTCCAATATGTATTCAAAATATATTTGGTGGTATTTTTAAGACTTGTCAAAAATTATATGTTGTAATAGGTCATATAAAGAGATGGGTATATGAAAAGTCATTTTTTTGAATGTGAAAGGTTTGAATCTCGTAGCTTCCTTCACACCTATAAGAAGGAAACCAAGACCTTGGGAAATATCTTTAGGAATTTGATTTTAGAAAAAGGCATTATAAGGCCTGCTCTTCAAAAATATATCAATATAAGCAAACCATATTTATCTGGTGCCATATATCTAGTTCTCAATTACTTGTTGAATATTCATGTTATTGGAAATATTGTCATTGATGTCAAAGTTATAGCATTATTGGTGATAAATGCCCCATTATATTTAATGGTGTTTTAAATATTCATTTCTTGGATAATATGTGTTAATATTTATTTAATATTAATGAATATATTTTTGGTTGCATATAAGTCAAAAGAGGGCCCATGGAGAAGTCAAAGAGTCACAGGGTAAAAGATGAAAGAGGAATGGGATGCATTTTCTCATGAAGAGTCACCATGAGTAATTCCAAGAGTCACCATGTCAATACAAAAGAGGTATGGTGAACTTTTCCATAAAGGGACACTTTGTTGAATACACAAAGTCACCAAGATAAAGACAAAAGAGGAAATCATGCTTTTGCTTAAAAAGGGTCACCATATGACTTTTCAAATGAAAGGATACAAAGGTTCATGCAAGTTTGGCACCATTCCCATGAAGATTGAAGGGTCACAAAGGGTGAATTCCAAAGGTCATTTGGAAAGCTATAAATAAAGGCTTGAGAAGCTATTTGTAATATGAAAGAGAGTGCATTATTTGTATTTGTTTTCAAAGAGAGAAAAGTAGGAGATATTGTAGAGTTATATCATTTGTTAAGTAGGCAAAATTGAGAGATAGTTTTGTTATATACACATGAGGGGTTGGTTATCTTATGAGTTGGTGCTCATGAATATTTTTAAGGGGTTGGTGCTCACATATATTTTTAAGGGGTTGGTGCTCTTGTGGGTTGGGGCTCACAAATAGTTTTTTTTTTTGGTGCTCAACAAAGGCGTTGGTGCTCCTACAAGTTGGTACTTACAAACTTTGTATTTTTATTTGGTGCTCATCATATATTTGAGATTGTTCTCCATGGTTTTCCCCACTTTGAGTTTCCATGTAAAAATTTGGTCTCTCTCTCTCTCTCTCTCTCTCTCTCTCTCTCTCTCTCTCTCTCTCTCTCTCTCTCTCTCTCTCTCTCTCTCTCTCTCTCTCTCTCTCTCTCTCTCTCTCTCTCTCTCTCTCTCTCTCTCTCTCTCTCGTATGGTGTAAATTATTATTTTAGTTTTATTACATATCTTGAATGTATGATTGAGTGGTTAAAGAAAAAGAAATTAGATTAAGTAAAAAATATATAATATATTGATTCACCCCCCCCTCTCAGTATATTTTTTACTTAAAATTTGGTATCAGAGCAGGTTCCTTTTGAAAAAGTTTTACAGATTGAAGGAAGATCAGGAAAGCACGATGGTTGGATCACATGAATAATTTTCTACAAATAAGACACCTTTGTTTGATGGGACAAATTATGTTTTTTGGAGCATAAGGATGAAGACTTATTTGATGTCTCTTGGATTCAACATATGGCAAGTAGTTGTGGAGGAATATGAAGAGACATAGACACTTGTAACTACTCTGGTAGAAAATAAGGCAAGTGAAAATAATGCTAAAGATTTAAATGTTAATTTATGTGGTTTATGTGAATCATAATTTGTTAAAGTTATGCAATGTAAATTTTCTCATGAAACTTGGGTAAAAATTGAGAATATTTACAAATATGATGGAAAGGTTCAACAAGCTAATAGTTAGACTTTTAGAAGACAACTTAAGAGTTTGAAAATAGAAGAATAATAAAATATAACAAGTTATCTGTTATGGGTTGATCAAATAGTTAATCAAATTCAAGGTCTTGGAGAAAATTTAGAATAATCTACTGTGGTTTAAAAGTTTTTGAGATCTCTACCATTGAGATATGATGCAAAAGTTTGGCAATTGAAGAGATAAATAATTTAGCCAAGATAAAGATGGATGAGCTTCATGGTATTCTTATAGCATATGAGATTTAGATTAAACAAGATAAACCTTCAAAGAGAGAAGTAGATTTTAAGACTTCGAAGAAAGAGAAGGCTAAAATTCAAGAATCAAGTGATAATTCTAGTGATAATGAAGATGACAATGGAGCTCTATTCATTTGCAAGCTGAAAAAGGGCACAAGTAAATATCAAGGAAAATTACCTTATAAATGTTTTAATTGTGACAAGATTAGACATGTTATAGCTAAATACCCAAATAAGGGTAATGATGACAATGAAGAAGTAAAGTTTACATACAAGAAGAATTTCAAAGGCAAATTTAAGAAGGGATTCAAGAAGAAGAGTTTGTATTCTAAAGATCCTAGCTCAGCTGAAGATAGTGGAGTCAGTGACTCAGAAGAAGAAGAGATTATATTCATGGCCAAACATGAAGATGCCTCTGTAAGAAAAAGTATAGATGATCAAGAAGAAAAACACGATGAAGCTAAAGTGAATCTAGAAGGAGAACTCATTTGTGCCTTAGAAGAGTTAAACACTATTGAAAAGAAGAATCAAAGATTAAAGCTCTAGATTGAGAAAAATGAAAAAGAGTCAAAGAAATAATTGAAGATCTACAAGCATACTTTGAAGAAAATAAGAAGAATGAATAATATCTAATGACATAATTGAAAATAGTAAGTAAATAATTTTAAAGGTATGTTATTAAAATTACCTCTTTAAAAGTAGATCTTTAGAAAAAAAAATAAAGCAATCAATGATAGAGCAGCTAATGATTCAAATTTTGAGAATAACACTAATATGTTGAATAAGATATTAGAAAATCAAAGATCAATGTCAGATAAGATAGGTATTGGATTTGAAAAAGAGAAAGAGGAGGTTACTACTTTTATAGACAAGGAAAAAGGAAAGAGCTATGATGAAGCTCTTAGAAAAGAAGAAATAAAAAGGGAAGAAGTTAAGAATATAGAGGACATCTCAAACAAAGAAGAATAGAGGGAACAAAGATACAAAAGGCAATCAGGTTAGAGATACACAAGTAGGTCCTATTTTTATGGTTACTATTTTTATTGTAATGGATATGGTTATAAGAAATTAGAATGTCAAAAAGGAGCTAACAATTTCAGAAACAAGGAGAAGAAAAGTCATGCAGAGTCAAGCAAAAGCCACAACTCTTTTGTTCCTCTATCAAGCTTTAATGAAGAGGCCATAATATGTTATAAGTGAAAAAAATTCAAACACATAGCTTGATATTGTAGAAGTGTATTCGAGTCAGTCAAAAAGGACCAGAGTTTCAAGGCTTCATTTATTAAGAAGAAAATTTAGATAAGTTCATGGTAAAAGAAACAACCTAAAAAATCTATGTTAGTGTAGACTGCTTTGCATACAAGATATGAATAAAATCCATGGTTTATTTATAGTGTATGTTCAAGGCACATGATAGGAGATAATAACAAGTTCATAACCTTAAAGAATATCAATGGTGGCACAGTGAATTTTGGAGACAATACTACTACCAAAATTTATGGAAAAGGTACACTAAGTTTGGATAATGGTAGAACTAAAACTGAAAATGTTTTGTATGTAGAAGGTCTTAAGCATAATCTTTTGAGTGTAAATCAAATGTGTGATTAGGGGCACACACTAAAGTTTTATGTAGAAGGTTATGAAATTAGAAGAAAGGATTTAGATATATTGGTTGTAGATGTTCAAATAATAGGTAATAATTTATATATGCTATCAAACATCAAAAGTCAAACATATTATTTGAGACAAATTGAAGAAATTTGGCTATAGACTAGGAGAATGGGGCACATAAATTTTGAAAATCTTGTCAACATTAGCAAGAATCAGGCAGTCAAAAATATTCCAAAGATTACAAAGCCATCTGACACACTTTGTGAATCTTGTCAGCATGGGAAGCAGGCAAGAAGGCAGTTCAAAACAAAATAATACTCAACTACTCAAATGCTAGATCTTGTTCACACTGATCTATGTGGATCTATGAGAACTCAAAGTACTTAAGGTGAGAAATATTTCATGTTGTTTTTTGATTATTTTTCATGTATGACTTGGGTAATGTTATCAAAGAAAAAATCAAAAGCTTTTAGACCTTTCAAAGCATTCAAAGCATTAGTTGAGAATGAAACCAATTTGAATATTAAGTGTCTAAGATCATATCAAGGAGGAGAATCATGTTAGATCAATTTATTGATTTTTTTGAAGACCATGGAATAAAGAGACATTATTCAACAACTAAAACTCCATAACAAAATGGAGAAGTTGAACGAAAAAATAAAATAGTTCAAGAGATGGTAAGGACAATGCTAAATGAATCCAAGATAGCAGATAAATATTAGAGTGAGGTAGTTGCTACAATAGTGCATATTTAGAATAGATCACTATTGAGAGTCAATAGTGACAAGACTCTTTATGAGTTATGGAAAGACAAACCAACAACAATTGATTATTTTAGAGTTTTTAGTAGCAAATGCTTCATAAAGAGAATCGATGAAAAACTTGGTAAGTTTGAATCCAGAGTAGATGAAGGTATATTTCTTGGTTATTCTTGAAAAAGTAAAGCTTATAAATGTTATAACAAAAGAACCAAGAAAATTATTGAAAGTGCAAGTGTCAGGATAGAAGAAGATGGAACATAAAGAATTAGTGATCCAATAGACATTCCTGAAATCATTGAAGATGAAGGTTTTGAAGAATCAGATGAAGATGAGAAGAAGGAGAAAAAGGGCACCAAAACTCCATTCAAATATGTTTAGAGAAATCATAATTAAAGTGACATCATTAGGGACATAAATGAAGAAATTCACACCAGAAGAATGATGGTAAGTGAATATGAGAAGTGGATTTCTTTTGTTATCCAAAATTCAACCTAGAACTATTTCAGAAGCTAGACATGACAAGCATTGGGTTAAGGCTATGGATGAAGAATTAAATTAGATAGAAAATAATGATACTTGGGAATTAGTGCCTAGACCAAAAGATCATAATGTGATAGGAACAAAATGGGTTTATAGAAATAAGTTGAATGAATATGGATAAGTGACTAGAAATAAAGCAAGATTAGTATGTGAAGGATATGCTCAGATTGAGGGAATAAATTTTGAAGAAACTTTTGGACCAGTGGCAAGGTTAAAGGCTATTAGAATGTTTCTTGCATATGTAGTGTTTAAAATTTTCAAAGTGTTTTACATGGATGTCAAATTTGCCTTCTTGAATGTGAATCTAGAAGAAGAAGTCTACATTAAGTAGTCTAAGGGATTTATTCTCTCAAATATTAGTAGCCATGTATGTAGATTGAAAAAAGCATTGTATGGATTAAAAAAAGCTCCTAGAGCTTCGTATGCAAGACCTGATAAGTACCTATAGGATCAAGGTTTCAAGAGAGGATTTATTGATAGTAATCTCTACATCAAAATAGAAGGTTAGCATCAATTAATTATTGTGGTATATGTTGATGATATCATTTTTGGATGAAATATTGAAAAGATGACAAAAGAATTTTATGATAATATGCAAAAAGAATTTGATATGTCTATGCTTGGAAAATTGTCATTTTTTAAGGATTGTAAATATTTCAGTCAGATAAAGGAATTTTTATATATCAAAGTAAATATGCCAAGGAAATGTTGAATAAATTTAGTTTTAAGTATTGTGCACCAGTTGGCACACCAATGTGTACAAAAAATGAGGTGAGAAAGGATGAAGATTCACCTATTATAGATCAATCTTCGTATAGATCTACGATTGGTAGTCTTTTATATTTGAGAGCATCAAGGCTAGATATCATGATTGTAGTAGGTATGACTGCAAGATATTAATCATCTCTAAAAGATAGTTATGTTCAGTTGGTGATGAGAATATTTGTATATATCAAGGGAACATTAGATTATATATTACAGTATCCCATAGGTAGATATTTCACTTTGGTTGCTTATACAGATTCATATTGGGTAGGGTGCTTGGATGACAGAAAGAGTATAAGTGGAGAGTCTTTCTTCCTTGGTGATATCTTAGTATCATGGCTAAGTAAGAAGAAAAATTCAATATCACTTTCTACAGCTAAAGCAGAATATATTGTAGAAGTATTATGTTGTACTCAAGTGCTTTTGATGAAGCAAACTGTGGAAGATATCAAGGTAAAGTATGATGAACCGATTTATATTTTTTATGATAACATAAGTGCTATAAATATTTCAAAGAATCCAATGATGCATTCAAGAACAAACATATTCCCATTAGATATCACTTCTTGAGAGAGCATGTTGTAGATCAACAGGTTAAGATGGAGTATATCAGTACTACAGAGTAGATTGTAGATATTTTCACAAAGGTACTACCAAAAGACACATTTGAGTATCTATGAGAGAAGTTGGGATTAATTTATTTTACATCCTACCATTGAGGTGCAACATCAATTGAGGGGGAGCTAAGTGTTAGCTCCAGGCAGGCCCTTTTCCATTGATGTCAAATGGGGAGAATAATAGGTATAAGTATAATTGCAAAAATAGGTACAAAGAACATGTATAGGTTGCTACAGTAACGGGGAGTTACTATATGCTTTTTAGATGACAATATGTGTAGGTTTTAGGATGTGGAAGTTTCAGTTTGAGGTTGCCATTAATGACAAAGGGGGATATTGTTGGAAATATTGTCATTAATGTCAAAGGTCTAGCATTATTGGTAATAAAGGCTCCATTGTATTTAATGGTGTTTTTAATATTCATTTTTTGGCTAATGTGTGTTAATATTTATTTAATATTAATGAATATATTTTTGGTTACATATAAGTCAAAAGAGGGAACATGGAGAAGTCAAGGAGTCAAGGCGTAAAGGATGAAAGAGGAATGGGATGTATTTTCTCATGAAGTGTCACCTTGACGAATTCCAAGAGTCACCATGTGAAGAAAAAAGAGGTATGGTGCATTTTTACATGAAGGGACACTTTGAGGAATACAAAAATTCACCAAGATAAAGACAAAAGAGGAAAGGATGCTTTTGCTTATGAAGGGTCACCATATGACTTTTCAAATGTAAGGATACGAAGGGTCATGCAAGTTTGGTGCCATTTTTACATGAGGATTGAAGGGTCACAAAGGGTGAATGCCAAAGGTCATTTGGAAAGATATAAATAAAGGCTTGAGAAGCCATTTGTAATATGCAAGAGAGTCCATGGTTTGTATTTGTTTTCATATAGAGAAAATCAAGAGATATTGTAGAGTTCTATCATTTATTGAGTAAGAAACATTGAGAGATAGTTGTGTTTTATAGACAATAGGGGTTGGTGCTCCTATGGGTTGATGCTTATGAATCTTTGTAAGGGGTTGGTTCTCTTGTGGGTTGGTGCTCATAAATAGTTGATGTGTTGGTGCTTGGCAAAGGGGTTGGTGCTCCTACAAGTTGGTTCATGTGAACTTTGTATTTTGAGTTGGTGCTCATTCATATAATTAAGATTATTCTCTATGGTTTTTCCCACTTTGGGTTTCCATGTACAAATCTACTCTCTCTCTCTCTCTCTCTCTCTCTCTCTCTCTCTCTCTCTCTCTCTCTCTCTCTCTCGTGTGGTGAAAATTATTATTTCAGTTTTATTGCACATCTTGAATGTATGATTGAGTAGTTAAATAAAAGAAATTAGATTAAGTAAAAGATATATAATATAGTATTCACCCCCCCTCTCAGTATGTTTCATGCTTAACACATGTTATAATTTATCTAGTTATCTCCTTTTTGTTTCTCCTTATTATTTGAATTAAGATATCAAGTATAAGTTTAGTTCTTCAAAACACATTTACTATTTTTGGGTGGTTTATCTAATTAGGTTTCCTCGAGTAGGGATCAAATTCCATTGAATATATCACTATAACTTGGAGGATTCAATTTGGATAATTAAGAAGAGCCAAGTAATAATAACCTTTCATTTTTATGACAGTCATAGACAATCCCATGCCATGTAATTTGAGTTGTGGCTAGATAGAAAGCACAAATCTTTATGTGAACAAATTCCTTTACCTAATTTTTGAGAAAGACACTGATCAATTCTTTTCTAGAATCATTTCCTTGTATCATATTCAAAAATTCCAATTTTAATTTTTTATTTTATAAGAGTAGGAGTAATAGTAGAATAGTAAACTAAAAAAAATTAATTTAAACCATATGTCAATTTGGATTAGGGTGAATTAGATGATTCAATTTACAAAATTACATAAATCCCTTAATCTGATCTGAAGTCACCAACAAATTTGAGGAGTAATTAATCATTGGTTAATATAAGGTAACACCCACCTCAGGAAAATAGAGCCTAAAGTGTAGAGAATCCTAAAAACTTAGGTTGATTTTGTTAGTTGGCCAAACTGGTTGCATAACCTAATCATAAAGCTTGACATCCTTTTAAGGTTTTGCATAATACAAAATTGAGAACCAACAAAAGGCTTTAGAAATTTTAAGAAAGGCAACTCGCATAGATCCATGTGATGCCCATGAATTTATCAAGATGGGTGAGTTATTAATATTTTCAAACCCTAGTGTAGCCTTATATTCTCTTAGGATACCAAAGTCTCTTCTGAAGAAGAGAAGAGAATAAGTACCCATTGAATTGTTAAACAACATTAGGGTTATTCATTTTGATCATGATGAACTAGAGTTAGCTCAACAAAATTTTATAGAGGAATTAATAAATGATTTTCTACCTCTACATAAATCTCCATGGTCAGTTTTGTACATTTTATACTTGTAGGATTCTCATAGTTAGTGAAAAATGTAGTGTTCATGAAGGAATGGAAAAGATGCATAGAGCCTTTGAATTATTCTCGTATTATGCAATGGCATTGAATCATTTAGTAAACCATATTTACTTTATAAGGAAAAAATTTCATGTGGAATAGTTGACTAAGATAGCTCTTGTTTCAACTGACCACCCTCTCATGAAATCTCATTGATATTATAATCTTACATGATATTATCATAGTAAAGGTGATTATGACACCACTAGATGATACTACATGGCATCAATCAAGGAAACCTAGAGGCCACAGGATTTTGTGGATAGGTTCAATTGAAGCTAGGATATTGTAAGAGTTCTCTCTCAAATTTTGAAAAGGTTTTAGAGGTCCACCCTAAGAACTATGAGAGATTAAAAGTTGTAGGCCATATATATGCTCAACAAGGGTAGGCAGAGAAGGCTTTGTAAATTTTAATAAATGTAACTCACATAGATCCATGTGATGCCCATGCATTTATCAAGATGGGTGAGTTATTAATATCATTAGACCCTAGTGCAACCTTATATTTTATTAAGATAGAAAAGTCTCTTGTGAAGAAGAGTAGAGAAGAGGTACCCATTGAATTGTCGAACAACATTGGGGTTATTCATTTTGAGCATGATGAATTAGAGTTGGAACTTTTATGGAGGCATTAGGAAATGGAATTTGGGTTGAGTTCATAAATAAAAGCAATAGTTCCAATTATGCAAAAAAAATTATGTGCTTTAAGGATATAGAATTCTTCCAACGACTAGAAGAAAGTGGTGTTTCATTTGAGTTATTAGTTCAACTCCCATATGCTCCAAAATGCGTAAAGGAAACTAATGAAAAAATAATCCCCTAAACCTTAAACTATTTATATGGTTCTGGTACTTAGTTTCCTCTATAACTAATGTAAGCTACCAATTATAAAGATATATATTTTGTGTTTAATGTAATGAAGGTTTTGAATTAGCTCTGAATTCACTGCAAAGGGCATCCTCAAATCTAAATTCACTGCAGACTGCCTCACTGATTTCAAATTTTTTGCAGCAAACTTTGAGTTCCTTACCCACCTTTTCAAAAATTTATAGGTCCTCTCCAAACAAGCTTTATCGCCCATGCAAGTAGCTATTATAACCTAAAATGCCTCAGTGTCAAGATAATTACCAACTAATGAAACAAGGAAATATTCAATGAATAATGAATCTCACATAGTACACTCTCGTTATAATTTTTTTAATTTCATCTAATTTGTATTTGCGTGAGTAACTATTTAGTCTTTTTTTATTTGTATGACTAAATAATTTTTTAGTCGATGACCAAATTAGTCATTTCTTTACTCATTTATAGCCGATTTGTATAAAACTAGTAGAATTTAAACATTTTTGGTTGTTGTGACTAAAAGTTTCAATCATGTAGTCATTTATTTGTCAAATTATAGTAGTGATATAAGAGAGATAATATTTTCTCAAAAGTTACTTTTCATGAATAAATTTGTGAATATTGCTTCAATTTTGGATTGATTTAGTTTGGTTTTTAGATAAGTTGATACAATGAAGATTGAAACTTCATTAAAATAAATCAGAATATGTTTGAGATAAAATTATAATGTTATAATTTTATTTATAAAATTTATTTGATAAGATTATTGGGTTAAAATAATATTGGATATTCTTGGTATAATTTAATAAATGTTTTTGTTGATATATGACTATATTTTTAGATTATAGTTTTATTTCATTTTAAATGAATATATGTTGATTTTTAGTCATCAACTTTGAATATATTTCATATTGATTTAAGATGTTTTGATGGGATCAACCTGGGTCGAGTAGAAATAATGATAATTAAGGCTAGGGTTAAAATTCATATAACTTTAAGTAATAAAACCGTAAAATAAATGTCTTAAGAGGTGGATTCTGAACTAGGAGATTTGGCCCTAGATTTCATAGAAGTATTAGGATGTCCATTCATTTTGATGCAGTAGACTGTGAATTTTGAAATGTCCTAATTAATTTGTCTTTCAATCCAATCAAAAATAAGGGAAACATAGGATTTTATGGATGTAGGTTTGGTGCTAGGACCCCTTCACACAATAGTTCTTCACATCATTTACAAATTAATCCATATCATTCATCAATCTAGTCACCCATTCATGAAAAAATTGAACCTATTGTTGAACCATAGCCTATCCATGGAACCATCCAACTTGAGATTGAGATATCCCATGCCAAAAACTTTGTCAATATTGCCATTCTTTTAGTTTATAATCAACCTTCATCTTGTCATATGAATCTTATTTTGAGATGTAGGAAATTAACTTTGGATAAACCTATTTTAGAAATAAAAAACCATATGATTGAGATTCATCCTTCCACTTTAGATAAAAGATCAGTCAGTCAAAATGATATAGATTCACTAGTTGAGGTTAGAGTGCTCAAGTGGATAAAACTAAAAATTGATGACATTACAAGTGATTTTGGAATAAATTTGGTGCAATTTTTAGCAACTGAAATGGAATATAATGAATGTGCTAATGAATAAGGAAAACTAGTGATTTAAGTGTTGTCAGATTGTGATGATTTGTGGATGTCATTAGGATGACTTTTTATTTTCATTAAAACTTCTATATAGCACAATTCTATACATTCATACTTGATATTTTGATTTTTAGATTTTGATATTTGTGGATAGTATTCTAAAAAGTATAGAAGACTTTAAATTTTATGATATATATATATATATATATATATATATATATATATATATATATATATATATATATATATATATATATATATATATATATTTCTATTAAAATTTTATTTATCTATTTAATAATTGATATATGTATTCTATTTTATTATTAATTGATGAGGGTCCCGACCCATTAGATAATACCCTATATATATAGTTCTATTAAAATTTTATTTATCTATTTAATAATTGATATATGTATTTATTTTATTATTAATTGATGAGGGTCCCAACCCATTAGATAATACCCAATTTATAATCAAATACTTGATCTATTAAGACTTTTAAGTCTTAATTAAACATATCCTTAAGCAATAACTGTTTATAATTAATTGTCTTTTAAGTCAATTAGTTATGATAAACCAATAACTAAGACTATATATATATATATATATATATATATATATATATATATATATATATATATATATATATATATATATATGCCTAAGTTAGTTTGCGACTATAAATTATGGTTTTATATATATATATATATATATATATATATATATATATATATATATATATATATATATATATATATATATATAGTTCTATTAAAATTTTATTTATCTATTTTATTATTAATTGATGAGGGTCCCGACCCATTAGATAATACCCAATTTATAATCAAATACTTGATCTATTAAGACTTTTAAGTCTTAATTAAACATATCCTTAACCAATAACTGTTTATAATTAATTGTCTTTTAAGTCAATTAGTTATGATAAACCAATAACTAAGACTAGTTATAACTTATTTTTTAACTAATTTTGAATCATAAAAGGAGATCAAGGATTCATTTGAAGAGGAAGAACAACTCAAGTATTGAATATTTATATATTTTGTGAAGTCAATCATTAATCTCTCTTTTTTATGCAATTTCTCTGAGATAACATGACTTTTGTAGATAGACCCAATGCTACTTTTTCTGACGGTTGAGTAATTGCTTAGGCAACATGGGTATATCAAATTTTTACATAATCATTTATAACATATTTTTTGAAGTTTTTCAAGTTTAATATCTTTTGATGATTGTTATTTCAATTTTATGTGTGGAATCTAATTATTCAACTCAAATAGTGATGAAAACCTCATTGTTTGTGATATTTCATTGATTTGTTTTGATTGTAAAAGTTGTCTCTCAAGTATTTGTAAAGAAAGATGATGGTTTCTCAAATAAAATCTTTCTGCTAAGATGACTCTCCTTTTAAACTCACAAATTCTATTGTACTTTATATTGATTTTAATTTTAATATAGTTTATTTTCATTATAGATTAATCTTTAATTGGTCTAGTTTTTATTCCCATTTATTAGATTTGTTTGGTTTACTTTTTTTCTTTTTTTCTTAAGTTATATTTTTTTAATTATTTACTTTATTAAAATAGATTGTTTTGTTTACTTTCTTAAAATAGATTATTTGTTTAGTTAGTTATTATTATAGTTTTAAAACAGTTTATGTTTTTCTTATTAGACTTTATTAGATTTCATTTATAAGTTTAATCTTAATTTTAGATTAGATTTTAAATTTCTTTAGATCTTAGATTAATCGTTTATAGTTCTACTTCAGATTTAGTTTATTTTCATTTTTTATGTATTTTAGATTGTTTATTTACCCTTTGATTTATTCTCTAACTCTTTTGTTTTATTAATTCCCTTATTTTTATTTGTTTAGTCATTAGTTCTTTTCTTATTTAACTTTCTTGTTTACGCATAGTGTTTTAATGGTTTGTTATCTTCTCTTAACTTAGTTCTTTTCTATTTTTTTTCTTTGTTAGATTGCTAGCTAGTGTGTCTCATTGAGTTAATTTCTACGTGAATATTGGCTTCATTAAAGATATATTTATTTTAATTAGTCTAAAATCTATTTTAATTTATATTCCTCATTTATCTTAAGACTATTTTGAAGTTATTTCAATAATAATACAAGATATTACTCGAAATATATTATTTTATTGAGTCATATTTCTTTCCTTCAAGGGATTGTCTAATTAATAGGCTTTCTCTATCAGATAGAATAGATTATATATTCATATATAAATTGATTCATTATTTGATAATGAGGATTTTTAAAATTATAATTAAATATGTTACATTTGATAAATTATTTATTATTTCTCAAAATATTAAAGAAAACCCCTTGTCTTTAGGATCGTAATTAAACTTTTATTTCCCTACTATTAGATTGGTATGATTCCAACTTGACCTTCATGATAGGCAAAAGAGTTGATTATTTGATGGTATGATTTTTATCATCAGTAAATTTGGTGACTCCACTAGGGATTTCATTCAAAAATCCAATTTATTTTAAGTTATTGTATTTTCTTCTTACTCATGGTACTTAGAAGATAACAACCTTTTATTATCCAACATATAGATGATATTTTTGATGATCAAGTTGATATTAATTTTAATCTAACATGTTATAAATAGTATAATCATCTTGAAAATCTTTAACAAGTCATTCAGGTCAAAAACAAAGAAGAAAAAATTGTAGAATTTGAAATTAATTGGTATTCTAATCTTACTTATGAGATTCAACAAGATGTTCTTAATATAAATAAAATAATTTAAGAAGATAGAGCTAGAGTTTTAGCTAATAATCCTAAGCTTAAAACTCATTTTCTTTTTTACTCTTTATCATTTGATGATTTTGTGTTGCCTTCTAAACCTACTGTTACAAATATATAATTTAATCAAGTTAATTCAGTTCAAGATAATCAATTTGTTCAATTAAAAAGTATTGAAACTTTGAATGTGAGATCAAACAAAAGTAGAAGTGAGAATACAAGAGCTAATTAATGGATTGAAAAACAATAGAGATCAAGATGATCTCACTGAAGGTGAAGATGAAGAAAAAGTTTGAGTAGAATAGTAGATAGTTATAACTCCATCATTTTTTGAAAATCTAATTAATATTAGAAACTATCTTGGTAATTTGCCTTCTCTTAATGGATTAAACATACTAAAGTTTTTTAGTAATACTATATAATCTTGGGAAGAGAATTGGGAAGCATTTTGATTAGTTTGTGTCACTCTTAGAATAACAAATGAAAATATTTTCTTAAGAGTTCTTTCTCAAACACTTGAAGGAAAAACTTACCAAGAATTTTTTAGTCTACTTGTCAAGGTTAAAGATACATGGAAAGATATTGAGGATTGGCTAGAGTTATCCTTTGTGAAAGCTAAATAAGATTTTGATCTAGTCAATGATCTTATAAATTTTTCTCTTGATCCAGGTGAGACAATTTACCATTTCATTGTTAGGTTCACTAAGTTGTGTCAAAATATACCATGCGATCTTAGACCTTATATGAAGTTATCTACACTTTATCTTTGTAATGATATACCTTTAAAATATAAAATGGACCTAGAAGATAGAGATATTATATGATATGATGAAATTATAAAATTCAATATTAATTATGAAAATAAACTCAAACACATTAGGTTTAAATTAAGGTCTTATATAGATCTAAATTTAAATAATTCAAATTTTTTAAAACTATTTAAAGTCTAAGAAATGAGATGGTCGTTATCAAAAGACAAATTAATGATAAAAATTCTTCATCATATAGAAATAATAATGAAAATAAAATATTAGACATTACTTATTACTTTAATGTATGTGAATTGGATCATGATCTAGATTCGTGTGTTGTTATTCTTAAGTTCAATAAATTTATTGAAGGAAAAGATCTTATATCTGAAGATCTAGTAGATAATATAAACACTCTTGTTGATCCATCAAAAAATGAGAATGCTTATGTTGTGAATACTAGAAATAAAGATTATAGTTCTTCTCAAAATAATAAAACAATAAACAATAATTTTTCTTCTAATGATAAAATAAAAATAGTTCATAATAATGGAAATAGTTTAACTGATAACACTGTTATAAATATTATTTTATCAACTAGTTATAACAATAGTCAATATCAACACTGTAAACCTAAATTTTTTAGACAAACTAATGCTAAAACTTATAATATAATTGATGATTTGTCTACAATTAAAGCTGGATTATCATTATTATAGGCATGTAATCTTCTAAGGTAGATTTATAAGATCAATGAAGCTATTAAGAATCCATAAAATGATGTAAGATTATAAGAAGAAGGTAATAATGAATAATCAACTATTTATGTTCAAAGTTATGATCCTTCTGAAAATTATATTCCCCCTTTTTATGTCATAGTTAGAATTTATAACAAGATAATCCGTATTTGTATCTTAGATATAGATGACTCAAAGAATATTATGCCTAAAGACACTACAAATTAGTTAGGTATATCTTATGAAACTGATAATAGTAAATTTATAGATTTTGATTCTAGACAAACTAAAAGTTGTGGTAAGTTTCGAGACATAGTCATTAAGATTTCACAAGATAAAAGAATAAGGTGTATGACTAATGTCCAGGGTTTAGATATTTCTAGTAATTACGCTATGTTATTAGGAATATATTGGTCACAATTAACTGATGCTTTTATTGGAAAAGATATTACATGGGTTTCTATTAATAATGAAATTGTTGTCATAAAAAGAGAAGATTGGTCCAGTTCACTTTTTAAGTCATCTACTTCCTCTACTATTTTTTATGTTGAGACTAGAATTGGGACTTATGAATTTTTTAATTTAGATGAACCAAAAAATCAGCATGAAAAATTCTTTAAAAAAAGTATTTTATGGTCACTCTATTTTAACAGATCTTGTTCTTAACAAGATAATGGTGCTAAGATTTGTTTAATTTCTCCTATTAATATAATTTTTTATGATGATTCCAAATTATCATTTAAAAATACTAATAATACTACATAATTTGAATCTCTATGTTTAGGATTTGAAAAATCCATAAAATTTAATATTAAGCATTTGGAAGTCTTTGGAGATTATGAATTGATTGTTAGACAAGTTTGTAAAATTTACAAAACTAATAAAACTCATCTACATTGTTACACACAAAAGGTTAGATCATTAATTAAAAACTTTGAGGCTCTTAACATCACTCATATTTTTAAAGAATATAATATTAGATTTGATAAGCTTGTTGTTTTTGCCTCTAATCCAACTCTAAGTGATACTGAATTGACCACAATTTTTTTTATGCTAAAAATTTGTCCTAAAATTCTTGATTTAAATGATTTTTGGTCTATTTTTAATTTTGATGAACACATATATTATTTCATTAAGGGTAATTATTTTGATCATGATGATTATATTCTAAATTGTGGAGATTATTTACAATTAATTACTAATAAATTATCTACTGGTTTAGTGAGTTTAGAATCTATGTTTTCACCAAATAATCAACCCAAAATATATAGAATGGAAGAGACTTCAAATAAAATCATATGTGAAACTATTCCCAACAATTTAGGTACTAAAAAGGATATAAAATATGTTTATTTAGTAATTCAAGATACTACAAGTGAAAAGATTAAATTCATTAAGTTATTTAAAGAATTCATTGATTTATTTGTCTAGACATATAAGGACCTTAAAGGGTATGATACTAATATTATCAAACATTAAATACCTATAAAAATTGGTATTAAACTTGCAATGAAAAAAATATAAAGAATTATCCCCTTGTTAGAAGACACCATTAACAAAGAGCTAGATAAGATGATTGATGCTAGTTTTATTTTCCCTATAACATATTCTGAATGGGTAGCTAATTTAATACTAATGAGAAACAAAAATGGTGACATTAGACTATGTGTTGATTTTAGATATCTAAATAAATATAGTATTAAATATAATTTTACCCTACTAAGTATATATCAAATTTTACAACAAGTTACAAGATTAGAAATGATGTCTTTATTAGATAGATTTTTGGGTTATAATCAAATTTTTGTAAATCCTGAAGATAGATATAAAACTAATTTTACTATTCATATAGGAACTTTTAATTATAAAAATATGTATTTTATATTAATAAATGTAGGATCTATGTTTCTAAGAGATGTGCATGTTAACTTTGATGATTTGACTAGCATTGTTATTCAGGTTAATCTAGATGATCTCACCATTTATTCTAGAAAAATAAAAAAAATATTTAGATCATTTTTGTAAAGTTTTTACAAGATGTAAAAAGTATGATATTTATTTAAATCTAAAAAAATTATTTTTTGGTATTATTGAGGGTAAGTTATTAGGATATATTATCTCAAAAGATGGCATTTTTATAGATTCTAAATGTGTTAAAGCAATTAAAGAATTGCCTCCTCGCAAAGATCAATCTAGTTTAAGGTCTTTATTTGGTAAAATTAATTTTTTTAGGAAATTCATATCATATTTTGTTAATAATTCTAACCTTTAGAAATTATTACTTAAGAAAGATAAAATATATACTTGGGATGAGGATGATGATTTAGCCTTTAATAGTGTCAAAAATGCCATTACAAGTGCTCCAATTCTTGCTAAACCTGATCTAAAGAAATCATTCATACTTTATGTTAATGATACCAAAAAAGTTATTGGATATTTAATAACTCAAAAATTTGAAAATAGTGAAAAAAAACCAATTGGTTATATGAGCCAAGTTTTAAAAGATGTTGAAGCTAGGTACCCCTTATTAAAAAATCCGATTTCTCATTAGTTTCTTTTTTATTAGATTTCATTATATATTGATGAGGAACAAAGTTTTTGTGTGATCTAATGTACCTTTTTTATCTTATATTTTAAAACAACCAATCATTCAGGGAAAACTTTCTAAGTGGATTCTACATATTCAAGAGTTTGACCTTGAATTTGAAACTTTCAAGACAATTAAAGGTAATAAATTGGTAAAACATTTAGCTAAAAATACTCCTTCAGATATTAATGTTTTAGTTTTGTCAGTTGATGATCAGTTAAATGTAAATCCACATTTAAAGACCATGAAGATTGCTCATTTTTCTAAAAACTTTATGTTTGATCTTGAAATAAATCAATGGGACTATATGTTATCTGAAGATGATTGGTACCATGATTTGGTATATTATTTTCAAAATCAGGTCTATCTTAATAATATTGATAAAAAAAAGATGTTCCTTAAGATTAAAATCTTTAAATTTCTATTTGTTAAAAAAAAATCTATTTTGTCAAAATAGAGATGGAGTTTTGTTGAGATGTCTTACACATGATCAAACATAAAAAGTTATTAGAGGCTATCATAAAGAAAATTATGATGGACATTATGATTCAAAACTAAATTTTTATAAGATATTAAGAGCAGGTTATTATTGGCATACTTTGTTTTAGGATTCTTATAAATTAGTTTATTCTTGTATGCCATGTCAATTATTCATTGGTAGAGATAAGTTTCCTAAAAATCCTATTATTCTTGAAAAACCATTTATGAAATGGGGTATTGATTTTATTTCATATAAACACCCACCTTCATCAAATGGTCATAGGTATATTTTAAAATGCAAGATTATTTCACTAAGTAGTATGAGGGCAAATCACTTAAGAGTTTTTTAACATGTGAAGTAATCTCATTTTTAGAAAATTAAATTTTCTCTGTATTTAGAGTTTCTTAAAAAATAATTTTTGATAATAGATCATAATTTATTTCAAATGAATTTCTAGAATTTTTGGGAAAATATTCTATTATATATAGTCATTCATCTAAATATTACCCTCAAGATAATGGTCAAGCTGAATCTATAAATAAAAATATGATTTCATTCATGAAGAAATTGGTTTGTGATAATAAAAGAAATTGGCATCTTAAAATTTTTGAAGCTTTATGAACTGATAAGACTATTGTTAAGGTAGAAACTAGTTATTTGCCTTTTATATTAGCTTACAGATTCGAGGCCACCTTAACAATAAAAATTTATATTTTTTTAGCTAAAACTATTTTACAATATGTTGTTAAAGATATAAATTTGATTGAATAAAGATTACATGATTTAATAAATCTTAACAAATCCAAAGCAACAACATTACAAAAATTAGAAAGAGCTAAGCAAAAATTTAAAAAAAAATTGATAAAAAAATTTCTAACAAGATGTTTAAAGTGGGTGATCTAGTTTTATATTGGACAAGGCTCATAAAGATCCTAGTAAACATCACAAATTTGATTCATTATGGCTTGTTCCTTATAGAATTGCTACTGTACATGGAAATAATGCTTTATATTTAAAATATCTTGAAAGGAATTGGTTGTGTTAGTTAATGGCCATCATTTAAAGTTGATCCATAATTAGTTATTCTCATTTGTTTGTTTCTTTGTATTTTGCTTTATTTTTGGTTTTCTGTCTCTTTGTTTTCTTTTCCTTGTATTTTTTTTTGTTTCTATTTTGGTTTGTAGTTTTTTTTTGCTATAATTTTACTTCTGAAATGATCAATGAGGGTTACAAATGGATAAATTTCACATCATGAGGGAAGAGTGTAAAGATTCTACAAATCTATTGTAAGTATCAATTATTTTAAGATATTATTCTTCATGAATTAAATTTTCTTTATAAATGAATAATATATATTGGTTTTATCTAATTATTGAAGTATTACTTAATTTTTAGATTTTGTACTTAAGGCATTTATATTAGATTATGCATCCAGCCTAAACTTTCTTGCTATATCATTCTCTTTCTTCATGCCATGTTGGCCAAATAATCCATCTCTTAATAAAATTCATTATTAAAGTGTTTTGTGCTTAGCTACTTGAGAAATGATTTTCCTACATCACACTTTCAATTTTATGTCTTTTATCAATAGGCAATTATTTGCTACTCAATTTTATTACATGAAACTGACTAGCAAGGTCTCTAGTGTTATGCCTATTTTTCACACTCCCTCAATTTTTTTAAAAATTAATACTATTTCTAGAATAAAGATGACTCAATAATGGAATTTAAAACTATGATATGGACTCAGTCAATTAGTAGTGTATTTGTATGCATATTTTTTTATTATGAATTGATGATGTTTGGTTGATGAATTCTTATTTATATTTTGAGTGGTTTTGAAAATAATAATGGATAAATGAATAAAATGTGCATATATATATATATATATATATATATCACTGTGAATGCTTGTTATCAATTATCTTACTTTTCAGTCATAATCAGGTTATAAGATAACATTTTAGCTTGGAATAATATCATTTTGTATGATTTCAAAGTTGTAAATATTATATTTTTGCATGATATATTTATATTGATTTTAGTTGAGTTTAAATGACCATAATGATTTTTGAATTAGAATATTTAGTTTTGGAACAACATGAATAATTTGTGGGGACTGATTGGATATTTTTAGTGGCATTGTGAGACATGGTTTGAAATAGATAAAAGTGGTATATATATATATATAACCTTATCAGTTTGATGTTTCAATTATGAAGTTTAAAATTGCTGTATTATGAGAAAGCACTATTTTTATGTTCAAATGCATCATTTCATTTTTTTTGAAAAACATATAAGTTTCTTGTTTCAAAATAAACCTTAATTAGGTAGATTTTAATCATAAAGAAGATTATTTTGAAGTAATACAATTCATTTTAGAAAAACAATCATTTTTTTTATGACTTCAAATGAGAGCTCACTTTCATTTATGTGATATTATAGACTTTTGAAACTATTTACATATTGAGATTAATTTATTACTTGAATCAATTAACTATAAGTAAATTAAGGGATCTTAAAATTCTAAGTGTTTAATTCTATATCATATTTATCTAAGGTTCTTAGTTTGAACATTTCCTAAACCTAACTTCTAAAGGTAATATGTTACATTCAAAACATCCCACCCTAGGAATATTTATCTTAAGTCTTGAAATTATACTACTAAACCCATCAAACCATGATGAGGTATAAGGCTTAAGTCTTTAGTGTTTTTGAAATGCAAGTAATGTGATTATTTTTCAGGACATGTTCAGTGATGAGTTGGAATTTCATTAGCATTCCATTCGATGGCGAGTTGGCATTTGACATGACATTTAGTTAATGCACATCATCTAGTTGGTAGCCCATTTAATATTTTCATGAAATATTGAGACAATATTTAAGTTGGCATATATCATGGCACCATTTAGCAAGGAATTTAATGTAAAACATATTGGATGCTTCAAGATGATGATAGAAGATTTTGCAGTAATGAATAATTAATGGTGAGTTAATATGCCTATATTATTGGAAGTTGATAAAGGTTTAGTAGGTAATCTGGTGATGACTAAATTTGATTATTCGCTAGCCTAGTTGGAGGCATTTCTAAGTATATCATTGATTTTGATGAGCCAATAGAAATAGGGAATGTCATCAAGTCAATTATATTGGAGGGTGGAAAAATAAATAGCTTATTTTCTTGGTTTTTGGTCATTTTACAAAGCTTGTTTATGGAATCAAAGCTTTGGTAATTTGTATTTTGAGTTTAGAGAGAAGTATTTTGAATGGAAAGATTGCAAAAAAGTATTACTAGGTATGTCCTGAATAGATTTAATGACTTTTTGAAAAGTTTTATGAGTTATTTAGATAGTTTTGGAAAGAAAAATTATGATGGTCTGCATATTAATAAGTTTTGAAGAGGTTATCAATTTGAATCTGTGCGCGAATATTTTGAAGAATGAATGATCCTATAGTCTTGGATATCCTTCTCATGCATGAATGTTGGTAAATATTGGTATTGAGTTTTTAATATATTTTTGGTCATCAATGAAATGTAGATTGATTTGGGTTTAGAATTGAGTGTTTGAAAATATTTGAAGTTCAAATTGAAATCTATGGTCTTTCAATAAATAGTATAAAAGAGTGGTTTTGATGCTTCAAAATTTGTTGTCTCAAGTCTTAGAGTTTCATCAAAAAATTTAGATGAAAAATTAATTTTTGAATGTTTACGCTTTGTAAACTTGATGAATTATTGGTATGATCATCATGAAAGAATTATGTTTTATATATATTAGTTTCAATTTTTAAAGAAATTTTGCATGCATGTCATCAAAATAAACCTTGTCAAGTTTGAAATAAAAGATGAATCTCTCATCTTTGTGCTTAAATTTTAAGTTTTAGTGGGTCTATTAGCTTTGGAGTATATGATGTTTCAGTTTTCAAAACCATATCGTTGTGCTTGTGAGGTTTGTTAGAGTTTTGGAAACTTGTTAATTTGTGTCAAGGTTTTAATGTAAGATAAATCTATATATGCCCTAAAATATTAATGTTCAAGTAATTAATTATGTCTATCATACTTACCATGGAAGGGTTTCTAAATAATTTTTTTCTTAAGATTTTAGTTGTTATTAAGGTTCATGCACTTTGGTTGTCTATAGAAGAAAGTTATTTTGTTTATTTTATGAAGATCATGTGAAGGTTATATACAGAAAGTTTTGAATGCTTATGGTCGAACATAATGTAAAATGTTATATTATGAAGTTGTCTAACGTAAAAATATGATGGTATGGAAGTCATAAGTTTCATTTGTTAGTTTCATTTACAAATATTGGTTTCAAAGAGACTTTGATAAAATATGAAATTTCTATTGAATCTACACCTTGGTATCAAAGTCTTGGGTTTTGTTATGAAATTAGATGTTGAAATAATAGTACCTTGAAGAAGTTACTTATTTTTTAGTTGAAATTTTGATGAGGATTATATTTTAAACAACCATTTTCTACTTTGAAATATTATTTGGTGTTACATTTTAATAAGTATTAGGCTAGACTCATGTTGCATAACTATTGTGAGTTTGTTTCAAGAATTTGAGCACAATTTATTATGAAATATTATCAGGGTTTCATTTAAAGTTTTTACTATATATGTTTTATATTTCAAAAGTTTATAAGTTGATTTCTAGTTTTAAATATGACATATGAGAGAGATAATGTTTTATGAGAAGTTAATTTTTATGAATAAATCTATGAACATTGCTTCAATTTTTGGTTGATTCAATTTAGTTTTCAAATAAGTTGATATAGTGAAGATTGAAACTTCATTAAAATAGATCAGAATATGTCTGAGATATAATTATGATGTTATAATTTTATTTTTAAAGTTCAATTTATAAGATTATTGGGATATAGTGATATTGGATATTCTTGGTATAATTCAGTCAAAGTTTTTGTTGATATGTGAATGTATTTTTAGAGTATAGTTTTATTTTATTTTGAATGAATATATGTTGATTTTCATTCATCAACTTTGAATATATTTCATATTATTTTAAGATGTCTGGATGAGATCAGTGTGGGTCAAGTAGAATTAATGATAATTGACGCTAGGGTTAAAATTTATATAATGTTAACCAACAAGACCTTAATATAAATATTCCAAAGGGTGGGTTCTGAGCTAGGATATTTGGTCCTAGATTTCATAGAGGTGTTAGGATGTCCATTCATTTTGATGAATCAAATCTTAAATTTTGGAATGTCCTAAATAATTTTCCTTTCAATCTAATCAACAATAGAGGAAACATTAGATTTTATGGATGTAGGTTTGGTGCTAAGACCCCTTCACACAATATTTTCTAGCATCATTTACAAAGCAATCTACATCATTTGTCAATCTACTCACCCATTTATGAAATAATTAAGCTTGTTTTTGAGCCAAAACTATCCATGAAACCACCCATCTTGAGATTGAGATAACCCATGTAAAAAACTTTTTCAATCTTTCCTTTCCTTTAGTTTATAATGAGCCTTCATCTTCTCATAGGAAGCTTATTTTGGGATGTAGGAAATTGAGTTTGGAGAATCCTATTTTAGGAGGTAGAAATCATATGATTGATATTCATCTTTTCACTTCAAATTAAAATATTAGCCAATCAAAATGATATAGATTCACCATTTGAGGTTAGATTGCTCAAGTAGATCAATATAAAAATTGATGACAATACAAGTGGTTCTAGAATGATGTTGGTGCAATTTCCAACAACTAAAATGAAATATAATGAATGTTTTAATAAACAAGGCAAACCAGTGATTGAAGTGTTTTTAGATTGTGATGATTTTTGGATGTCATCAAGATGAACTTTTCATGTTTAGTTGAACTTCTAGATAACAAAATTCTATACTTTCAAACTTGATATTTTGATTTTTAAATTTTTATATATAGGAATAGTATTCTGAAAAGTATAGCAAACTTTTAATTTTATGATATATATATATATATATATATATATATATATATATATATATATATATATATATATATATTCCTAAGTTAATTTTGGAATATGCATTATGGTTTAATATAAATAAAATTTTATTAAACTTTTCTTTATTTATTTAATAACTGATATATGTATTCTATTATTAATTTATTAGGGTCCCCACCCAT
Source organism: Torreya grandis (assembly GCA_037957365.1). Classification (NCBI taxonomy): domain Eukaryota; kingdom Viridiplantae; phylum Streptophyta; class Pinopsida; order Cupressales; family Taxaceae; genus Torreya; species Torreya grandis. The sequence goes on from JARHVA010001258.1 coordinate 70,745, forward strand.
TAGATAGTACCCATTTTATAATCAAATACTTGATTATTAAAACTTTTAAGTATTAATTAAAAATATCCTTAACCAATGACTATTTATAATTAAATGAATTTTATGTCAATTAGTAAAGATAAACCAATAACCAACTAAGGTTAGACATAACTTATTTTTTAGCTAAGTTTGAAGCATAAAAGGACATCAAAGATTTATTTGAAGAGGAAGAACAACATAATTATTGAATACTTATACATTTTGTGAAGTCAATCATTCATCTCTCTCTTTTCAAAGCAAATTTTCTAAGATAGCATGACTTTTACACTTAGACCCAATAGAGATTTTTCTAATGGTTGAGTAATTGCTTAGGCAACATAGGTATATCCAATTTTTATATCGTCATTTATAATAAATTATCTAAAGTTTGTTAAGTCTAATATCTTTTGATGATTGCTATTATAGTCTTATGTGTAGAATCCAAGTATTTAATCTAAATAGTGATGAAAACATCATTATTTATGATATTTCATTGATATATTTTGATTGTAAAAGTTATCTCTCAAGTATTTGTAAAGAAAGATGTTGGTTTCTCAAATAAAATCTATCTTTCTAATAAAATAGCTCCCCTTTGAGACTCACAAATTCTATTATACTTTATGTTGATTCTGATTTTAATATAGTTTATTTTCATTTTAGATTAATCTTTAATTAATCTAGTTTCTATTCCCATTTCTTATATTTGTTTGGTTTACTTTTTTTCTTATTTTCTTTAGTTATCTTCTTAGATCATTTACTTTCTTAAAATAGATAGTCTTGTTTACTTTCTTAAAATAGATTATTTCTTCTATTAGTTCTTCTTATAGTTTTAATGAATTTTAAAGTTTTATTATTAGACTTTATTAGATTTCATTTATAATTTTAATCTTATTTTTATATTAGATTTTAAATTTGTTTAGATATTAAATTAATAATTTATAGTTCTACTTCAGATTCAATTTATTTTCATTTTCTTTTTATTTTGGATTGTTTGTTTACCCTTTTGATCTATTCTCAAAATATTTTATTTTATTAATTCCTAGATTGTTTTATTTGTTTAGTCATTATTTTTCTTCTTATTTAAATTGATTTATTGTTTAGGCATAGTGTTTTAATGGTTTTTTATCTTCTCTTAACTTAGTTCATTTTTTTTTTGTTTTTCTTAGATTTTTAGTTGTTGTGTCTCATTGAGTAAATTTCTACATGAATATTGGCTTGATTTTATATATATATATATATATATATATATATATATATATATATATATTGATTAGTCTCAATTTTTTTACTTTATATTTGTGGTTTATCTTAAGACTATTTTAAAGTTATTTCAGTAAGAATACAAGATATTACTTGAAATATATTTTTTTATTGAATCATATTTATTTTATTTAAGAGATTGTCTAATTCATAACCCTTCTCTATTGGATATGATAGATTACAACTTCATATCTAAATTTATTAATTATTTGATAATGAGGGTTTCTTAAATTATAATGGAATATGTTATATTTGATAACTTATTTATTATTTTCCAAAACATTTAAAAAAATCTCACATATTTAGAATTATAATTGAACCTTTAAAACCCTATTATTAAACTAGTATGATTATAACCTGACCTTTCTGATAGGTGAAAAGGTTGATTAATTGATGGTATAATTTTCATCATCAACATGAGTGATAAGAGATAATGAGGGACAATGAGAGATGATGGAGTGATTAGGGATAATGATAAATAATAAGGGTTGATGAGGGAGTGATTAAGTATGATGAGGGCTAATGAGGGAGTGATTAGGGACAAGGAGGGATGAGGAGGTATTTATTAGGAATGATGATGGATGATGATAGAGTGACTAGGGATTATGAGGGATGGATTAGGGATGAAGAGGGGTAATGAGGGTGATATTATGGATGATGAAGGATATTGAGGTCCATTGAGGGTTTGACTAGGGATGGTTAAGGATCATAATAAATGATGAGGTTATTATTAGGGGTGATAAGGGTTGACAAGGGTTGATAAATAATTTATACGGTATGATGAGGAATATTAAGGGACAATTAAGTGATTAGGGATAATGATAAATAATGAGGGATGATGAGGGAGTGATTGGGGATAATGAGGTAAAATGAGGGAGTGATTAGTAACAAGGAGGAACAAAGAGAGAGTGATTATTGATGATGAGGGATAATAATGATTGATGACAAAGTGATTATGTAACTTGAGGGATGTTGAGGGACTGATTAGGAATAATGAGGGATGATGAGGGATGATGAGGGACAATGAAGTATGATGAAGGATTGATTAGGGTCAATGAGAAATATTTAAGGTTGATGAGGTAGTGATTGTAGATGATAAGGGAAAATGAGGGAGTGATTAGAGACAATGAGGGATGAGAAGTTGATTTGGTATAATTAGGGATGATGATAGAGTGATTATAGATCATGAGGTATGATAAGGGACTAATTATAGATGATGAGGGATGACATGGGATAGTGAGGCAGTGATAGGGGATGACTAGGGATAGTGAGTGATGACAAAAGAGTGACTAAGAGTGATACAAAATAATGATGGTTGATGAAGGAATGATTAGGGATGATGAGGGCCAATGAAGGAGTGATTAGGGATAAGGAGAGATGAAAAGGGAGTGATTATGGATGATTAGGAATTAAACCTATATCTACCTTTAATATTTTTTCCCAATCATCCTTAGTCACTTATTTCTTTATATAGGTGAGAATTCCCCCTCTCCTTTCAAGTTATGGCTTGATCAATAACACCTATCCTTTCTATATTTAGGTGATAATGTCTCTTATTTTGATTTTCAATCATTTATTGATAACTCCCACTCTCCTTTATCCTTTGATCCAATAATACCCTCTCTACTGATTTTCAAGCATGATAATGCCCCTAATATTGATTTTTAAGCAAGATAATGCCCCCTCTCCTTTGAAGATATGGCTCAAGTATCCAATCATGTATCAAGTATTTAAGATATGATTTGAGTGGGATAGATACAATTAGGATTAAATATTGATATACACTATTACTATTAAAATTGATTAGCCTACTTCTCAGGCCTATAATATTTTTTCCTCTTATGATTATTCTTACATTATGGCCCAAGCCCAATCATAATATTTGTACTTAATGCATTATAAAAATACCTTAGATATAATGCATGAATTAAACTAAGATGTTCATATTGTTCATATATTTTATGATTCTTAACCTAAAATTAAAGGTTATGTCCCTCCTATCTAGCCACCCTTGATCGACACCCCATGGGTTGTCTAAAAAATTCTTAATCTTCCCATATCTGATGGAATCTAATAGCGTGACATCATTAAACCAATTTTACATTGTAATAACTATATCAAAAAGATTGATATTGTTCACTCTATTTATCATATCTCATATTATGTCATCTAACATGATATAATTTGATCTCCAGCTTCAGACTAAAAATGACCAAGTATAATCAATGGAACATATATTTTTCTCATATTCACATCCTATAATAGACTTCATCAACCAACCTAATATAATCAAATATATTTCTAGTCCTAATAACTATATTAACACAAATCAAATCAAATCAAAACCTACTAATTCATTCAAACCACTAATACTCGACCAACCCTGATCTACCCTACCCAATTGAATACTTGATACATAGCTTGATCTTAAATACAAATATCTAATCCTGACCATATTTATCTTACCTAATCCATATCTTGAATACCTGATAACTAATTAAATACCTAAGCCATATATTGAAAGGATAGGGGGCATTATCATTCTTGAAAACTAGTAGAGGGAGCATTATTGGATCAAGGGATAAAAGAGAGGTAGAATTATCGAGGGAGGCTTGAAAATTAGTTGGCATGTGTATCTTATTTTTTTGGGCACATATATGATATAATTTTTTATCTATGTATTTTTTTCTTAGCATTATCTTGTATTTCATTAAAAGAAGATTTAGAAATAAATAAATTCTATTAATCTCCACAAATGACCAAAAATAAGTCAATGGGATTGAAGGACAATAAGGTATATCAACCCAAAACATAAACCTAGATTCATCACAATTGCAAATATATTGTGTATATTTACTTAAGAATTAATTTACACACATAATTAACATAGGAATATCTACCAAACACATAATTTATTCCTAAAATATAATAAAGTATACAATCATTTCATAACTTATTAAGATATAAAAATGAAATACTTAAGCTATTCTTTTATTTCACAATATTATATTAAGAACTAGAAAAAATTAAATTCATTATATCATTTAATGTAATTGTTATTTACCAATTTTAATATGACTAAGCTTAATCACAAGGAGATAAATATTACTAAATCAAAGTAAATCTTTATGGATAAATAAGGTAATGCCTATAAATTCATTCCCAAGGCACATCTACTCATGTTATAAGTATAATAACGAGTTTCTATAACTTCCCTATTATAATAAGTGCTCATATTATCATATTAAAAAATTTAAAAGACATAAAACATGATAGGTGTCATACTAGCATATTGAACAACTTAGAATAACGTTTCCATGTTAAACATTGCATACTAATTTAACAATATTAGAAAGATTACATGAACCTAAATCAAGTGGGAGATGTCATTTGTAATATTGAGGAATTGAAAGAGGTTATTATCCAAGTGATAAGATTGAAGGACAAAGTGAATATCCTAAAAAAAGAGAATAAAATTATCATATAAAACCTATGTATTTTAGTATATTTTATCTAGGTGGCAATGCATAGTTGTATTACTAATATGGATGGTCTCTATAAACTAATCAAAAGGAAACAAGATGATAAAGGCCCTAGTAGATGGAAGAAGAAAACCAAGGTTATGGAAAGGGAGATTAACGTTGATCCATAATTTCAAGGGTTTTAAAATATGGAAATCACTATGAATATAATGATGGAAATCTAAGAGGAAGACTTTGGAGGGTGTAAGGTTGTTTGACCATTGTTCTTCATTATTTTGGTTTGTTTTATTGTATTATTTTTCTATAGTCATTTTCTTGTTTTTTATTGTGTTTGTAGAACTTTGAGGGGTCAATAAGAGCTATCAATGCCTAAAATTGCATGGGAAATCACTCTAATAAACCCTTAAAGGATTCCATGCCACTTAGGATGAGTGCTTGATTAAGGATGATGAAAAATGATGACAAATTTACTAGGTATGATGATGAATAATGAGGGAGTAATTAGGGCTGATGAGGGATGATGCATACCAATGAGGAAGTGATTAGGGATGATGAAAGATGATGATTGTTCATGAGGAAGTGATTAGGTATGATGAGATATGATGAGGGATAATGGTGGAGTGATTAGGTATTATTAGGAATGATGAGGGTTAATGAATATGTGATTAGGGATAATTAAGGATGATGAGGGATAATGAGGGATAATGAGGAAGTGACTAGGGATTATTAGGGATGATGAGGAATAATGAGGATATGATTAGGGATCATGAGGTATTACGAAGGTTGATAAGGGATTTATTATGGCTAAAGAGGGATAGTTATAGATGATGAAGAAGTAACTAGGGATGGTAAAGGATGATGAGGTAAAATGAGGGAGTGATTAGGGATGATAAGGGATAATGAGGGTTGATGAAGGAGTGACTTGGGATGATAAAGGACGATTTAAGGTTATATAAGGGGGTGATTAGGGATGATGATGGATGATGAGGGTTGATTAAGGAGTGATTAGGAATGATGAGTGAAATGAGGGAGTGATTAGAGATCACTAGGGATGATGAGGGTCAATAGGGGTGTTATTAGGGATAATGAAGAAAATTGATGGATTAATTAGGGATGATTAGGGATGATGAGAGAGTGACTAGGGAAAATTAGGGAGTTTGTAATTATAATTAGGGATGATGAGGGTAAATGTGTGAGTGATTAGGGATGATTAGGAATGATGAGGGAGGGACTAAGGATTATAATGTATGATGAGGTATGATGAGGGAGTGATTAGCAATCATGAGGGATGATGAAGGTCAATGAGGGAATGATTAGGGATGATCAAGGGAAATGAGTAATGATGAAGTGATTAGAGATGATGAGGGTTAATGATTATGTGATTAGGGTTAATAAGGGTCATTAAGGGAGTGATTATGGATGATTAGGGATGTTGGGAGATGTTGAGGGAGTGATTAGGGATGATGAGCAAGTGACTAGGGATGGCTAAGGAGAGATTAAGTATGATGAGGGTTGATGAGGGTCGATGAGGGAGTGATAAGGGATGATGAAGGGAGATTAAAGATAATGATGGAGTGATTAGAGATGATTAGGGATGATGAGGGTTAATGAGAGTGTGATTATGGATTATGAGGTCTATTGAGAAAGTAATTATGGATGATTAGGGAAGATGAGGGAGTGATTAGGGATGATGAGGGTAAATGAGAGTGTTATTGGGGATAATGAGGGCCATTGAGGGAATGATTAGGGATAGATAGGGATAATGAGATATGATGAAGTAGTGATTATGGATGAGGAGGGAGTGTCTAGGGATGATGAGGGATAATGAGGTCGATGAGGGAGTGATTAGGGATGATAATAAATGATGAGGTATGACATGGGAGTGATTAGAGATGATGAGGGATATTGAGGGTTGATGATATGGGGATGAGGTGTGGTGATGAATGATGAGGGAGTGAATATGATTATGAAGGATGAATTATGTGCATGAATCTCATCTCTCCATATGGATTTGGGAGAGGGATATAGTGATATGAGTGATTTTGATATGAGCCTAATAACATAGGGTTCGAAGGAACTCCCTTCCACCCTAAATAATAGTGGTAGTAGTAGTTTCCTATGTGATTTTGGAATTATATAAGATAGCTATATCTTTGTGAGTTTGTATTAAAGTGGTCAGGTCATGTATGCATGAGATTGGAATTAATGCATACATGGATTGACCTATCTATCTAAAATTTGTTTCAAACTGAATGATATATTTTTAGGATGACTCTTGAATGGTTTTTTTATTCCTTATATTTTGAATGGAGTGTACTAGGATGATTAGATACATTCATTTTTGGTATGAGTGACTGTATCATGACTACATATAAATCTTATGTATGAGTTATCACATACCTACATGTATTATCATGTACATGGTAGATATCATATATGAGTGACCATATCATGAATAAAATTATGCTATAGGCCTTATGCTACAGGCCTATCATTTATGCATATTAATAGACCCATTAATAGAAAATCCCACAAAATATTTAGGAATTCATCTTGAATTTGCATTCAAGCCTTTTTTTAATCATTCATAGTCTATCCTTTCTCTATATAGGTGATAATTCCAAATATGCTTTCAATATATGGCTCAATAAATTCCCCCTCTTATTTATCTATATAGGTGATAATGCTACCTCTCTTAATTTTCAAGCATACCTTAATAATTTTCCTTCTATTTTATCACTTGATCTGATAATTCTCCCTCTCCTTTCAAGATATGGCTTGGGTATTCCATCAAAAATCAAATGTTTAATATATGGATTGGGTAATATAGATACATTCATGATTTTATATATATGTATTAAATATAAATATATGGATCAAGTATTTAATTGTGTAGGGAATACTCAAGTAAATAGGTCATACTCAATTATATAACTCAAGTAGGTAGGGTATAGTCAAGATCAAGATATGGATCAATTATTAAGGTATGTTATAGTCAATATCAAGATATGGATCAAGTATTAAATTGGGTAGGGCATACTCAAGTAGGTAAAATAGACAAGGAATACTCAATGGTATATATTTATTACATACATAACATGATTCAAAAATTATTTTCTCATTATATCTATCAAGAATCAAGCTTCCCTTGAAATCTTTAGAAGATAAGTAGGTATGTAACAACTAAATAGGTAGGGGAAGAATATATGAAATCTATAGATTATGAAGCAAGCTTCCCTTGATAGATAAGAATCTATTTAAGCAAAACAAGTAGGTAGGAAATGAATGAAGCTATATATCAAGAATAAATATTCCCTTGTCTTACTAGGTAGGGAATAAAAAAGTAGGTAGGGAAAGAATAAACTTATCTATATGGAATCAATATTCCCTTGGTAGATATGCCATAATCTAGAAACAAATAAAATTCATATATCAGAAAGGCAAACTTACCTTGAAATTTATGCCTTACTTTCTATCTATCAAGAAGCAAAGGTTCCATTGATATGCTATTGGGTGAAGCAAAGCTAGATGTCAGGAACATAGCCTACCTTACCTTAGTCCTTAACATAAATGAAGTAAGTAGGGAAATATTCCATTGAATTACTAGTTAAGGTAGGCTTGATATTAGGATAAGGCCTTTAGAATGGTTCCCTCTCTCTCTCTCTCTATATATATATATATGTATGTATATATATGTATCTATATATATATGTATATGTATATACATGTATATATATACACACATATATATACATATATATATATATACATATATATATATATATATACATATATATATATATATATATATATATACATATACATACACACACACACACACACACACACATATATACATATATATACATACATACATACATATATATATATATGTATATGTATATATATATATATATATATATATATGTATATATATGTATATATGTATATATGTATATATATGTATATATATACATGTATATATACATGTATATATACATGTATATATATATACATATATATGTATATATATATACATATATGTATATATATACATATACATATATATAAACACACACACACACATATATATATACATATGTATATATATATATATATATATGTATATAATATATATATATATGTTTATATATATATATATATGTTTATATATATATATATATATATATATATATATATATATGACAGAGGGACCATTCTTATTCCATCCCTTGATTTATTATATTGGGGACTAGGGCATACACAAAGTACAACATGGCCCTAGTTTTGGTGTAGCACCACTTATAATGGTGTCAAAATTATAACCTATACCATAAATAAGATATAGTAGTAATGGTATAAATTTTTGTCAAGGGTAATACATATTAATCAAGATAGGTTGATGCATTTATGCATTCTCTATCCCATCATATTATGTATATGATACATCCATGTTAGTATAGACCCTATCTCTATCTTGACTAATCCATACTTGAGCCCATATCTATATATATGGCTCTATATCTCTATCTTGACTAGGGGAATCTATACTTGAGATTAGAGATTAATAAATCCAATATTTTAGTCATTTTCCAACCCTAAAACTCTAAATATTTTGAAAAATAAACTTATAAATGGTAAATCCTATAGATTTGGAATCAATTTTAGATGTAAAGTAGCCCTAATTTGTTATATTTAGTATAATAATTTTAAATTATAAGAATATAAAATGTAATATAAATTATATTTAAACTTATCCTTATTTTACCAAATATTTTTTAATTTAAAAAATCACAAAAAATCAAAAAATACTTTGTAACTCAAATTGCATATGCCCTTATGCCCTTTCATTCAAATTTTCTAACCTTCCCTCCAAAAACATGTTCCAAATGGGGTACACCCTTTTAAAATGGTGTACATCCTTTGATAGAAATGGTGTATGCCCTTTGTGAAAATGGCATATGCCCTTTGTGAAAATGGGTGTATGCCCTTTAGGCTCGGGGTCAACCTAGATCAAAATTTCTATGTTTTTTTAAAAATGGCATACACCCTTTAGAAAACAATTTGTGTGTTTTTCATTATGTCATATATTTTGTCCCCCAAATTTTTTTATCCACCCTCCAAAATTATCTTTTTATCATTTTCCATACTTTTTACCTTGTGCCTATTTGTTTATCCCTATATGTTTATTCTATTGCTGACTTTTCACATGCCACTAGGTCCTAATTCAAAATAAAGATATCTCTATATATACAAAGCTAGGGTATGGTTCATTTTATCAATATTACCAATAAATAACCTTAACTAACATGCACTTGGAACTATTAAAGATATATTTAACTACACTACATATAAAATTACTAGAACTAAAAGTATGAAACATTATACAAACCAATTTTCACTTACATTGCTATTACTAGGGGTTGTAATAAGAGAAAGATAATCTAGTTTCATGATCACCATTATACAAACACATCTATGAGGGATAACTACATTTTAATATGATGCCCTATTTATAATATATGGATTTATATATAGCACTTATAAATAATAAATATTTTTAGGGTTAACTCGACTCACATGCTAACCTATTTTTACCAAGTTATAGGAGGTCAAGAGCAAGAGATATAGGGTTATTATTATTCAAAAGGGTTCATAAATTTTTTTAAATAATTTGAGGGATATAATATACCTAAATATTATATCATAAATCTATTAAATATTTAGTTCCATTCTTGTATATATTCTAGACTAGACACGTGTGGTGATACTAGACACTTATGTTGATATTAGTGTTGAAAATATGATGCAAACATCCTAGAGGCAAAAACATTTAGAACATTAAGTGTGTATTAAATAGATCCTGATCATTATCCTAAGATTATTCTATATAATTTTGACAATCTAGAATATGATGCATAAAAATATATGCTCTTCTTACCCCTTGGTTGTATAGTATTTTATTGTATTTTTTGCACATGGTTAAATAGGTAAAGTTCCATTATTTTCATCTATTTATAAATTATGAATTTTGTCATATTAAATTCATACAACTTATTTTATTAGTTTTTTTATTTTTTGAGACCATTTAGGATAAAAGATTATGGTGAACATGAACTCTGGATTATTTGAACAAAACCCTAGATTACAATTTAGGGTTTATCCTTCACGTAAAAAATATAACAAATTTTTATTGTTGTTCCTTTTCATATTTGATTTATTACATGGGAATAAATTAATTAATTATTTTTTATCTTTTTTCTGTACACATTTTTATAATAATCTATGTGGGTGCATCCAAATTTGTATCCCTTCTCAACATGTCTACTACTACTACAAGCCCTTGAATACCCCATCCTTGGGATAACTTATTTTACTTTCCCAATGACCAATGTATTGAATATGAGGATATTATAGCATCTAAAAAAAGTGTTAAATCCTCTTCCTTTGATTATAACTATTCTAATTAAAAAACTAATGATGAAAATGCAAGTCTCAATGAATATGTTGACAATCATAGCATGATTGCATATGGTTATGAGTGCAATTATACAACTCTTGAATGTAAGTATGAGGAAGATAGTTATATAATTTATTATATTTCAAATGATTAAAGGCCTAAAAAGTTGAAAATTATTAGATTTTTTAGTGCATCACATAAATATATTCCAATAGACAAGCAATAAATTAACATTTATGATGTTGAAAGTATTAAAGTTTCATAAAAAAATCTCATGATGAACCAAAAATTAAATGTTTTTATTCCCTTTCAAATGATGAAAATGTTTAACAAAGTGAATGTGTGCCTTATTTACAAATTAATGATAATGTTTAAAATATTTTTCCTTCTTTGGATCACTCAAATTAAACTAGTGAAAACATTTCTCTTTCTCTAGCTTGTAATGATCAACATGCATGTATTATTTCTTCCCCCACCTTACTTGCTTGGAAAGATGAGAGTAAAAATACATTTTATACATTGCATTTCTTGATTCATATATTTTTTCAAATAAATTTTATACATCTCATTCCAAACTTTTAAAATACAATGAAAACAAAATCACAAGTCCATTTCATGACAAAAATGACAAAGTTAGACCAAATGTCTCTTTTTTAGATGATAATGATGAATAAAAAGTATCAAGTATAATTGAATTATTTATACCTCCTTTTTTAGAACTCATAAATGAAAATTAAGATTGAATTTATCCTTTTATTTTAAAATCAAGTAGAAAGTGTTAGTCCTCCTCCCTCCTTTACATTTTGTAATCCAAATAATATTTCAAATTTAGATAAATAAATAAAAACCATATCTCTTACTCCTCTCTTATGCCATAGCATTCCAAGTATCCAAGAGAGTGGAATTAACCTTCATGATATCTAACATGATATAGTTTATTCTTTAGCAATGAATGCTCTTTTAATTAATGTTTTGAGACCACATAATTATCCTATCCTAAAATATAATTAAGGTTGTAAATAGCCTATTATTCCTATGTTCCATGTGGATGGAAAATTACAACCCCTAAGCAACTCTTTAAACTATTTATCAAAAATTCCTAGTGACATGTTATCTCTAATGAATACTATGGAGCATATTCAACAAAAAATGATAATTATTAAGTTAAAATTTTCCTCATATGAGGCTACTTTTAATGATAATATCTTGGAGGAACAACCCCTCACTAGATATGATTTTAACTATCCATGTCCTTCCACATTTATCATGCCTATGTTATCTTCCTTTGATGGCGAATGAGATCTTTAATATCATTTGAAATAATATATACACTCCTTCGAATAGTGGGATAAACATGGATGCTTTTTATTAAAATCTTTCCATATAAGTTTAGCTCAATAGGTTATCAATTGGTTATGTACACTCCAAAATGGTTCCTTATCAACCTTTTATAAAATGAAGATGTATTATTATCTAATTTACATAAACACAAAATACCCAAGATCCCATTGGAATATTTGGAATATCTGTAGGCCTTAACTCATAATGAGGATGAATCACTTCAAAAATATGATTTTATATTAAAGGATATATTGTATTCCTTAAACTACACTTCCTTATATTTGGAAGTATGATTTATATTTATCAATGGTATTTTTTCTCCATAGATAAAGATAGTTTCATAAACCCTTTGATTCATTTGACATTTTATATTTGAATTTTCATAGATATTTATATGTTTTGACTAATACCAAAATAAAACTACCTATTTTTATAACCAAAAGGTAAACATGTTACAAACTTTTTTTTCCAAAGAAAAGTATCAAACAAAGAAGGTTCAGGAACCACTTCAAAAACCTTCTAAAAAACTAGCACTAGCTACCAAGGAACAAACAATAAAAGTTTTACATAGAGATAAATACTACTCATACATAACACTCTTTTGGTCAAACCATATGCCTCTACTAAAAGGTAACCACTTTAGTTTAATTATTTACAAGATAGACCATCTAATATATGTCATTCACTATTGGATAAATGAATGATAAAACTTCCTCTTAATTACTAATTTCCACCACACATATTTTAAAAGGTATAATGAAAACCCTTTTTCACTTACCATGGTATTAATGGGCATTAAGATAATGATTGTTTTGTTTTCAAGTAAAAACTTGCATAACTTTCCAATCATAGGATCATTACCTTTCATAAAGACACATAAAAGTATATTTCCCATAATTATTTTATAAGTTATTACAAGTGGGTCAAGACATACCATGCCACTCCTTTTAAGGAATGCATGGTCGATTGACCTTCACAAAAGTCAACCATTAGTCAAAGTTCTTCTCCTAGTATACCTCTACCAAGACCAATCTCTCACACACTAATCCTACCAAGGAACCAATGGTTAATTGATATATAAATATAAGGACATGTGGAGTTAGGGAGACACATTTAATATAGCCTACACACAAATTCACATAGAAAATTTGAGTATAAAAAATGACATATCTAGATATAAATAAGACATATACATGTGATATGTCTACATATACATTAGTTATAGTGATAAAAATAAAACCAAAATTTATATTACCAAATTATCATTATATTAGACATTTCTTATTTCCAAATATATTTCATGGCATATGGTGATTTCCTAATTATTACTACATTACAAAATTAATGAATTACCATAGCACTACACAAACATGCCATACACAAATAATTATTATGCAAACAAATAAAAGTAAAAAAGTCTTAAAATAATAACACACATCCATATGAAGCCAAATATACCATATGATCATTATAATACACACACACACACACACGTGTGTGTGTGTGTGTGTGTGTGTGTGTGTGTGTGTGTGTGTGTGTGTGTGTGTGTGTGTGTGTGTGTGTGTGTGTCTGTGTGTGTGTGTGTGTGTGTGTGTGTGTATTAAAATGGTGTAAACTTTTAAAATATAAAAGATAAATCATATGTTGGGGTAATATATTTGAGCATATACTCCTCATCACTATCTACACCAATAACTGTACCATCTTGTAATTTGGATGCTACTGGGTCTTGCTTGGGCCCACATAACCAAGATAGCTCCTTTAATATATCCTCAAAACCACTCAACCAACATAGTTTATACTCATGATTTATACATAGGGAATAATATATATATTTCAATACCTTCATGATATTTTTATCACTTTTCTTGGGGGCACTTCATATCGTGACCTCTACATGTAAGTCATCTCACTTAGTGGAAACTATGTGATAAGCTACCATCACCCTCATCACTTGATCAAAAATGGGAGCATGGACACTGATAATTTCCACCACTCTCTCATTATATAGATCTCTAGATATGTCTATAGGCACACTCTGAGTGAGATCCTTTACCATATGATCAACCATGAAGACCCACTCCTCATTGCCTGCAACCAATAAAAAATACAAATTAGATACATTTATTGTATCAAATGTTATATCAATCAAATACAAAACCATATTAGGTAATTCATGTGTACCTAATGGCTACCTCATTTATGGTTTATGGTCCCATAGGAGATCCACCACCTTCATCTTCTCTTCCACCTCTCTATGCCATAGGTATGACACCTAGTGTGAAAACTATAACTAGAAATAATAATAGCCAATGGGCCCCTAAAAACCACTATGTATAAGAATATTTAAAACCTAAACCATATCCTAAAGCTATGGGTATGATGATATCTATCTCATCACCTAGTTGACTAGCTAGGTCAACAAGTCTCAAAGATGGTCTATCAATGGGCCTATGTCCACTCTTGACTATTTGGTGTCATAGACATGGATTTGATGGAACCCCCTTCTCTATACAAAAATTTATATGTGACTATACTAAAATAGATCATAAACACTAGTAAAGTGATCAATTAACCACATTCCCACTCAAATCCTCTATAGATCATACCCATCCTTGGTCCACCCAATAAATGTCCTATACATATGCCATGTGATTTGATTATTTGTTAGACAACATAAAATATTATGGTGTTCCATCATGGTATGTAAGATACCATGAGGGAGTACCCAAAAATTTGAAAATACCCAAGGTGAGCCCACCTTGCTAAGGGTCCACCAACTAATTACACCAATGCAATATTCTCATATGCCCAAACATGTAATAATGTACCAGCTCCAATACTACCACCATGACTCTCCAAAAACAATCTATACAAATATCTATTTAAATGGTCCAATACCATATGAGCCCATGAATATCTTATACCCTCTTCCTCAATATGATATATAATTTGATACATACGATATGAAAGTATCATAGTACCACCCTCAAATTCCATAAATGAAGCTAGTAGTACATAAATAAATTTCTATAGCTTCAAAATTTCAACTCTAATAATACTATCTAGTTGAATCATATTACTCAGCTCTACATCTGTCTCTCTACCTAGTAAAATAAAGATGGGATTGATGAATATAACCATGGATACCATCCCCAATAACTTGTGTTCTCTCACCCCTAATTGGCATCTAGAAAATGTGATAAACGTCTTCTAAAGTGATTTTCATCTCCCTTATAGGGAGCCAACAAGTACAAGTATATGGATTTCACCTTTTAGCTAATGTTTTAATAATATGGATATCATATGGAATATATCTTAGTCAAGTGACATAACCTAGCCCTACTTAATCAGTCATGGTCCAATTAACCTCATCCAAACCTAACTCCACCAAGGGTGAAAATGCCTCCCATTTTTGATCTCCCATACATGCACATCCTCTAGCACACAAAAATAACCAAAAATAAGTGTTAGTCAATACATTCTAGAAATAAATGGATATTTTCCATTAAAAATTCAAAAATGCAGCTAGACATTAGCTTTGGACACCAACATCAAGTCAAGACACATGTGTTAGATGATTCCATCCAAATTTTGGACACTAGAATTTATAAACCAATGCTATTGTCTATAATGTTCATGAAAATGTTTGTAAACCTATAAAAATCCCCCAAAAATGCTAAAATGAACACATTCTAAAAAAATCAAAATTATCAAATAACTTATAATCAAGTGTGATTTTCATCTCATTAAATTCCTAGTTGGATAGGGATATATTAAGCTCGTAAAATCACAATAGTCATGGATCTCTCTCATGTGACATTGTAAAATTCTATCCAAAGATCGAAATTCTAAAAGGTTTAAAATACAAATGAAATGGATTATTTTTCAAGACACTATATATAGCCCTTGATTTTTCAAATGATCAACATTTCAAAGGCTTATATTGATAGCAATAATTATCCAAATAAAACTTTAAAAGTTTTGGTGGGATATAGACAATAAGTTATTACACATTATACTAATTTCACTAATTTTTATGGAAAATAAAAAATCACTTAATATTTTTTCTTATACCCAAAAATCATTCAAAATCACTGATATTACTCAATCAATATTACCTCCCCACTTGAAAAATTACTAAATCATATCACTAATATGCAATTGAATCCTACATGCTTGATCTATATACAACATAGCCACTTCATCATTTTTCTTACCAGATTATATCCCCCTCATCTCAAAAAGGAGGGCATGTTATGGAAACATGTTCTCTACATTTACACTAGTTCTCATTTTCCCTAGATTTAGTGGTGGCATGTTATAAAAACATGTCCTCGTAAATGCATTCATTTTGATTTTCTCTAGGGTGTTTTCATAGTATATGGTCTAGATATATATTTGGCTTAGTATTATATACCTTGGTGTAGTGAGTATAAACATACTACCCAACATTGGTGTATATGCTAGTCAAAATGCACCAACCTATGTATAATACATTATTTTACACTAGATATGATAGGGGCATGAACAAGAGTTCACTCCTATTTTATATAGACATTGATCTATCTTCTAGATTCACTAGATTACTGTGGATTATTGATATATCATGTATTATTATTAAACTATGTAATGTTATCATACTAAGGATGGACTTTTATGGAACATTATCAAGTTATCTATCTATAGTAATTGGATCACTTTTACAAGTTGGATTTGACTAAATCATTCAACCTCACCATATTTATAAGTTGTGTTTAAGTAAGTCAATAAAATTCACTAGATTTATAGGTGGGCTTGATTAAATCACTTGGTCTCACTAGAGTATGATGTAAAATATGAGTTTGATTAAATCACTCACTCTACATTAGATCATATATAAGTTCACATTTGAGTGGTGATAGTTAAGATGTGTTACTCTTGATGGTTATATCACCACAAGGTTGTGGGCATGATCATCTCCCAACTCTCCTTGTTCGATATGTAGCACTTCTAGGATTTAATCCAATTGACCACTTATGAACTCATTATTTTTCCTATCCAAAATATGGATGAGGTCTCAGGTCTCCTTCCACTTCTCTAGTATCCATAGTGGTCATAATAACTCTAGAATCATCACTATGAAATATATACACATATGTAATTTATCCATGATCTTTCTTTATTTGGATGTTTTCTACTATTTCTCATGTAAAAAGTTAAACATGATTACTTTGTGAAATTCTTTTAGTTATATGTAACATTTAAACAGGGTCAAATAGATTTCAAGAAAAGACATTGTATTTTATTCACACCATGGTACACATTTTCTTTTCCTTTAAAATAATAATTTTAGTTTCATGCATTATTATATTAAAATAATGGGGGATGTAGATACTCATATTTCGTACAAGCACATTTTCGTAGTATGTTTTTCATAACTTTTGTATGTATAAGCCACTTGATATAGAATTAGACATCTAGTGGCATGGTCTCACAGGTACCTCTTCGATTCCATGTTCTTTTAATTGATTTATCTTCCCCTTTGGGCATATAAGTTGACTAAATTTTCTTTTATCTTATGTATGCCAGGGATCCATGTGTTGGGGATCAACCAACAATATGATTACACTTATGAAAGTAATAAACCATGGAATTAAACCAGATAGATAAGTAACTAGAATCAGATAATAGCAAAGAACAAGAGATACAAGAAACCACCCTGAAAAATTGTATTAAACTCTTTACCAAAGGAATACAATTGAAGAAACTTCTTTCTTCCACACCTCTCTCAGATGCACAAGATCTCTCTCTAGATCTCTATCCCTTAAGAGCTCTCTCTCTCAAGTAAAATCAACTCCAACAACCTAGATTGATACAACTCTGTACTGTTCTTCAACATTCACACACAATGAACTACTACAACCACACTAAGCTAAGAAGATCTAATTCTAAATATAGAATTAGGAGACTTGAGCATGCACTTACAACCAACAGTTAAGCCTCTTGAACAAGGGCTCTAAAAACAATCTTACTAATAATAGAGACGTGAACTTAAGACTAAGACTTAAACTCATCATGCAAACACTTGGTTCTGTCCTCAGAAATAACATTCTGGACGCACAGGTAACCGACGCTAGTTCCTGCCTGCTTGCCTGTGACCGACATCGATCGATCCTCTACCGATGCCAGCGTCTTTTCAACTACACCTGACCGACGTCAGTTGCTCCTGATCGATGCCGGTGACTGTGTAAGCCTGCAACTTTGGTAATGCACTCATATGTGAAGCTTTTAGGCTCCACACCTTAACAATCTCCCACTTGGAGATAAATAGCTGCACCAGTACCTATACAATAACATCTTCTAGCTCGTCCATCTTCAACTCAATCATGAAGACCAACAGAAGTTGAATGAAGATTCAACTTCTCCTTTATAACCAGCTTGGTTAACATATCATTAGGATTCTTGTCTGTATGGATCTTCTCCAGCTTCAACTCACCATCTTCCAATACTTGTCTTATGAAGTGGTACCTAAACTGTATGTGCTTGGTTCTTGAGTGAAAGGCTGAATTCTTAGCCAAATGGATTGCACTCTAACTGTCACTATACAATCTGTAACTCTCTTGGTCCCTTCCAAGCTCTTCTATGAACCTTGTCATCCATATCATCTCTTTGCTAGCCTCTGTGGCTGCAATATACTCTGCTTCTGTAGTTGACAAGGCAACAACCTTCTGCAGCTTGATATCTAGCTAACCACCATTCCACCTACAGTGAAAACATATCCTGTGGTACTCCTCCTACCATCCAAATCACCTGCCATATCTGAATCTACATAACCATGTAGAGAAGTATCTGAACCTCCATAGCACAAGTGCCTACTGCTGGTTCCTCTCAGATATCTGAGGATCCACTGAACTGCTTTCCAATGTTCCTTTCTTGGATTGGCCATATACTTACTTACAACACCCACTACTTGGGCAATATCCGGTCTAGTACACACCATTGCATGCATCAAACTTCCTACTACGAAAGAATATGGAACCTTACTCATGTACTCTACCTCATCATGTGAATTAGGACATTGTTCTTTACTCAACTTAAAATGTCCAGCCAAAGATGTGCTTACTGGTTTAGCATCCTGCATATTGAACCGTTTCAACACCTTGTCCACATAATCCTCTTGAGACAATATCAACCTATGATTTTTCCTATCTCTCTTAATGCTCATACTAAGGATTTTCTTTGTTGCTCCCAAATCCTTCATAGCAAAAGTTTGAGCTAATTTCACCTTAAGCTCAGAGATATCTTGCATGTGTGATCCTGCAACCAGCATATCATCTACATACAATAATAGAATAATATATCTACCATTATCCAATCTCTTAAAATACACACAATGGTCAGATTGACACCTACTGTAGCCATGCTTAGTCATAAACCTGTCAAATTTCAAATACCACTGTTTAGGAGCTTGCTTGAGGCCATACAAGCTTTTCTTCAATCTGCACACTAACTTCTCCTTACCTTTGACCTCAAATCCTTTTGGCTGTTCCATATATATTTCCTCATCCAAATCTTCATGAAGAAATGTTGTCTTAACATCTAGCTGCTCAAGATGCAAATCCTCAATAGCCACCAAAAATAGTACAATCCGTATAGAAGTCATTTTAACAACAAGAGAAAAAATCTCACCAAAATCAATACCTGGCTTTTGTGTAAATCCTTTCACTACCAATCTGGCCTTATATCTCATCTGTCCATTCTCACCTTCCTTCAACTTATAGGTCCATCTGTTCTTCAGTGTTCTCTTACCAGCTGACAGCTCAACCAAATCCCATGTTTGGTTCTCTCTTAAGGACTCCATCTCCTCAACCATGCCATGCTCCCACTGACTCTTGGACTCCACTTGTATTGCTTCTTCGAAACTCTTTGGTTCTCCACCATCAGTTAGCAATAAATAGAATAATGAAAGAGAATATCTAATTGGAGGCTTACTTACCCTTTCTGACCTCCTGATGGGTGTCTAAGACTCGTTCACAACACGCTATCCACCCAAATTCTCTGACAGTGACCAACCTCGGTCACCTCTAGACCTGTTACTGGCCGACGTCAGTTCTGCCTGACCGACGTCGGTGCCTGTTCTATCGACGTTGGTCTCTGTATGATCGACATCATTTCTATTCTGCTGATGCCAGTTCCTATCCTGCCAATGTCGGTCTCTGTGTTTTCCTGCAAGTGATTATTTCTTTTTCTCATGAGCTCATTTTGGACCATCACCTCATCCAATTCACCATTGCTCTACCAAGATTGATTTAGCTTCTTCAGCTGATCACTATACATCACTTTTTCATTGAAAATAACATCACGGCTCCTAATTATCTTGTTAGTTCCTAGATTCCAAAATCTGAAACCAAAATCATCTGAGCCATAGCCAATAAATGTGCACCTCATAGACTTAACATCCAGCTTCTTTCTATTTTCCTTATCTACGTGCATAAAGGCTTCACAACCAAAAACTTTGAGGAATGAGAGATCTATTTTTTTACCTATCCAAGCCTCTTCTAGAATTCCACCATCCAGAGCTATAGAGGGTCCTCTGTTAATCAGGTACACTGCAGTGTCAACAGCTTCTGCCCAAAACTCTAAGGGCAAACTAGCATGCAATCTCATACATCTTGCATGCTCCATGATTATTCTGTTCATCCTTTCAGCAATTCCATTCTACTGAGGTGTCCTTGGAACCATCCTTTGCCTATGGATTCCATGCATATAACAATACCAGTTGAACTTATAACTGCAGAACTCTCCACCATTGTCAGATCTCAGGCACTTCAATCTTTTGCCTATTTCATTCTCAACCATAGTTTTCCAAATCTTAAAAGTCTCAAATACATCAGATTTCTTCTTAATACAATAGATCCATACCTTTCTTGTAGCATCATCTATAAACGAAACATAGTACTGTGATCCTCCAATAGAAGCTACCTGAGCCGGTCTCCACACGTCTGTGTGAACAAGCTATAACTTATGCTTCTTCTTTATAGACCCAGTCTTGAGAAAACTAACCTTTTTTTGTTTTCCAAATACACAGTGCTCACAAAATTCTAGATCCATGCTTTTCAAATCTGAAAGCTTACCTTTAGACTTAAGAATTAACATTCCCTTCTCACTCATGTGGCCAAGCCTTGAGTGCCACAATTTTGCATCCACATCTAAAGTAGATAATATAGAAGGAGAATTGTTAGTAACACAATTACATAAATAGAGAGTACTTACTCTCTTACCTCTGGCCATAACAAGTGCACCCTTGGTCACCTTCCAAGATTCTGCTGTGAGAGTTACTGTACAACCCTCATCCCCTAACTTTCCTACAGAAATCAAATTCCTCTTCAAGCTAGGAACATGCATCACATCTCTCAACACCCATGTGTTGCCGTTCTGCATCTTCAGCTACACTTTACCTTTGCCAATAATTTTACAAGGATCATCATCCCCTAGATACACTATTCCAAAATCTCCATGGATATAGTCACTAAAATATTCCCTATTAGGGGTAGCATGAAAAGATGCACCAGAATCTAACACCCAAGATTCTATATTATTATGCAAAGAGAATATTAAAGCATCTTGTGCAATACCTGCAACCTTTGCTTCTTCTTTTCCTTCATGCTAATTGTCCTCCTTAGGCTTTGACTAGCAATCTCTGCTTATGTGCCCCATCTTTCCACAAATCCAGCATTGTGGCTTCCTGCCATTTTTGGATTTGGATCTACCTCTCCCCTTAGACTTAGATCTTGATCTCCCTTTCTTGCTCTTCTCTTTTTGCCTTCCCCTGCTCTCAAAACTTAAAGTGTTCCTAGATGTCTCTTTTGTGCTTTTCATGTGAATTTCCTCATTCAAGATAACACTAACAACATCCCCTACTTTTAAAATATTTGATGCAGATGCAGTATTGCTAACTACCATTACTAAGCTATGCTAGCTTTCAGGCAAAGAACATAATATTAAAAGAGCTTTAATTTCATCATCAAATACAATTTTGACTGAACTTAATTGATTTAAAATACCATGGAAATCATTCAGGTGATTAGATACAGATCCACCTTCCTGCATATGGAAATTAAATAGCTACTTCATAAGATATACCTTATTAGAAGCTGAGGGTTTTTCATACAAATTTGCTAAAGTAGTCATCAACTCTACCATTATTTTTGCCTATGATAAATTAGATATCACAGTAGATGCTAGACTCAGTCTTATAGACCCCAGAGCCTTTCTGTCAAGAACTTCCCATTCTTCATCATCCATGTCTGTGGGCTTCTTTGCAATCCCACCTAATGGTAAGTATAGATCTTTCTGATATAGATAGTCTTCTATCTGCATTATCCAGTGTTGATAATTTTTGCCATTGAACTTCTCCATTCTCAGTTTACTTTCTTTTGCCATTGCTTTTCCCACTCAAACAAAAATCCCTACAAAAACCCCTGTGAGCAACCTATAATCAATACACATTACACAGATCTAAACCACCTGTTAGTGAACCTGAGCTTTGATACCAATTATTGGATATCAAAGTCTAAACCTACAACCAAGGCTCTGATACCACTTGTTGGGGATCAACCAATAATATGATTACACTTATGAAAGTAATAAATCATGGAATTAAATCAGATAGATAAGTAACTAGAATCAGATAATAGCAAAGAACAAGAGATACAAGAAACCACCCTAAAAACTTGTATTAAACTCTTTACAAAAGGAAATAATTGAAGAAACTTCTTTCTTCCACACCTCTCTCAGATGCACAAGATCTCTATCCCTTAAGAGCTCTCTCTCTCTCTCAAGTACAATCAACTCTAACAACCTGGATTGATACAACTCTGTACTATTCTTCAACATTCACACACAATGAACTACTACAACCACACTAAGCTAAGAAGATCTAATTCTACATATAGAATTAGGAGACTTGAGCATGCACTTACAACCAACAGTTAAGCCTCTTGAACAAGGGCTCTAAAAACAATCTTACTAATAATAGAGACATGAACTTAAGACTAAGACTTAAACTCATCATGCAAACACTCGATTCTATCCTCAGAAATAGCATTCTAGATGCACAGGTAATCGACGCCGATTCTTGCTTGCTTGCCTGTGACCGACGTCGGCCAATCCTATGTCGATGTTAGTGTCTCTTCAACTGCACGTGACTGACGTCGGTCGCTCCTGACCAATGCCGATGATTGTGTAAACCTGCAACTTTGGTAATGTGCTCATATGTGAAGCTTTTATGCTCCACACCTTAACACCATGTTTGTGTTCTTATTATCTCTATGTTTTTATCCACTCGACACATTCTTCATGTTTAGACATGAGTTTATGTAGGTGTCAAACCATAGCACAAGTGTCAAAAATTATCCATTGATCATTTTCCATAATTTTCACCTTGTGACCATTTGTTTAGCCCCATTATTTATTCTATTATCAAATTTTTTCATACCACTAGGTCCTAATTCAAAATCAAGGGATCCGTATATATATAAAGCTATAGTATAGTTAATTTTATCAATCATTACAAAAAATTAACCTCAATTAGCATGTAATTGGAACTATTCTAGATTTATTGAACTAAACTACGTATCAAATTTCTATAACTAAAATTTTGAAGCATTCTAAAATTTAATTTGCACTTTCATTACTTATACTAAGGGTTTCAATATGATAAAGAGAATCTAGTTGCACGATTATGATTGCATGCACGCGTGCATGCACGCACACACACACACACACACACACACACACACACACACACACACACACACACACACACACACACACACACACACACACGAACGAGAGGGAGAACTACATATGACTCTGTAACCCTATTTGGATTATATGGATATGTAAGAAAAACTTAGAAATAACATGGGTTGCTAGGGTTAGCTTGAATCTCATTCTAACCCCTTTTTACCAAGTTATGGGAGGTGAAGGGAAAGAGATCCAAGGTTTTACTTGTTAGCTATATTTCACACCATTTCTATATGTTATGAGAGATATAAAAAACATTCAAGTGATATCAAATGACATAAAGGTTTAGTTCCATTCTTATACATATTATAGACTTGACACCTATGGTGAGATTGAATACCTACATTGATGCTAGTGTTGAAAATTTTATGCAAGCATCCAAGAGGAAAGGTCAAAACACTAAATGTGATCAACACATATATTGATCAATGTGCTAAGATGATTCCACTATCACAATCCATAATTGTATGCATAACAAGATACACTCTTCTTACCCATTGGTTGTAAATTATTTTATTATATTTATTGCACATAGTTAAATTGATAAATTTCCATTATTTTTCACACATTAATAAATTTTAAATATTTTCATATTGCATTCAAAAATTTAATTCACTTAGTGTGTTTGTTTTTTAATCCCATTTAGCATAATACATATCTTCATAGGGACAACATTAATAAACTTTCTCAATGTTGGATGAATCTGCTTCAAAAAACATAAAAGTTTCATTAACATTTCACATTATGTTGTAAATGTCTTGTATTTTATGCCACAAGAGCTTTATTTACATAGATATGGATATGTTCAATTATTTATTTCTCATGGAGGTTTAGGCCTCTACTATTGTAGTTCATTATTTTACATATTTTGCTCATGATGAGATATTTACTACTTTGGAAACAAGCCACAAGGCTATCCCCCTATAACCATGAATGATTGTTGTTATTGATTTAATATTATATCATGAGTTTTGATTTGACAATGATGTGGTGTAACAAACCCACTGGGTTTTACCAGAATATAGATTTTTTTTAAAAATTAGTTACACATATTCATCATATAGATTTCACCATGAGAAACCTAACTAGTGATCTTTAACTAACTATATTAATTTAGTTAACCAAAATTTTTATAGATAATCCACTTAGGAAATGATCACCATAAGTAGATAATGCAATCATAAACAATAATGAACAACTATAAAGACTACATCTAATCATATTTGAAATAGTACAAAACTCAACCATGGCTGATACAACATTATAGATATTTTTGTAGAAGTATAATATATAAATTTTATAGCTTTTAAAAATATATAAAAATATCTCAAATGATAAAACATGATACAAAGCTCCACAAATTAGAGTCTCCATAAATCAATAGTCTCTATGACTTAAGTATCAATCTATAATCTCAAGTGTAGTCCCTAGCACAATACTCTAGTTGGGAGGGAAAACATCATTCGAGCACTTTTCCACACCAACCACGAACCATATATCCCTCACACTATCTCCCAAACAAGGGGATGACCCTCCCTTCATATATAGGTAGATAATGATGGTGTGGGAATCCATAGTAATAAACTAGAAACCATGTGTTTAATATATCCAATACATAATGTGTACCATAAATAAATCCATTCTATTATGATATCACACAAATATGAAAACTATATCAACATAAGAAATGATAATGTTTAATCAAAACATTAATTTGTCCAAAGTTTTTAATAAATGATCTATAGGATAAGTCAAATTTATACACACCACTTGATTGGATTACACCTCATCTTGCATTTATGGTGCTAATTAAGCATGAGAAATCCATCCACTACTTATTTAGGGTCATGAATTTGAGATTCTATAAAAATTTAAATAATATAAAAACCAATAGATTCAATCAAAATATTTCCATTTAGCAAATAAAAATTTAGATAAGTACAGAAACATCACACACATTTATTTAGTTCATCAAACAAAATTCAATGAATCCATAACATCTAGTTTATAATAAACAAAAAACATAATCCAAAAATAGTCCTCAATAACATACCATCCTAGTAATGATTATCTAGAAATCTAGTTACTTAAACCATAAAGCAACTTATAATGCTATTTCTTGACAAAACAATCATTATATCATAGGCTTAATAAATTGTTCATATATCCACATATAACAAAATCCATTCCAAACATATTATTATGCTCTATTTTTAAATTCATAAATACATTAATTTAATGCTTTATATATAAACATTAAAATATACATGAACTTAATTTTCACACTATTATGATGTGTTTGTGTGTGTGTGTGTGTGTGTGTGTGTGTGTGTGTGTGAATGGTATATTCCTTCCTTGATTTTTTACTCAATCAACAATCATATTAATTATACCAATTATATGTATGTGTGTGTGTGTGTGTGTGTATTTTGAGTCCACACATACAAATACATAATGAATACTTATATTTATATCTTATACTCCTAAGATGACATCGATTATCATTAGTCTTAGAGTATACTATATACACTAAGTATACAATAAACTAACAAACAAAGGCCCCATAACCTTTTTCTTTAAACTGAGAAATTCACATTGTCATTAATAAATAAAACACACAAAATTCTATAAATCAAACAAAACTACTCCTTTATCCAGCATAACTATTTAATCGATTAAATCCAATCAATTGATTTAAGTTTGGCATTTAAATTTAATGTACATGAGCAAATATAACACATAGTTGATCTTACCCAATTTGGTTTTTGTTATTAAAACAAGTACATATAGCTGATGATGCCCAACTTGGGTTTTCAATAAAATAACATAGTCTTGGCCAAATAAATCTATGAAAAACATACAAGTAAACCCATATACCTAGTCCTTTTATTGACTGTGTAAAATTATTACACATCTCTAGACAAATGCGTAAAACAACAATACACATTCTCATTTAAATATAAGCGTAGTTCATAATTATAATGAACATAATTATAAATAAACTATGCCATGTATACTATAACATTTTATGGCATATTTCCTTGCATAAATCCAAATGCATAATCTCCAATTAGTCATTGACTTACCCATACCTAGGTTACTTAATGTGACTAAACCAAAAGTTCCCATATCCATTTATATAAACAAGTATGCACAGTACATGATTACATAACATAATTGAGAGTATAAAAATATAACCCTATATGTACAAATTCATTGAATCTAAATCCAATTGAAACCAATCAAAACCATAACCCCAAGTTTACTATAAAAGAATCTTCATCTCCTAAATTAAATACATATAGTTTCCAAATAAAGCTTGATGACTCTCTCTCTCTCTCTCTCTCTCTCTCTCTCTATATATATATATATATATATATATATATATATATATATATATATATATATATATACCCAAAAGTTTGAATTGATTTATATGTTGAATACCAATACAATCAATAGTTTTAAGTCTATATTTCAAAATACCTAAATGAATATATAACAACATAGTTTGAAACAACTAGTTTAAGACATAATATGTATACACCAATCAAGATTATTCATTCCTATTATATAACATAGATTATAGAAATGGAAAATGAGTTAAGAGAGAGATTTTTAAAAACCAAACAACCATGAAAAATCCTACAGCCCTATCCTAATTACATCAGGTTACCCTGGGATGGATGTAGGGTTCTGTGGAGGCCGAGCATTCCATAGGGACCTATATGCAACCCTCTTAAAATTCCCTTAACATTTATACCAAAATAAAACCCAATAACCATTCCATTCAAAATCCATACCATATTACACACAAGAATTTTAAATATAAAACCAACATGGTAAATACATTACGTATGCCAAAAAATCTCCATCTTATTTCCTTGAATTTTATCCTTCTTATCTATTGATTTATATCCAATGTATACTGAGTGTCATCTCGTTATCCCATAACCCTCTCTACTTTATTTTTATTCCTCTTCATTCCCTTATTCACCATACTCTTCTCCACCATTAATGGTAGATTAATTTAATTCATAAAATACGCATGCAAAAATAGCTCAACCAACTCCATAGTTTATCACCATGAAATACATAGTAAACTCCATGATTTTCTCCAAATGATGGTTAGCTTGAAGTTAATGTATTATTAAAAACCCTAATAATCTCAAGCCTTCTATTAAAATCCCAAAATAATCATTTTATAATCTTATAAACTATTTTCATCTCATTGACTTCTCATTATTCCCTTGTTAACTTCACAAATTGACTAAGCAATCAAATAAACAACAGTCATAATATTCATGTTATACAATGTAATAAATATCAACTTAGTCGATATTAATTTCCCTAAAAAGTCAACTATGGTTTAACATATAGTATGGGCAATACTAATATGTACTCAAAGACTATAGGATATGTTACCATATCATCACAAACAAACATTTTACAAATGCAATGATTCCCTAAAACATTTAACAATTATAACTAATGTTTAATTTACTTTGAATATGAAACCTTTGGTCACACATTTAATCAAATACCATGACTTTTAAGACAATTTTATTTATTTATTTCAATATTAGAATATACATAGATATATATTTTAATAATAATCTTTAATTATTATTACCTAAATATTAAAGATAAAATAATAGTAATCAAATATGTCATCACATCATATCATAATACTATACAGTCATACTAAATAAGATAACAAGATAATTAAACTATACATGATTCACTCATTCAAGAAAGCAATTACGTTAAACAAGATAAGCTATGTGTGATCACTAAATTAGAAAAATCACTCAAACAAATCAACATGATCATTAATAGTAACTAGATTAGTGAAAACATAAAAGATTATAATAGTCATTTATATGTAAAACAAATAATAATATAACTATCTATCAAATAACACAATCATGAAATACAAATGTGGTGTGTGCAAGGGTTTCTATATTCATTCTCTATTGTCCCCCAACGTCTCCATCTAAACCACCCTCTCTGATGATGCTCTCCCTTTGTCACACTCTAAGGGAATAATTTGTCCTGCAACCACCTCATGACAATGAGTTAGTTAGCTATAAACATCATTATATCAATAAAATAATGTGGTATAATTAACAAACATGATCACAATGTATTGAATGTAAAAATATTGTTAACTAATAGAAATTAATCATGTAAATCAAGCAACACAAACTATCCCATAATCAACATATGTCATATAGCTTAATCATATATTAGTTAATCAACTAATCAACCATGATAATCCATGGATTAAATAGGTTTTTTATTTTAGAGAGAGATTAGGACATGACATGTGGAGCCAAACTAATAGGTTATTGGTTCTTTTTTCATGTTCATAATGGACTAGACATTACTTCTAGGAGGGATGGAGTGTTTTTCTACATTATGGGAATTTTTTCTTTCTCTACAAGTACCTTTGTATCTTGAGGCTAGGTGATGGAGGATTTGATATGTGGGAGAAGCTAGGTTGATAGGTCAATAGATGGTATTTCATGTTGGTTGAAGGTGGGATGGTTGAATATTTACAAGATATCATGCTAGTCAAACATTTGAAGTACATCTTGTTCGTTGAATATGTATTATTCTAGGATGGGTTTGTTGAGTATAGGTGGTTGATAAAACATGGGTGGTAGATCGATAGTGGGATCATTAAGGATGGATAATAGGATATTAGGATCAAATATTGGTTGTTCAAATATGGATTCATGAAATATTGGAGGTGGGTCATGACCTTGATTTGGAAGTGGAGGAGCTTGATCATGATTTACAAATGGGTCTTGGCATGTCCCTAGTTACTAATTTTATAAAATGGATGTACTTGTTTCTTAAGTATATCATGTTCCTTTAAAGGGTGATGATGAGATATTATTAGATAGTTATGTGTTAGGAGCCTAATTGGTGGAGTATTTATTGAGTGATAATTGATTGCGAACTTGTTGTTTGAGGGCTTGCACTTTAGGAATTATTTCTCATCCCATTTATTCCAAAATTTAGTAAAGTGTAGCTTGTATGGTTTATAATTTGGACTAGTATGGGATGTATGATGGTTAGGTCATGAGATGTTATATTGGTATGGCCTAAGAGTTTCATGGTTAGTGTAAATTATATGGGGCTAATTTTTATAGGATTTGTTAGGTGATGATGGTTTATAAGGGATGTTAGGTTTATAACCTATTGAATATGTTAATTTCATTAAGTTTTTAGTTGAGGATTGATGTGTTATAAAAAGCTTCCCTCTATGGTTATCATGGGGGGGGGGGTATCATGATGGGGATTGTAACTATTTAATGGAATATTTAATTTAGTCACAGATCTAATAGTATCATCAAGATGTGATATATATGAAAAAAATTATTGTTTTTTCTTACTTTATATTCCATTATATTTGGTTTCACATAATTTTCACACAAGGGGAGAAATCAAAACACCAATTATAACATAGATTATTCAAGTAGATGTGTAATAGACTAATGGACCACTGATAGTACCTTGAAAGGTATGTGGTGGGAGTTCTTTGGGAATATTGTGTTATTTGTACCAATATTTGATATATTATTAAAGAGTGTTAAATTTAGATAAAAAATCTGGTCTAGATGCACTTTCTATATACCTTTCAATATGATGAGGTCCAACTCTACAATTGAAAGATGTTATTTAGGGTCAGGGTATTGGAGGATGAAATCCCCTCACTTCGTGGCACTAATAAAATCAAAAACTATTTAGTTAATAATGATAGCTCCATATGAATTTATATACCCCATCATAACACAGGGTTTGTCTTTGTGTTGGTTTATGAACTCCTGATCGCAATACCCTAAAAATATGAAAATAAAAGTGATGTAAGTTGTTTTTTTCCCAATTTTTCCTTGTAGCACTAGGGAATAACATAGATGCAGTGTTAGGTAGTTGTCTTCTATATCATTTTTATCCTCCCAAACTTTTGTCATCATTATCACTCTTATCTTTATCTTTTTGATAGTATTCTCGTAAAGATAATGCCTTTCTGTATTTTATAATATATATCCTCCTTACTTCTTCACCATTTTATGAATTTGATGTAGATTTTATGTCACCTTTGTCTTCCTTTTCTTCACTTCCTCAGGTAGACTCCTTGTTATTTTATCACCACTTATCTAAAATAGAGTTTATCTTATGTATATGGAGGAAGTAGTTGACACCTTAGTTTCCTCTTTTATATTAATATTCCTTACTACCATTGTGGTGCCTGATCACCTTCTACTATATTCCTTACCCTCCAAGAATATGTTGGGGTTCTGATCTAAGATAATTTGGGTCACTATATCAGACTAAACATTATTACAGTAGCTTCTATGGTAGGTTCTACACATACACATCCACTTTTTAAATTTAATTCCACTTCTATATTACCACATAACTCTTACAATGTTAGTATTGTAGCCAACAGATCATCAATAATTTTTGTCAATTACATCACCACACTCTTCAATTATGAATTAATTGTTATCAACTATTTTAATGGTTAAGCCAACACTTCATATTCTTTAATTGTACTATAAGGTATACTTATATTAGTTTTAGCTTATAAAAACAATATATGCATATATTTAGGAAGTACATAGACACCCAACATCTTATCTCTCAGATATTATATAAAATTTAAATAACATAACTTTGTTATTATAGTTCTACATTGGTTGTCATCTCTTTAATTTTTCATTTGTTCTTATAATGATTTTCACTTTCATGTTATCCATCATTATTAATTCACTTCCATTTCTAACCCTCTTAAATCCATTCAATTAGGTTTTTGACCATGTCTACTCCTAGGCCCTAGATCAATGGTATTAGAGCATACACACTTCATATCATTTTTGAGTAGTGTTATGGTGTATTTAAAAGTAGTCATTATTTATATGCCCACTCATACAAGGTATTATTATAGGAAGTTATGGCTTGATATTTGTGACCCTTTATCATACCTTCCTTCATGTCCTCAAATGGGATAAAAATATTCAACAATGCCAGCTTAAAAAATGTTACATAAAATGATAGAGGATGCCTTGAAAAACAACGAAAAGATTTTTAATAATGTCATACATGTGAATGGGAAAGTATCATTAACAACTTCTCACTGCTTCTCAAATAGTATACTCCTTCCAATATCTCTCATTTTCATCAGATATTTAGTGGTCAAACACCCTATAAGTTAAAATTAAATTTTTACATCCTTATGTTTGGAGGAAAGATAGATGCAAATTCACTAGATAATTTGATTTATCTTATATGTTCATACTACGTGGTTAATCAATTCTCTAACAAATAAAATATTACATTCACTCATTCCAAATTTAATTTATCAATATATAAATGGTGGGAAAGTACTACACTTCACATGAATATGAATTCAATTTAGACACATATCTGTACACATTTAATGGGTTCATCAAAACATTCAAAGAAACTTATTATCCATTTTGGAAACTATGATGACCACTACATCAATTTATCTGAGTTACACCAAGGAAAATATAAATATATGCAAACATAAACATGTACCTTATATGCTTTGATGTCTAAACTTGGGATTCAAGATTAAAATATATTTTAAAAAAAAATATAGGTCAGGATTGAGACCTCATATCGAGTTACATTTAGATTTCCTACAAATCTCTTTATTTAGATAATCTTAAAATTTTGATTTTAAGTTTAAATCAAAGGCCAAGACTAAGAAATAAGATCCTAAGTCTCAAACCAAGAAATAGTTTAAATATTCTAATAAAAATTATAAATAAATGAATAAATCCAAACACACTCCATAGAAGAAGTAATGATAGTCAAATGGTCATAATAAATAATCCAACTGGAAAGTGGTGTTCATGAAATAATTTCATTATAGGAAGACTCTACTTATGAATCTTATAGCAACAAATACAAAGACAACATCATTAGAGAAAGGTAATAATATCATGGATACTAAACCTAGATCCATAGTGGGTACTGTAAACATATCTACTACCCATATGGAAATAAAGGAGGCAAAAATATTATTCTTTTCTCAAATGTGGATCAATGCTCAACTAATACACTTCATTATTGAGATTGGAAGTAAAAAAGACTTGAATTATTTTTATATAGTTCATAAATTGAGATTTCCATAAACACTTCACCTATAACTATACTCTATTAGATGGTTCAGAGTGATATTCAATAAAAGTGTCATTCATCAATGTCAATTGGTGTCAAACATAAAGTATTTTCAATATATATTCATTTTTAATGTCGTTCCATTATAACAATATGATTTTATACCTGGTCAATAATATCTTTAAAATTAACATGCATTCTATGAGGATAATCGTAGAAATGTTATCATAGATGTTAATGGCATGATATACCACATACTGAAAGTAGTTATAAATTTATTACTCATTAGAACCAAGTAGTGTAAGAATCTAGTCACATATAGTAATTTTGTAATTTTTGTATTTTTATGGTAAGGAACACAATAAATTATTTGTGGCCCCAATTTATATAGTAGCTCATCCAATAGTCACAACAGAAGCAACAAATTTTAAACTCAAGTTAAAAGAATACAAGGACCTATTCTAGCTACAAAAGGAAGTACATACACATAGTGTGGTGAAGTAAATTATTAATTTGATCCATGGATTACCTCTCCTTAATTATTATTTATACCGTAACTCCTTTCTAGAGAATGAATAAATCAAGCAAGAGATCCATGAACTAGTGGATAAAGTGCATATCAAGGCTAACTCATCATCTTGTGTCAACCCAATTATGCTTGTGAAAAAAAATACATAACATGGATATTTTTCATTAAATACCAAGATCTCAAAAAGATAATATTGAAGAACCAATATCCTCTTCCAAGGATTGAGGACTTACTAGACAAGATCCATGGTGTAAAATACTTAACAAAAATTAATCTTAGGTTTGGATATCATCAAATTCCTATTGATACTATAGATGTAGGGAAGATAACATTCAAGGCCAAACAAGATTTTTTTGAATGGTTAGTCGTGACTTTTGGTTTGACCAATCCACTAGTTGCATAATATAGATGATGAATGGCATTCACAACTTCATTTGTTGTAGTTTACCTTGACAACATCCTGATCTTTAGAAAAACATGGGATGAACATTTGTTCCATATAAATAAAGTTATTGAGAGTTTGTAGAAACACAAGCTATATTAAAAAATAGATACATGTTCAGTTTCCATGTTGTAGATATAATATCTAGGATACATAGAAGACATATAAACAGTGCATGTGGACCCAACCAAGATTCAATTTATCTAGGAAGGGCCACAACTAAAAAATCTCACAAAAATTCACAACTTCTTGGTATTAAAAAATTTATACCATAGATTTATACTTGGTTTTTCTCATCTGGCTTGGCCTTAAAACTAAGTTACCCAAGGTGGTGCTAAATCAAAGTTCAGTTGGAAAGAGACAATCAAAATCATTCAAAGATTTGAAACACATATTTTATTATGTACTATTACTTGGTTTATCAAAACTTTAAAAACTATTTAATATTGAAATAAATGACTTTGAATTTTCACTTGGAGTAGTCATCACTCAACATGGTCATTTAGTTTCATACCATAAAAAAGTATTCATTGCATCAGTAAAAAACTACCCAACATATGATCCTGACATTTATGCCATTATTTAGGCATGTAAGCATTAAAAGCATTATATCTTGGGAAAAGAGACTATGATCCACATAAATCAAAATTAATTTCAATTATTATAGATATATAACAAGTTATAATAAGATAAATATAAAAAAATGGCCTTTTATCTTTATTAATTCCATCTGAACATCAAGCATAACAAGGGAAGTGCTAGTCTAGTCACAAATTATCTTGGATATCCACTAGTTCAAGCTATCCTGTTTTACCTAATACATATGGATGAGAATTCAAAATGTGATTTTAATTTTATCCATTTAATATTTTTTTTAGATATCTATTATAGTTTTATCTTTTGTAATTTAGTTCTAGATTTCTATTTGCAATATGGACTTCTATATCATCTAGGGCACTTGTGTATTTCACATGAGGTAGAGATATATAATGTGAAGCTCAATTTATAAATTTTATAGGAAATTTTTGAGTTTAAAATATACTTACAGTGTTACATGAGTATTTATTATAGCCACATCTCATGTCTGATGTATCCAGATATATCAAGTTTTATACCGCATATGCAATTTCCAAGATAGTTAACAAAAATCAGGGTTTTTACACATCTTGGTGATCCATGAGATCATGGGAGTCATTTTCCATGTAATTTATCTAAGGATACCCTAATAATAAACATGGTAATTATTATGTATATGTATTAGTTAATATATTCTTAATGATGACAATTATCATACCCTGTAAGAAAGCAATATCATCTCTAGGAAGAACTAAATTATACTTTCAACATGTCTAGATCCACTTTGGAATCCTAGTAACCATTATATCTAATATAAATACAATGTTTTTATACATTTATGGAAATCACTTTGGTCAATACTAGGCATAAAGCTAAACAAATCTACTGCCTTTCATCCACATACTAATGGGCATACACAAGTGTTAAATAAAATGATAGTGCATCTTCTGAGAATGTAAAATTATAATATGGAACACATTTAGGATTAAATCCTTCATTTCATGAACCAAAACTACAATATAATATCTAGATAGTTCTACTACA
This sequence comes from Torreya grandis, assembly GCA_037957365.1. Taxonomy (NCBI): domain Eukaryota; kingdom Viridiplantae; phylum Streptophyta; class Pinopsida; order Cupressales; family Taxaceae; genus Torreya; species Torreya grandis. The sequence goes on from JARHVA010001258.1 coordinate 106,849, forward strand.
CATAGCCTTTTTAGGTTTTTTAGGATTTTCAACATTTGGCATCGATTAACATAGATTATCCTATTATACCATCAATAGTTGTAACTCCTTCATATCAAAATGAATTTTAAAGTTTTGTTCAATTTATTAAGCAAATTCAACATATTAAACAACCAGTTCAAATTATTATGCAATAGGAAAATTTGAAATAAAATTGGTTCCATGACAATCATCAGACACTGCACACCTATTAGGTTTTTTAATTGATTATGTCTACACTTAAAGAAGGAAACATTAACATGACCTTACCATGAGCTTTCTCCACTTTGTTATGACCCCACAACATCACCAACCAAGTAAGATATAATGATTTTGAGATTAATATTCCATATTATCTTTAGGTTGTATATAATATTCAACATATAACTCTTGTGCCACTAATTTTCACCCCTATTGGGTACTTTATATAATGCAAAGACTCTATAAAAATAGATATCAATCTAGATTGCACCATTCTAGAAGAATCAAATCAAGTCATTGACGTTTAGGTTAAATAAACACATTGATAATAGATTCATTTCTTCCATATCATCAAATTAGGTCAATCTTAATCTCAATTAAAATGGTTTACAAAATCATATATTTCTAATCTATTTCGACATATTCTTGTGTAACTGCATGCAATGAGGACCATTATTCTTCAAAAAGGGGTGATTGTTCTAGGATGATCTAGGTCACTAGTTCATATTAAACATTATTTTACTTGAATTTATAGCGTTACACTAACATCATCAACTTCGGTAATATGTTATACACCTATGCATCAAAATTTTCAAAGAAATTACACTTTTGCATTACTACATGGCTATTGTAGTGTTAGTATTACAGCCAATAGCTCAACATTATTGGTAATCAATGATGTCACCACACTCTTTGGTTATGAAGTGGTTGATAATTTTTTTTGGTGAAATAAAAATAATAGGGTAAAAATTAATTTATACCTTTATATCCTATGCTATAGGGGTTTCAAGATCCATGGACAGACATGCACATGTCATCAAATAATTAACTATCACACAACAAAGATTATATTAATGTATTTCATGAAATGGAATGAAAATCATATTATATAACATGAAATAACACTCACAGATGACTCTATATGATTATCAAGTCACATTAAATAGTTCTAGACTCTCATACAATTCATCTTAAACTGATATAACTCTTTATTCTGCTCCTAAAGAGTTTTACTCCTTCAATAGTTTGTCTTTCTCCAACCTCTCAAAAAGTTTAAATCCTCCTCTTCTTTCTCCATGTATTCATATTAACTTCCCTAGATTCATGGGGTTTATATTAATATTACATGACCTATAAATAATGTACAATTGATATTTATCCTTTAGTTTTCAAGTCAATAACTAACTATTAGTAGTTATCAAGAACTCTTAGGTGAAGTTTTAGGCTGAATGATAGTTAGAAAAACCACCATAAATTCCATTTCATTGATAAAAAGGATATGAAATTTTTACATATTCTCATACAATTTTTTTTCATCACCCTTAAAAATTTAATCATCCAACTCTTAACACATGTTACCTTAGGTTACCGCATGTAAAGTACAACCTTGTTAATTGGCGTAGACTACAAATGACATTTCTAGGAAAAATGCCAGTTACTAAAAATTCATGAAATTTAACTATGCGCATAAAAATGATATTAAATTTCAAACATGTAAATATTATTACATTTTATATAAACCCATTAAATTTTATAAAATAATTCTTAACTCAACATTGCCAAAATGTAGTGAACTATGAAGCTAGATAGATGCATTTTATGACTGAGTGACAATTTCAAAAACTACATAACATTTTTAACAATTTTAAAATTGAGATGAAATTTATAAAAAATATTCTATGATCTATTCTATTTCACCATTACAAATTTTTTAACTTAACTCTTACCATATATATTCCTCACAGTCATGAACCTTCTGCAGACTGGACAAATCCATCATCTATTAGAATGATAGTTTACAAATATTATCATAAATTTTACCTCAAATATAAAATTGAGATAAAATTAAAAGTAATACTTATAGACTAAAATTTATATCACCACTAAAAATTTGGTAATATAAATATTAACATAGGTATACTGTAAAGTCATGAACCTTCTTCCTAATGACACAACGATATCTTAAAATAGCTAGTTGTAACTCTAAATAGTCTAAATTTTTTATAGATATTTTAGATTTAATATTATATAAACCCACAATATATCATCATATATTAATTTTTAAATATTACCTCAACCAATCAAATCTATAGACAATTTAACAGTTGGTACACCTTTGTAGTGACTCTAAATGATATGAAGTTTTATGCAGATGTTTTAAGTTTCATTTTATATAATCCCACCCAGTTTTAGTGAACAATTCCTTTTAAATCATTAGTAAAATTAAGGAAATATTATGATGGTGTAATAGTTTGTATGTTTCCATGGTAACTCTCAATGGTCATAAAATTGGTATAGATATTATAAGTGTAATATTCTATAACCTTATAAAATTTCATTAGTTTATTATTACCATAGTTGAATAATTTAAAACAATTTTATGTGGCTTTAAAGTCTCTGCATTTTGAAAAGATAAATTAAGATGTCATTGTACTTTTTTTTAAAAATTAATACATTTGCAACATCATACCAAGAAGTAAACAAGCTCACACAAACAAGGTAACAACCCAAAAATAAAGGAAAATACACCACACTCTATTTTTTATTGATGTAAGATTGCACAAACCCTTAGATTCTCCTGCATTAGACACTAGTGTTTTTTAAATTGTGATCCCTACTCATATGTATGGGATAATTATCAAAGCTACTCTTTTGGTCATGAGGCAAAATGACCATGTCATCCCCTTCCAACATACCAAGAAAATCAGTTACTTGTTATTATTTTTCCTACACCATTTATAGCTCTTACATGATGGTTTTAAAACTATTATCTTATTATTTATAATCTCTCTCTCATTCTCCTTGAGGTATATGAATCACCATAATCTCTCTTCTTTATGGGATATAACCCACCATCATTTTTCCTCCTCTACCAAAGGCTTAACCAACTATCATTCAGCTCACATGTGGGATAAAACCTACTCTCATTTGTCCACAATCCCTAAGAATCTCTTTCATGCATTTCATTCTCCCATGTTGGATAAAACCCACCATAGACTGACCACCTCCTCCTAAATCCTAATTGGATTTATTCACACCTTGTCCAACTAGTTGTTGGATCACTCACAACATCACAAACCACCATTTGCATCTACTCTCTCATGGTTACAATCTCATCTATCAATCTCAATTTAAACGTAATTGAATAAAAATATGATAGGGCATCTAAATGATAATCCATGACATCAAGAATCACTTCAAGGATAGTTCTTGCCATCACATCATTCATTGTCCACATTTATATAACAATAAATCTTTCCATCTTAGCTAAAAATTTAGCTTCTTCACATGTTAAGGATGTCATACACATTAGAAACTACTCCTTCCACTTAGTGAGCTCAAGATACCATTCATAATTGAAACATCAATTTCCTTAACACATAAATTATCTGATCTCAAACTTAACTACTCTAATTCATCCATCTCTATGCTACAAGTTTACTCCACATCAATCTTAGGCTTCTCAAATCCTTCACCATCATTCTACCCACTCTCTAGGATAATATTTAGCTATCCTTAGGATATATATACTTCCACATACTATTGGAAATGAACATTAACTTGCATATCCTCTTGAGATCAATCTTTTTCCCATTTTATAACAATATCTCTTGTCTCCATATAATCTTGAAGACACTCACCCAATTCTAAAATATCATCACCAACTAGCTCTCCAATCACCACTACCATATCAATCTCTTGGTAAAATTATTCACTCCTCTTCCCATAAAAATTACATGTTAGATTGCACCACACTTAGTCCTCTTATAGAATACTATCTCCATATCCAAAATTTCACAATTCAAAAACACATTAGGAGAAAGAAAAGTTTTTTCAAAAAATTCATCTATCACTCCATCATGCCCCAAGGACATGTTATAAAAATCCTCTTCAACACTAGCATGCTAATCAATATTTCAATCTCACAATGGACTACCGATGGCCCATTATCAACAACATTCATTATTTTTTTCACCTCATCCATACTTATGTTTTTATATTCTTCACATGTCTAAACCTTCCCAACCCATCTCCTTGTGTACACTATCTTGAATAACCTTTACATTCAATGCTTCCACCATTGATACCCACAACTCCATATGTCTTCCTTATTCACTCTCATAAAACTATACATGGATGAAAATTTCATCCACCAACAACTCTACATGGCTAAAACTCGCCTCTATCATTCCTTAGTTGTCCTCAACCCTTAACCATCTAAAATAAAATTGATAAGATCATTGTCATAAAAAACCAACAACAAATCAGCATTTTCCCACTCATGGGACATCAAAATCAGTTTCCCATCATCACATAATGGGTCTTCATCTTTTGTTTCAACTAATATCACATTTTTATTATATATCAAAAGGATTTATCCATCTATGGGCTGCTCATAGCTCATATCCACACAACTATTCTAAAATCATAATTAAGCTATGTACATAGAGTCCTCACTTTGTTTCCCTCTACGATAACTTTCTATTATATTCGTGTATTAATTTATATTATACTTCTAAAATTAATATTTGTATTCTCACATGACAACTCCCCATCTTTAGTGCCTCTCTTAGCAATATGTTTCTCACCAATTTTCTCAAGCTTTTTCACATGAAGCTTCCTCAACCATCCCAGCTATAATTTTGAGTGAAAAAATTGACCCAACCTATTAAAAACCATATTTTCCCACTCAAAAACCTTCCTCTTACCCTTACTTTGTCTCCTCACTTAGATATCTTCCTAATACACTTTTGCAACTCCACATAACCACTTACATTGAGCATACACCCTCATGGGGTTAAAAACATTCATATCAACAAAATGTAACTCAAGATCAACTACTAAATTCATGAGTTGTTATGTAATTTATTTTACACAAAATATAAAAAATATCATCAAATTATTTACCTTTTTTTCCCACCACAACCTTGGTTGGTTTCTTTCATCTGCTGACATCTTTTCCTCCTCTTGCTTGGCCTCTTTCCAAAGATCCTATCCATGATTGTAGGGATAAAAACCCAAAAATAAAGTATTATTCATCACCATCACATGTATATATACCATCATACCCATTTTCAATATTTCCCATCACATATATTATCTCTTAAAACACTTTAAACATCTATGTCAATTCACCCATCTCGCATGCTCTTATCTTGTGTGCCATCTCTTACCATGAATCAAAATGATCCTCTTTCATAACTTAAAATTCAATACAAATTGAGTCTCTCACAAATTGTATCACACCTTTATATGAATTCAAACACTTGTAACCACATATTCAATCTTCTCAACAACTTCCATCTCTATGTAGACTTCTCTCTCACAGCCTAAAACACACAATGAGGAGTTTTATTCCATAAACACAAATAAAAGTAAAATAACTTGATCTTATACCAATTATTTCAATAATAAGTATATGGGAACAAATTAAGGTATAAATATATATCTCATGTTACATGGGTTTCAACATCCATGGACACACATGCACATTTCATCAAATAATTGATTGTCACACAACAAAGATTATAATAATGCATTTCACATAGTAAAAAATAAATAAATTATAATATATACTCACAATCACACATGCCTATACATTATTATTACATAAATTTAAATATTTATAAACTCTTAGATAGTTCCTCTTGATCTGATACAACTCTCTATTTTGTTCTTGAAGAGTTATGCTCCTTCACTAGCTTGTCTCTCCAACCTCTCAAAAAGTTCAAATCCTCATATTATTTCCATAATGTATTCATATTAACATACATAGATTCATGGGTTTTATATTTAACTTCCATGTCCTCCACATAATTTATAATAGTAAAGTGGCCTTTAGTTTTCAAGATCAACACCTAACTATTAGTAGATGTTAGAAATTATTAGGTGACATTTCAAGGTGAATGATAGTTATAAATATAAATTACATGTAATTTATAAAATGGATATTAAATTTAATAAATATCTCAAAGACAATTTTTTTCATCACCCCTTAAAATTTTATCATCTAACTCATAACACATGTTACCATAGGTTACCACATGTAAAGAACAACCTTGTTAATTGACACAGATTACATGATATGACATTTACAAGAATGGAAGTTATTAAAAATTATGAAAATGTAACTCTATGAAAAAAATGATATTAAATTTTAAACATGTAAATATTATTACATTTTAGAGAAACTAAATTTTTTAACGTAATTCTTAACACATAGCTACTAAAAGATAACAAACCATTAGGCTACACAGATGCATTTTCTAGCTGAGTGATAGTTACAAGAAATATCATAACATTTACATCGCTTATCCAATTGAGATAAAATTTGGAATAAAACTTATAGGATCTTTTTTATTTCACCACTAATTTTTTTATAAATTGACTTTTAACAAAGATATTCTACATAGCCATGTACCTTCTGTAGACTAGATAGATGCATCATATGAAAAAATGATAGTTTACCAATACTATCATAACTTTTGATTCACATATCCAATTGAGATTAAATTTATAAAACTACTTATAGATTAAAATTTATATCACCAATACAAATTTGGTGATACAAATATTAATAATGATATATTGAAAGTTTCATGAACTATCTACATAGTGACATAGACATATCCTAATAGAAATAACCACAAATTTTTTATGGTAATTTAAAATGGACTAAAATATTTAATATGTCTTATTATAAAAAAACACAAAATTTCACCATCTAATTCACTCCACAACATTACCATAAGCAAGTAAACCTATAGATAGTGTAATAGTCAGTACACCTCCACAATGACTCGAAATGATCTAATTTTTGTAAAAAGGTTTTAATTGTCAGGTTATATAATACCACCAAGTTTAAGCATCATTACCTCAAAGAAGGGAAAATCATGTTAGTGTAACAATTGGTATGTTCCCCAAGTATCTCCAAATGGTCTAAAAAATTGTACAAATGTTGTAAGTGTCATATGCTATGATCTATAAAATTTCATTAGTTGATTCTTACTAAAATTGAAGAACCATTTTTGAAATGTTTTTATGGCTTAACAGTGTCCATATAAAAACATCGATAGTAAAAATGTCTTTTTTTTCCCATGGAAAATAAATAATTTTACAACATCATGCCAAGAGGTAAACAAGCTCACATAGACAAGGCCACAACCCAAAAATAAAGGAAAACACACACATTTTATTTTTAGTTGATGCAAGACTGTATAAACCCTTGGATGATCCTACATCACTTGTAGATACTAAAATCTAATTTATATATAATATCAATATTATACACATGACAAATACCTATTAAGGTTGTACCATTCAATTTTAGACCTTCCTACTACACCATATCCATGTGCCTAAATGCTTATATTTTGCTATGACCTTATCATTATAATGACCCAAATATCTTACATAGTATAAAATCTTAAAACTTGTGATATCTGTCATTTTTAGTTTCATATCCTTAGTAGCTTCTTAGCCTATCAAACACTTGTGTCTCATATAGGGAAAATTGCATCAACACAAGTGTCCAAATTCTTATCTAACTTTTGTACCTCAAAATTCATCTAATTTGAAAATATTTCAAATATTATAGGTCAACCTATCTTAATTATCTAACCATTATGTAATATATTTTCAAAAGGTGTGTTATAAATACAAATCTAAGCCTACTCATTATTTGTCTATCAAACACCAAGAAAAAACCTATTCAATTGCATTCAATCAATTGCATAACTAAGTTTTACTAAACTATTCCTTCCTATTTTCATATTAGTCATAGGAATAGTCATTCTACAAGTCTAAATATTTTAAAGAACATCCCATGAGTAGTATTTGTCAAGTTATAAGCTAAATAATTGCATGCCCTTGAATATAGTATATTTCACCATTATGCACACACAATCCAACACCTAGGCGATAACTACATATTTCTAAGTTCCTCTTAGGATTAGTGGCTATGTAGGTAGTTCTCATTGTCAAAGGGGTCCTTGAGGTTAGCTTGAATTCATGATCTTGATAAACCATTTTTTGAAAGGTTCAAAGACCTAAGGTGAATAACTAGGGTTTGATCCATAAATAGTCATCTATATCCTATGCATGTGAATAAAATATATCACTATAAAAGTTACTAAAAACCAAAAAATCTCCAAGCAGTCACTTTTCCATATAATGAATATTTCAAACTAGACATATTCATTGGTATCAAGAAACCTACATGAACACAAGTGTTCCAAGGTTGATGAAAGTATTTAGGTCTCTAGAAATAATATTTATAGATTCCTAATCTTGTTCTTATCTATTTCCACCTCTGCATATTTTATATCTTCCTTCAAATTTACATAAGATAAGTATTATCTATTCCTTATGTTTATGTAATCAAATTATTTTTTCCAATGCACTTTCTATATTTAGTATAACTCAACATTTAAATTTAGAATATTCATTTATCTAATTTTTTAATTAATTGGCCTAATTTAGAATAGTTTTATTCATCCTTTTGTTTAGTCTATTCTACCCCTTAACCTTATCCTCTTTCATATATCAAATTCAATGTTAAACAAAACTGTTGTAACAATTCATCTAACACTTCATCTTATTTTATTATATAATAATGTATACTTCCCCTTTGTAGGTTATCAAAATCATAGAATAATGGAATTATGAAGTATGTAGACTCTAGACATCTAATCTCTCATATATTATAAATAATTTAGAATAATACAACTTTGTTATTACAATTCTACATAGGTTATCATCTCTTTCTTGTGTTCCTTTGTTCTTTGAACACTTTGCACTTTCATGATCTCTATAATTCTTAACTCACTTATGTTTATAACCCTCTTAAATATATTTAAGAACATTTTCCAATGGGTCTTGTCTTGTGACCCAAATCAGGTTTCTTTTATGTTCATCACCTATGATTGTATTATCCTCCTATAGTTGAGTCTCATACTATGAAAGTGGTGATCTCCTTACTAGTTGTTGTCTATGCTATTGCAGTGTCTTGATTGACTATTTTGAGGTTTTTGTATCTTTCTGGTGTCTTTATAACCTATTATTTTTCTTCCTTTTATCCTACACATTAATAAATAATAATATCTACATCAATGGGTATCACTGTACTTGTTACTCCAATAAATGGTAATGTAGCCACACTTGCAACACTTTTTCTTTCCCTATCCCTATTTATGTTGTGAGCCTTATCCATGTGGTTATTTCACATATTTTTATTATGGTTGAAACATCTTAGGATCAACATGCATTGTCCTAGTAGTAAGTATGATTACCTCTACTTTTTCATCGAATGTTTGATAGGGTAGTGGAGGGAAAGGGTGCCTCTTGGTATAAAGGGTTTGATATATACATTGTCAATGTTCACCATAAACTATAATTTATCTTTGTATTTATTTAATATTTGGATAGATATTCTAAGATTACAAACTACCATACTATTTGTATACCTTTCCCATGCCAAAATATCTACTACTTATCCCACACTTCATTGTTGCATCTAAATGTGCTTTTAATTTATCTCCTAGTGACTTTCCCATTGAAATACCCCTTCTTTTCCTGGCATTTTTTTGTTAAGTACATTTATAAAATAATAAAAAATATCTATATAAAAATGCATGCTTACCCATTTTATTTTGGGTGGAGCTATCAAGGAACGACTCCACTATTGTGGTGTAGAGATCATACTTCATTCCAATTGTTATCATGTTCCATGCTATCTGAATTATGTTTACCATTATGGAATCCTCCCTATTTGTAAAATATACTTTGCATATAATAAGATTTTGTCATGTATCAAACCCTAAGGTTATTATTATGTTGGATAAAATGTGTTTTTCGGTTAAAATGTTTTATGGTTAATGTTCATATTATCTTTATGCTAACAGAATTCATATTATCCTATATTTAGAAATCATATCCCCTATTCATGAGTCATGTACCATGTGCATCACCAATGTTTTAATGTGGTAAGGTTGATCCAAATGCATTTTTTGATCATCCATAAATCTTAGCAATATTTTTATTATGTTGATCAAGTGAGTGAAGTATTGGAATTGACTCCAAACATACAATTTTAGCATCTCCAATTTTTTTTAGTTTTCCTTGATAATCCAAAACTTGAATTTGAGGGTTTGATTGCATCATCCATAGTCTTTCAATTTGTATTATGGTGTGATTGATCTCCAAAAGTTTTTAATGTATGTACTTATACATACATACATAAATACATACATACATACATACATACATACATACATATATATATATATATATATATATATATATATATGTATGTATGTATGTATGTATGTATGTATGTATGTATGTATGTATATATATATTTATAGTGTGACACCAATAATGAGATGATTGAAAATGATTCTTATAGTTTAGTTTTCCATATTCCATTATATGTTTCTAAGTTTTGGGCCTCTTTATTTTCTTGTCAAGGTTAAATTTTTTATGTTCCATGTCTCATGACCCTCTATTCCCATTTTTTCCTTATATAATTCTCAATTCTCATTTTGGCAAAAACTCACTACTTTCTAAGATGACATGTTTTTATTTTCATATTACCCTTTTATTTCTAGATTTTTATTTTCACCATTTCCCTTTGATAACAACTCTTTTTTATCTCCCCTTAATGTTTTTAACCATTTATACTTAATTTTATCTTCTCTTTTATGGTTTCTATGTTTTACCTTTTCTCTTATCTTGACTTTCATTTATTATTATACATATCTCACCTCTTCCATTCATATGCCATATATATTTATTTGAAATATGATCCCTTCCCAAACACCAATTTATTTTTCTTAGTTATACTTCACTACTTTAATGAAGCTTCATATTTGACTTTGTGCAGAACCAAATGTAGGCTTCACCTTCCTAGGGGAAAATCTATTTTCTAATTTTCATTTTCCCTCTTCATTAATCTACTATTTTATAGTTTTTAACATTAGTGGTAGTTCTCATTTCCCCCTTGATTTTCCTTGTATTTATCTATCTTTTTATTTGAAAATCATTTGTCTTGTATTCATGATATGCCCCTAACCTATTGCATGCATCATGATAGAAATAGCCAACTTGCGACTTAGTTATCCCTCTTTGATGTTATATCACATTTCTCTATTCTTTCATTAGGTTAGTAGGTGGCATATAAAGTAACCCTGGCCTAGTTAGACTATATATAGGAGGTAGTGGGTAGTTTTTTATCATCATATTAGAGTATTCATTTCTTATAGTAAGAATTTGGGAGGTTTCTCCCTCGAAGTGGATTATATATTATTCATATTTTATACTATATTTCCATATTATTATGATATCTTATTTTTATTATACATATTTGGTGGATTAATATCATTACAAGTGGTATCAAAGAGTTGATTGGGCCATAATTAGGACAAAAACCTTAGATCTTATAATTTGGTTATGTATCTCAAACAATTGTGAATTTATATAAAATGTTTTTACTGGAAGTGAGAAATAATTCAAGATTCCATTCAAATTTTAGCTCAATTGAATATGTTTTGCTAATGTTATCACCATTTTAGGGTTTTTCATAAATTTTCTCTATAGTGCACAATTTAAGGATTTTTTTAGATTTATTTACATTTTTAGAAATATTAGAAAAATATAGATGGGATATGTTATTTTTAGTTTCTTAATTGATTCTGACATAAATACAAAATTGCTTGTCAAAGTTAGATCAAAAGTGCCAACCAAGATCGACATTGTCAAGCTCTTTTATGGTAGCATCATAAATTAAGGGCTGAGGAAAGGGTACTAAATACCTAGGTAGAACACGTCACATGGAAGAGATGGAGTCAAAAAGGGGAGTTACTGGATCTTTTATGCTAGTGTTTGCTGAGATAAATTACAAAGTGAGCTAGCTTGACTACAATGTGCAAGGCATTCAAAGTGAGATGTAAGGCATACAATCTAATATGAAATCCATACAATCTAGTTTGGTAAATATCATGATGGATTTACAAAATAATCAATAAAATTATCTAGCTATCCCTATTACACAACCCCACCAAGGTGGATCTCCCAACTAGCCTCATACAAATCCAAGTACCTTACCTCAATGCAACCTATTACCAAAGGTCGATATGCATAAATTTGATGGAAGGATCCACTCATTTGGATCAACCAAATGGAGAAATTTTTTATCTGCATTAGATCCCATGTGGATAGAATATTACCATGGCATCTTGTATCAAGAACCTCAATAATTAATTTGGTATCGATAGTTGTGTGCTTAAAAGAAAAAAATGACTCTCAATGTCACCTGGTCTATTTTTAGAGAGGTGGTGCAATTACACTATAGCAGTCATGTGACAATGAATTACTTCAATGAAATGGAAAAATTATGATAGATTGGTTCAGTCAAGGATTATATTCATAATTTTTATAACTTACATTTCTTGTGGAGACAATTTTTGATGAGAACATGAATGACCTATTTTTGTGAGTCCTCAAGGACCACATTCAACATGAGGTATGTGTGTTTAATCCACTTAAGGATTCTGATTCTATTATCATAGCATGCAGATCTGAGGAAAAAATCATAGCCAACATAAATTATCCATTCACTCACTTTAGAGATTATAACATATTGACACCATCATTTCCTCCACCTATTAGATTTAACCCTCAATAAATTTAAAAGAAGCGTGCAAAAGGATTATGTCTCAGCTATGACATCAAGTGGAGAAATGGGCATAGATGTTTTAGTAAGAAGTTATTCCACATTGAGGGATCCAACAAATACGATGAAGAGGAAGATATAGAGGAGGTACCTGTAGATTCCAAACCTACAATCTCTTGTCATGCACTTTCAGGTATTAACACTCCTCAAACACTTAAGTTGGTGGGTTTCCTCAAGAAATAGAAGGTGATAGTATTGATTGACTCAAGGATCACACATAATTTCATCAACCATAAGTTGGCGACTTGATTGAATTGTTTCATTTACCAAACACTAGAATTTTAGGTCATGATCGTAGATGGTGGCACAATTAATTATTTGGGAAAATGGCATAGTGTCGAGCTTGATATGGGTAAGTATAATCTAGATTATCCTATGTTTGATATTCCCATGTGTGGTGCAAACATTGTTTTTGGAGTCCAATGGTTATAACCTTAGGTAAAATTAAGATGAACTTTCAAGAACTATTCATGCGCTTTCATTCTAAAGGTATAAAAAGTGAACTATGGGGATTACAAGCAAAATATCCATAATTGGTTAGTTCACATCAGATAACAAAAAAGCTAAAAAAATGAGGCAGAAGGATTTATAGCATGATTATGTTCCATAGAAGTTTAACCCATAAAGGCATCTCCACATCCTAAACTACAGATGATTCTTGATGACCACCCATCTATTTTTGAGGCCATGCCAAAAGGAATACCTCCAAAAAGAGAACATGATCATTACATTCAACTACTTCTAGGGAGTCAACCATCAAATATCAGACCATATAGATATCAATATGCATAAAAGAGTGAAATTAAAAAGATGGTCCATGAGATGCTAGAGATAGGGATCATTAGGCATAGTTAGAGTGCATATTCATCCCCAGTGGTCATGGTGTGTAAGAAAGATGACACATGGATGATGTGTCTAGATTATAGGGAACTCAACAAGTACACCATCAAAGATAAGTTTCTTATTATAGTAATTGATGATTTAATTGATGAATTACATGATGTTATTTATTTCATGAAATTGAATCTTCATTCAGGGTACCATCAAATTAGAATCAGGGATGGAGATGTTCATAAAATCTCGTTTAGAACTCATGAGGGCCATTATGAGTTTTTGGTAATGCCCTTTGGTCTTACAAATGCAACATCTACTTTTTAGATCTTGATGAACGCTATTTTAGGCCTTTTTAAAGGAAGTTTATGTTGGTTTTCTTTGACAACATATTGATTTACAATAAGACAAGGTAAGAACACTTTCAACATGTGAAATAGGTGTTGATAGTTTTGGAACAACATCAACTTTATGCAAAGCCATCCAAATATGCTTTTGGAGTATAGGAGGTAGAGTACTTGGGACACATTGTATTCCATGAAAGTGTCAAAGTTGATCCTCATAAGATCAAATCTATGGTGGATTGGCCAATACCCAAAACTCTCAAAAAACATGAGGATTCTTAGAACTAATAGGCTACTACTAAAGATTTGTAAAAGGTTATGGTAGAATAACATATCCACTCACTACATTGCTAAAGAAGGATACCTTCCACTAGAATGATGCATCCACTAAAGCATTTGAGTAACTAAAAGTAGCTATGTGCACCACCCCAATTTTGGCTACTCCAAACATCTCTAAGACATTCAATTATAAATGTGATGCTTTCAAATCAGAGTTGGGAGCAATAATAATGCAAGAAGGAAGACCCCTTTCCTTTGATAATTATCAATTCAAATGTAAGAATCTTAAAAAACCTATCTATGAGAAAGACATGATGGATATTATCCATGCAGTAAAATAATGGAAGGCCTATTTGATGGGTAGACATTTTAAGGTGAAAATAGATCATGATAGTCTTAAATACTTTTTGGAACAAAGATTATCATCTGAGGAACAACAAAAGTAGGTAACAAAAATTTTGAGTTATGATTTTGAAATCATATACTAGAAGGGTAAATATAATATATTAGCAGATGCACTATCCATATGGGATACATCTACATAAGCATTATTTTGTGTAATGTCGATGTTACAGGTAGATTGGGTAGATGAAGATAGTTTAAAGTGGGGGTAAAATAAGGATATACAAGTTATGATTTAAAATATCTATCAAGGTTTTATAGCCTCTAATAAATTTGAATAGAAAGGTAATGCCCTATGGCATAAGGACAGGTTATATTTGTGCAAAGATTCAAAGTTGAAGCATAAGATTTTTGCAAAGTTGCATGCATCTCCAATTAGGGAACACTCTAGGTTCTTGAAAACTTAGCACAAAATCAAGCAAAAAGGATTTTGGGAGGGACTCAAGGGAGATGTAAAAAAATTTATGGTAGAATTCTTAATATGCCAAAAAAATAAATGTGAGACAGTAAAAACCCCATGTATGTTACAACCTTTAGTAATTCCTAGTCAAACGTGCGAGGAGGAGGTGTATATGGATTTCATCACAGGGCTTGCCTTATTCTGAAGGGAAGAATGTTATATTGGTAATTTTGGATAGTCTTATAAAATATGCTCATTTTGTGTACTCTCACACCCATTTATAGCAAGTACAAAAGAAGTTACTTTTCTTGAGGTACTTCTAAAATTACATGAAACTCCAAAAATAATTGTAAGTGATCATGATCCTATTTTCACTTGTAATCTTTGGACTGAACTATTTTCTTATTTAGATACTCAGATAGCTCATAGCTCATCTTACCACCCCCAATCTGATGGACAAATAGAAGTGGGCAACAAATGTTTAGAGGGGCATCTCCATTGTTTTGTATTAGATAAGCAAGAATGGTGGGTTAAATGGCTACTACTTGCATAATGGTTGTATAACACATCTTTCCATACCTCTTCTAAAATGTCAACATTTATAGCATTATATGGTTACCATCCAACTTCCATCACTTCTTACTTAAGGGTGTAAACCAAGGTTTAAGATGTGGAAGAGCACATTCAACATCAACAAGAGGTTTTGGCTAATTTTAGAGAGAATTTGGCATTGGCATAAAATAGGATAAAGAAGCAAGCATATCAACACCATAGTGAGAGACATTTTGATGTGGGTGATTGGGTATTTGTACATTTGAAGCCTTATAATCATATGTCCTTGAAGCAACAATAAATGGACAACAAACTTGCTCCTAAGTATTATGGTCCTTATCAAATTCTGTAAAAAATTGGAAGTGTGGCTTACAAGCTAGAGTTGTCTCATTCATCTTGAATACACCTAGTATTTTTCATGTTTCCTACTTGAAGAAGGTCATTGGACAACAATTTTAAAACCAAATAGAGCTACCATAACTAGATGATGAAGGATGAGCCATTTTGGAACCAGAGAAGATCATACAAACATGTACTAAGAGGCTGAGACCCAGAGAGATTAAGGAATATCTGATCAAGTGGAAGAACCTAAGTAGTGATGATGCAACTTGGGAGGGTGAATATTTTTTATAACCTCATCCATAGTTGTTCAATGTTGAAGACAATGTTGGTTTGAAGGGAAAGGGCATGCTACGCCCCTAACCTATTTCATGTATTAGGATAGGAATAGGCAACTTGTGGCTTACTTATTCCTCTTTGATATTATATCACATTTCTTTATGCTTTCATTAGGTTAGTAGGTCATCCTATGGAGTAACCATTTCCTAGGAAGACTATTTATAAGAGGTAGTGGGTAGTTGTTTAACACCATATCAGAGTATTCATTTCTTATTCCAAGCATTTGGGAGATTTATCCCTCAAAGTGGCTTATATATTATTCAATTTTTTTGCTATATTTCCATATCATTGTGGTATCTTGTTATTTTGCTTATTCGGTGAATGAATATCATTATAGTTTAGTTTTTCATATTCCATTATATGTTTCTGATTATTGGGCCTCTTAATTTTCTTGTCCAGGTTGAATTTTTGATGTTCCATGTCTCATAACCCTCTATTCCCATTTTTTTGCTTATATAAATCTCAATGTATAATTTTCAATTCTCATTTAATAGAAAATCATTGTTTTCTAAGATGAAGTGTTTTTATTGTCATATTACTCTTTTATTTGTAGATTTTTATTTTCACCATTTCCCCTCGATAACAACTCTTTTTTATCTCCACTTAATAATTTAAACCATTTATATTTAATTTTATCTCCTCTAGAGTCTTTTGTGATTGTTCTCTTTTATCTTTTATCTTATCTTAACGTGCCTTCATTATTATACATATCTCACCTCTTCCGTTCATATGCCATATAGATTTATTTGAAATATGATCCCTTACTAACCACCAATTTATTTTTCTTAGTTTTCCTTTACTACTTTAACAAACTTTCATGTTTGACTTTGTGCAGAAACACATATAGGCTTCACCATCTGAGGGAAAATCTATTTTCCAATTTTCACTTTTCCTATTCATTAATCCACTATTTGCCAGTTTTTAACATTAGTGACAGTGCTCATTTCCCCTTCTTTTATCTTGTATTTATCTATCTTTTTCTTTGAGAATCTTTTTTTAAAAAATCACAATTTGTTCATTTTTTATATTTGTAAAAAAAAAATTGACTTGCTTTTTCTAAGAAATCATAATCTATTTGCCATTTAAAAAATAAATTGTTTTACCTTTTTTCTTATTTTTAATTTTTTATTATTATTAATATTTTCTCCTTATTATATTTTTGACTCTTTTTAACTTTTATTTTATTTTCTATATCTTTTATTTTATTTTGAGATATAAAATTTTAGCCTAGCCTCTTAACATGGTGTTTTAAAGGCACCCTTGTTTTAAAGGCACCCTTGACAAATTATGGAGCTTTAAAACTCTTGACTTAAATATTTATTCCTCTATTTATGAACTTATTCATCTTATTTTTAATTTACTCAGTGTTTTGTACTTTCTATCAAATAGAATTGTAGTTTTTATCAAATAGAAAATCTTTGTTTTTATATGAAATTCTTTATTTTTTGTTTGTCACATTTTCTACCTTATCCAAGTATTCTTTATAATAAATCTTTTCTCATTTAATTTCTCTAGATCTAATAGCCTCTTCTTCAATGAGTCACTTTCATTGATCTTAAACCTCACTACCAATTGATAACTCTAAAAAGGAAGTCCATAAATTATGTGGCTTCTAACTCATACACTATTTGAAAAAGACAATATTTTATGAGTTGTTTATATATTTTACAATAGACCTAAAATACCCAAAAATATTTTAATATGCCATCCAACAATCTCTATATTACTTATTTTGATTAATACCTTCTATTAAACCTTATTTAAAACTTCTATGGGACCATTGGCCTGTGAATGGTACCGTTTACTCCTATTGTGTCTAATGAAAATTTCAAGATGTGAAAAAGATGAAATCACAATTTAAACCATGTGCAGAAACTTGAAACCACCACCACCCAAAGTTCCAAGATACGAAGCTTAGCACCCGAAAAGGAGAGCAAAAAATTCGAAGCAGGAGGGGAAAAAATGCTCGAAATGCCTTTTTATTCACCCAATTCATTTATTTATAGAAAACACTGTGAAAGCACCCTACCGACCGTGATAGCTTTTCTAAAACCGAACCACTAATTTGCAAGATGCAAACGTACTAACCACGAAACGCGTCTCTGGCTGACCAAACCAGGTTGACAGCTTCAACAAGTAAGACAAACACATACTAACAACGGAAAGATGGTTTTGTTTTTTTTTCGATAGGAAAACACACTCGCCACACGTCAATCTTTTCAATGGTAAAAACGATAAACACACACTGAGCTTGGCTGCAGATCATCATACGAAGCGGTGAAACAAAGAAACTGGAGTGTGTCATGGACTCCAAGGTGAGGTGTTAATTTATGCCTTCTCTTTGGTTTAGGTAGCATGATTGCATAGTTTGGATATTGTTTTTACATGAGGAGTATGCAAACATAATTAGGATCTCATTTTGATGCAAGAGTTGCATAGACATAGTTATGCAATTTTTAGTACTTTTGATAAGACATGGGTAGTATTATTTATCTCATTGTTATATATGGGAAAGTCTACAATAATTTAGTGATAAAATTTATGGGATCTTATCTCTTCACAAGGGGAAGATGAGGTTCCATTTTAAGAATCCATATATAATTGTGAGCTTCCACATTGATTTATATAGTGTATACCTTGTGAAGATGAGGTCTCATTATAAGAATCCATATATAATTGTGGGTTTCCACATTGATTTATATAGTACATACTTTCATATTAGGAATCCTGTCTTTGAGAAATAGAATGGTTAGGGAATAAGGAATGGTTTGATTTCATATTGAAGGTCTTGGAACATGATGGGAAGTGTAACTAGGTGTAATCCATATTAAAATTATTGATATCCCAAGAGGAAGTAAATCAAATTGATCAAGAACCATGGAAAATTTTGATGACCCCATCATAGTGTGATCCAAGATCATGTTTTAAAAAGTCTTGAAATCAAGAAGAGTATAACCCAAAGTGTAGCTTGACCCTATATGGTTGAGTGTTGGGAGATAATAATGTTTTTTTACTAAAATGATTATTATAAAGAGGGACTTCTTCATTATCTAACACCTCTATCATGAAAAGGTTAGGTAGACTTTCTATCACATCTTAGTGTTTCTAGATTCGAGACTAAGAGAAGTTATAGGTCCCCACCCCTCATAGGTTAAATAAGGGGACTAGAAATGTCTCCTTTTCAAATAAATTGATGATTCTGACTGTAGAAAATACATAAATTACCATACTAGTGATTGGTTCTAGATTGGTAATATTTTTATTCATCCCTACATATTTCTATTCTAACTTATATTTTAATAGAATCTAGGGTATTTCAACCCCCTTTTAAAGATAACCACTTTAATCTTTATGGGTTTAGTGTCATCAAATAACTATATGGGTTTCATGACTCCATTGGTAGGTAGATGGTAATCAATGTTTGGCCTAGGATACTTATGCATGGTTTATTATAAAATATCAAAAGGTTTATGCCTTGGGATATGAATACAATTTTTATGTGAAGGAATTGGATTTGGTGAAACAAGGTTGAAGGGATATCCTTCATCCTATGTATCCAAGGTCTTCCTAAGATCATATTATAAATTGGTCTCTTTATCTATGATATAGAACTTAATTGGTAACATAGTAGGTACTAGAGTGATTAGTAGTATAATGGTCCTTATGGAGGTATATTTAAGGCTATCATATCCTCACATGGTATTAGACATCATAGAATAGTTGGTTTCCCCATAACCAAGCTTTTGTAGGAAGGAAAAAAAGGACAATATTGATGGCCACTCCATCATCAATCATGGTCCTCTTCATTTAATTTTTATAAATATAAAATAGTAATAAAAAGGATGGATTTACCCTCCTTACCATCTCAGAGACATGGGAAAGACTATGAAAATCAAATAAATATACAATGTCTTGATATTCATAATCAAGTGGAAACATATCTAGATCAATGTGGTTGATTCAAGCTTGTAAAGGAGGACTAACAATAGATAAATGCCCCAATCCTAGCACTATAGAGTAAGGATAATCAATGGCTAGGGAAAATCTTAAGTAAATGAATGAAATGTGGGAGAATGTCTTGGTCAGATTTGAGATCAAGTCAAAGTTTCCCATGAGTTTTGGTATAGACTCAATTGTTAAAATGTTTGAGGGATGAAGATTCATAGAATGATACTCTATGGTGTGAGGAATATTATTTTACTATTATTAAAATTCTAAATATACAACTCCAATCATTCTAATTTTATATTGTACTCCTAATTGATGAGAAACATATGTGTTAGGATTTCTAGAAGTGGAAGATTTGGCATCATGATTGCATGTCACTATGGGATGATAATGTTGAATTGGGTGGTTATGTGGACCACCCTATTACTGATTTTGGGAAACACAAACTTTGTAGTTATGAAAGTGGTTTTTATAGATTTAGAGATTCTAATTATAAGGTGTGAGATGACCATTTTTAAGGGCCTAAGGTTTTTTATAGGCATTCCCTAGGAACATATCAATAAATGTTTTCCATTGATCTTCTAGGAGTCTTTGGATAAATTTATTATATTCTTTACGGTTATAAACATCATGTCTAATGACCTAGTGAAAGAGGTAATAGACATTGGGGTAATATTACTTAGGCCTCATAATATACCTATATTAACCAAAACCTTGTGGATTATTTATTTGGTAATAGTTTGTTTTTGAAACTAGGGAATTACTCGACATGTTGATATTGATTTTGATTATGGTTTTGGTGTTGCATGTTGCATGGTGGTGGTTTGTCTAATTCAATGGCATGAGTGAAAGGAGGGGGATTTTATATCATATAACATGTATTATTAGTGACACTAACATTACTCATAGGTTGATATTGATTGTTACTCATAGGGTTTGCATTTTTATTCTGGTTAGTGATATTGGTAGTGGCATTCTTGCTTCAATTTAAGACCTCAGGACCTTGGTTATTGGTATTATTTGGACTTGAATTTTTAAATCCCCTATTATTTTGGTTTTGGGTGATGATGCATCCATTGATATTATAAGTTCATATACCACTATCAATTGTCACTTAGTCAATCTACAAGGCACTCTCAAGAGCTTTTTCATAGGATCAATATGATAATTTCTAAACATCCTCCCTCTTCTCCTTGTTAAAATAGTGGAGGAAGAGGTAACATAGTTCCTATTTATCCATGTGGGGTGAAATGGTAGATTAATGTAATACCTACCTCCATATTATGATGAAATGGGCACCAAACTCATTGTGTTCTTATTTATGTGTAATAATTCTCGTATGTTAGTCTTTAGGAGTTTGTTCATATTGAAAGATTTGAAAAAATCAACCATGAGTTGGTGAAAATAATGTATAAACCCCTTGGTGAGTAATTAATACCACTCAAGTGTTAACCCTCTAGGGTCTTGGGGAAATTCTTGGCAATGACCCCATCCTAAGGTAGGATTTCCTTAAAACCTATAGTGTAAGCTTTGACATATGCATTGGGATCTCCTTCCCCTTTGAATATGGGGAGCTTAGGTAGGGGACAAGGAAGAAGAACCCCTAGTATATTAAAATCAATATAATCTGTAAGGTATTTAAACAAATTTCCCATGTTATTAAAGCCTATTTTTTTATAGCAGGACTAGAGTGGAAAGGTAGGATGTGGGATTACATAGGGGTTAGTTTGGTAACCACTAGGTGGAATAAGGGAAACTTGATAAGGTGGAGTGCAATAAGATAGAAAATAGTTATCACATTGAGTAGATTTAGAATACATATGAAATTAAGGAGGGATATTGTTAGATGTAGCAGGGGTGGTGGTTTGTTGTGGTAGAGTATAGTTAGTTTTCATGTATCTAAAAGCTACGTATAGTGGGATACATATTGTTTGTGGATGAGTGTATGTGAGAGGCACATAACTTAGAGGTGTGAATAATGGTGTGTTGATTTCCACCACATCATTTTAAAAAGGAGAAAATAGATGTACACGATCCCTATGGAGGTTTAAGTATGATTTTGATAGGATGGAGAGAGTTTAGAATTATCTAGGTTGGGAACCTCATGGGTAAGGATGTCCCCAAGGGGTTGGTTAGAGACATGATTTTTTGGGTGTGCATACTCTCATAGCAGTGGAATCATGTGGTTTTATTGTTGTGGTTTTTGAGTCATAATTTAAATGAGATAAGAGAAGGATGAGATTGTGTAAGGGAATTTAGGTTCATCCCCCAAACCATAACTTGTTGGTTGTTCTTTAGGTCATGAATATGACCTACTAGGGTACCATAGCTTATTGTTTGTTCTTCAAGTCATGAATGTGACCTACTAGGGTGTTGATGAGTTTTTATGATCTAGTTACTATGTTGAGCCTAAAAGTCTCTTGCACATGAGGAGGGGAGGAATGAGAGGGGTTAGTTTGAAGAGTTTAGTTTGGAGTAGGATCCTTAGAAGTAATGGTTACAATTTGTATCAGTAGGATGGAGGTATTTTAGCTCCTATTAGAGGATGTGCAACTACTTGCAAATGATTAACCTCATCTTCTAAGAGGTAGATTATTCCTAGATAATGATCATATTTATCAATGTTTTTTGCATCCAGGATTTTTAGGCTAATCCATGGCCTAGTGGCCATATGAGTAGTATCCATTCCTCCCTTAGTGAGGGTCATAGCATTGGAGTCAATATGGTTACTCAAGTCTTAGATACATCTTATATATTTAAAATAAAGGCCCCACCCTAGTGTGGGCGTTAAGATGAGAATAATCATAAAATTGGTAGTGTAAATTGGTTTCAAAGGTTGGGTTTTTATAATCACCAAGACAACTCACTAGAGTTGAGTTGGATTCTCCTATATCTCTCTTGGCCAAGAGATCCACTTATGTCTTGTCTAGACATATTCTAGGGGTATATGAATAATTAAAAAATAAATGCAAGAATGAGATAAAATAGAGAAGGGAGAAAGGATAATAATAAGAAAAGGAAAATATAAAGGATTTAAGTCCATGTTGGGTTCACCAATTTATGTACACATGGATAACACACACTAAACTATGCACTTAAGTTCTTGAGGTTAGGCTAAGGCAAATGACATAATGGATGGGCTATGAATTAGATGGTTGTTGGGTGGAATGGGATTTGAAATGGTGGTGGAAATGGGTCATTGTTATGGAAATAAAATACCTAAATATAATCATGGTGCTCATTGAGAACATCAAGATATGTAAAAATAAACTTATATGGTCTTTTGATTTCTGAGATCATGAGGGAAATGAGGGAGATAAAGTTGAATAAATCACAAGAAGAGATATAATCTATTGATTTGGTTATTCCCATTTAGCTTTGTATATGAATGTGAATGAAATAGGATGAGGCTAGACCTATAGAGAAGGATGTGAGAATGGGAAACTATGTTGTATTAACATTGTAGTGATGGCCTTTATTCTAAGGGAGGATAATGATTGGTAGATCAATATTTTTTCTTGTTTCTATAAAGCATTTATAGATTAAAAATGAGGTTAGATATTGGGGTGTAATGAAAGATCTCTCTCATAAGCTCAATATTGATATCAGACTGTATGCCAACTACGGGACCAGGTTCTCTAACCCTAGGGAAAAGACATTCTCTAACATGATCAAGTGTTTTGAGAAGTGTCATTCGAGAGGGTTTAGGATATGTGTAAGTGTATGAGATTTTATTTTTATATTTTTTAAGGAATTTTTTTGTTGTTAGAATCAAGGTTTTGTTTGGATTTCATAGGTGGGCAAGGATTTTAATAATGTTTTTGTGAATGTTTAATTGAAATTAAAACTAATTACTTAATAAAATGAAAAAATTGAACATAAAAAAAGTAAAAAAAATGAAACCAAATGAATAAACATATTTTTAATTTTCCAACTACTTTTTAATGCATGTAAAGTGAGAGAGATATATCTATCCTAATTATGCAAGTGCTATTTTTTACCTTTCTAGATGCAGATTATATGAAGTTTTTTTAATACTTTCTAATTGATATGTGAATGGATATAATATGAAAAATATGTTATCTTAACATTAAAATTATTTAAAAAAATATTTTATCTCTAAATAACAAATACTATGATTTTAATAGAGTTTTCTCTCACCTAAACAAATCAAGAATAAGTTTTAGACTTTCTAGGTGTTGAACGCTAGTTATGAACAATGTATTTGAAATGGAAATGAATGATCTGAGTTCTATTTTTTCTAATAAAAATGAATAAAAAACACACGATCAATTTATTAAATTAATGAAAATAAAAATCACAATAGCACTTCGTGTTCAACTAGGTTTGTATAGGGTTTTTGCTAGTCACTAATTACTTATTTTAAGAGTAAAACAACTTGTTTTAAAGCTGAAAACTATTAGATTATTTATCCAAAGGTAGTTATGTAATGTTTATTTAGTTTTTTTAAATTTTTTTTTATGGTTTGGTTATACCTATTAGTTGGTTTTCTTTAACCAACATACGTAAGATTTTTAAAGCTTATTTAGTGTACAAAAATTATATGCTTTACATTGAATAAAATATATTATTATTTCATCCTATTTCGACACCCAAAAAATGGTATCAAAGCCTATATTTTTAAGGGGAGAAAGAGAAAATAAAAAATCTAAACATATACCATTCGTAAAAGGTAATACAATGACCTAGGAGTAAAGCCACTAAAGAAAGATGACCCTATAGTCAATAAAAAAAAACTAAGTTTCATTCAATGAAAGATTTGAAATCTATTCTTCAAGGATAATTACAATGGAAAGAGGTTTGAACCTAGACAGATAACAATATCAATCCTAGGTTGTGTTATTCCATGCTATCAAAAGAAGTTGATAATGATGAAGATGGATATTTTTTTGTTTTTTTTGGAAAGGATAAATTAAATGGTTCCAAGCATTGAAGATAAATTAATTTTTAATAGTTCCATCCATTTATGTGCATAATTCCACATAAGAAATTATCCAAAAATGGGATAATATAGTCTATTGGATAGAGAAGTAGAGATTATTCACTGATACCTTAAATCCAATTGGTACAAGAGATCTAGATGTTTTACATAGGATATCTGAGTGATACAAAGTTTATTTCTTGTTAAAATCCCCTATAAATTCAAATTTGACCTATATGACACTGTACGACATCCAACAATAGTAAGATATTTATTTATTTTTATATTATCCATAGCACAAAAAACTAGCACCATATTGATTTTTTATATGCAAAGTAAAAATAAAAATATATAACATGGTAAAATATTTCCATGTAATTTACTTTTCTATTTTTTTGTAAACCAAGCACATATACAATATTTTGAGATTATATTTTCAAAATTAATTGACGAATAAGTCGATAGACTACTTTTTTTAGTCTCTTGATACCAAGGGGAGGATTATGGTTCAAAACCCGATTGTATAATCATTTGGTATTATATTTTGATCAAAATTTCTTTTTGATCTTAGTTAAAAATTGTAAAGGATATAATAAGCAGTGGAAAATTTAACATGTTGGGTTTTGGATCTAGGACATGACATATAGATGCATAAAGTTTTAAGGTGTAATTTTTTTATAGGTCTTAAAACCTTTGTAATTGGAATCTATCTAGTGGGTCAAGTCCAAACCCTGATAGATTTACTTATTTTGATAAGCACCATGGAAAATTTTTGAGCTTAATTTATTAAAATGGGTGCTTAACACTAAAAAAATACAAGTAATGGTCAATAAACATGGAAAATTCACTCATTTTTAACTATTTTTGGGAAATAACTGAAGAAGACACTACACCACCCACTGACATTGTAAAATTGCTTGAGTATCAAAAACTAAATAATTATTCCCTAGCTTTATTAAAATATTCATGTTCTACAGATGTGATTATTCATATTGAATTTGTTAAAATTGGTGCATGGAAAGCATTAAAAGATTTGTATGACAAACAACCTGCTTATAAAAAAATTTATCTCTTAGTGTGATTGCTTTATAATAAGCTTAGCACTAAAGAAGATATATCTAATTATCTCTCTCACATGAAAAATCTAAAATAAGAGTATTTTACTATAGGAGGTAAAATTTATGATGATATGTTGATTTACATCACATTTCATGGCCTTAGTTATACATATACTATTTTTTTTTAAATTTTATATATTAGTGATAAGATTAATGGTGCCATATTTGATTCTATTCGTGAGTTAGTGACTCAGCATGAATGATCATTTTCAAAGAAGAAGAGTAAACCTATTGAAGAGGCTCATTATACAAATAAAAAGTACCATAATAGAGATAATTTCCATGTACATCAATATTTTTAGAAGCATTCTATGAAACACTTTTTGAGACACTTTTCACATCATTCAAGACGGTTTGCATAACATTCTCATTGACACTCTCAAAAATACAAACATCACCATAGTCATTATTCTCACTCTTATGGTTATTTTAGTGATTTATTTTATTTTAGATCTCAACAACACATGAAAGATCCAAAATATTTCAAATGTGGTGGCATTGGACATCTTGCAGATGTATTTCCTTCTCTGTGACCTCACTCTCCACATAGAAATAAAGTTGAGGCAAATTATGTGGATCATTTTATTGGTAGATCTTATGGTTATTCCAATTATTAAGATTATTATAAAACATCCTCTGATCATGAGGCATATTATATGGCCAAGGGCTATGGCCCTAATGGACCTAACAACTTGTTTTGAGTGATCAATGATTAACCCATATTATGTGAGTTACTAGGCTCAAGACTAGGATCTATTATAGTAGAAGTTTTTTGGCATGTGTTCTTGCTTTCAATTCCATTTTTGAATATATATTAGATATTAATGACATAGAGTAGATAAGATTATTTTATTTTGTTTCTCTTGTTGCATAACTTCTCACCTCTCACCTGATAGGTGAGAAGATATAATATTTGGTTGGTCTTCGATCCTTCATCAATGATAATATGAGTTGACAAGGGTTTCTAGAACCTTTAGTGTTGAGAAAAGGTCATCAATATTTTTTAGACATTAGGGAGATGTGCCATACATAATATGGGTTAATCACCTTGATGGGCTTGTGGGTGGATCCTTATGTGGATCTATGTAGTCGGCTAGGCTTTTATTATTTTCTATTGTAGTACAATTCAAAGATCATATGGGATGAGAAGACTTTAATTATGTTCATCAACATTTTATGACAAAATTCATAAGGCATAATTATGTATGGAGTGACTTAAACTTTGGTTAGTACTAGTATGTACAACACACTAGTTATAGTTGCTTCATAGTTTCTGTGATGACTTTAGAGTCACTACTCTAGTTATTTAATATTTTATACCCCTTTAGATCAAGGGAGAGTTTGTTAGACTATTTATCCAAAGGTATTTATGTAATTTTTATTTATTTTAGTTATAGTTTGTTTTTATTAGTTGGTTATACCCATTAGTTGGTTTGCTTAAGAGTGTTTTAAATTTTATTGGATGTGCTCAAGTTAGACATGTTGAGGATGGGATTAAAGGATGATAGGATTTGATTGGGTATATGATTCAAAATTCACTAGGATTAAATTATAACAAGATTATGATGTTTTATTATGATATGTGAAAGGGGGTGGTCTTAAATTTGGATTGATTCAAGCTTATATTTATGATAGTCATGATTATGATAGGATTGTACTTGTTTATGTGATTTAGACAAGGGGATGACTATATCATGTTAAGGTTTAGCATATTCGAGGTATGTTGTAGTGATATTTAAGTGGAAACAAGATATGATGCAATGATGCCTATGATGTGTATGTTAAGGGTGATATTAGGGTTGGGTGTGACTTAGATATTTATGGATGCTTGGTTAGGTGTTGGATGTATCAAACTTTATTAGGGCTTAAAATTAAGCAATCTTAGTTGGATAATGGCTATAATGGGGTTGTTAAAAAAATGGTTTTATGTTGTTTGGATTGCTTAAATAATACATGGATTAAATTTGACTTTGTTTATGGACTTTTGGATCAAAAGTGTTGGTTGTTGATTTATGATGAGGTGATAAGGTGATAAATGTGGATTAAATAAAGTTTATATGGATGGAGGTGTGTTTTTACAAGATTAGGTGATGTGAGGTTTTTAAATTGGACGTGATTTAGTTTAGATATTTTAATTATGACTTGATGGGGTTTCAATTAGGATTGTGAATTTAGACAAATGGGTATCTATATTGCATTGATTGTTATGAATATCTTGTTTAGTTTAGGCTGTAATGTTTAAAAATAGTATGGGTCTCAATAATATTGAAATAAGATCAAGCAAGCCATAATCCTAAGCTAGTATATATGGGTTTTCAATGCAATTAATAACCCACCAATCTATTCATGTAAAGTGGTGAATTTATTGGTCTCCTAAACCTCACTATACATCTATATGTGGCGAGTGATCTTTAGGAATAATGTTTTCCCTAGTTTATTTGTTATTTATAGTCAAAGGGTATTAATTTAGGTTGTATGAGGCTCTCTAAGTGAGTCTCTTAAATACCTCAAGGTATATGGGGCCCAAGTTTGTTTATATATGATGTATGATGCTCTATTCCTCACTTCACATAAACCTTTATAGGTAAATTAGATTTGCTTTATGATACTCTCCTTGATATTTATACTCCACTAGAAGATGAATTTTGGATTAGTTTTTGGTGATAAATCCACATCATATCCCGCCTAATGACCATGACACTTTTATGGGTATGAATTCCACATCATGTTTCCCCTATAAAATAAAAATAGGGGAGGCTTCATTTGTATGACTATGAGGGAAGAGCATACATAATCTAGCCCAAGGTGAAATTAAAAACAACACAAAAATTACACTAAAAATAAATCAACTTAAATTTATTTTGATCTCCATAGTTACCCTTGGGCTGTGAGGAGAGAGAAAATGCAATTGAGTCAGCTGCACATGGAAAAATAAGGATTTGTCATTAAAATGTGATTATAATTAAAAATTGAATATTTATCTATTGATTGTATTTTTATGAGTGGTTATGAAACACACTATTAGTAGTTTGATTTCAGCTCTTTCATAGATAAACCTAAAAAAATGGCATTAGTAGTTTTGACTCACATTCTTTAACAAGTGAACCTACAAAAAAAATATGTTAGAAATTTTTATTATTGATATTGAGGGGAAACCTTAAAAAACAACATTAGTAGTTTAACTATTTTTCCTTTGATGCTCATTTACATACAAGATAGAATTAAAATTCCCCTCTTTTCCATTTACAAAAATTAATAAATGCTTTGATTAAAATATCTTTGACATGATTTGTATTCTCAAACTGAAAAGGGTCATTTGATGTTTTTATTGTTATGTATTTTTTCTCTTTTATTTTAATAATAATAAATAATAAATCTCATGTGAGATATGTCTCAATTAATAAAGGTTAAATCCAAACAAAACACATAAATGTTTCAGTTTATCATTATTAGTAATTTAATAAAAATATCATGGAAGAAATAATTACTCATAGAAATTGGTCATCAAAGCTACGAGTTAATACACACTTGAAATTCCTAAATAATTATATTAAAAATTATAATCCTTATTTACATCTTCATAAAATATGATATCAATAGACTTTACTAGGTGTCTAATACATACAATGTCTATTTCACTAATAGGAAGTGTGTAAAGGACCATGGTATGAGAAATCATGTAAAGGAAAATAGGTTTAGGTCATGTCAAGTCTGTTCTATTAAAAAATGTATTCTAAAATGATTTTGGGATAGTCATTCAAGGAATACATACAACAAGTTTTTGGTTTTTGTGATAGAAAATAGAAGAACATAATTGGTCACCAAGGAGTCTTTTGGTTGTGATGATCTATGTAGCACTCAACTTGCACTGTGTAATAATGTATTACCTGACTAGAAATAGTGTATTCATCTCATGTTTCCATGGTATGGATTATTATTTGGGCCATAAAGGTCAAGTAATTGCATATAATATTTTACCAAAATAAATTATCATTCTAAGATAATAAAAATGTTAATTTGATTTCCTAGTGGAGTCAAACAATATATTATGATGAGTTATCATGTATCAAAATCTTATTGCTATTTTAATTTTAAAATATAAAAATTCCTTCCAAAAAAATAGTCTAAAAATGAAACACGTTACATAATTTCAAAGCTTATTAGGATAGAAACGAACAATTTGACACAATGTCTCAAAGATATGGTCTCATGAAATCTTATAATTGTAAGATATGCATAAGATGAGATGGTTAAAAAAAAATAGATTTTAAATAAAATGTACTTGGTAGGTGTATAGTTAAACTCAACACCCTTTTCTATAGTCTTCCCAACCTAAGTGAAACTACAAGCTTTACAATACAATATGGACATCTAACAAATCATAATTTAAAGTGGATTTTATTGGATGTTGTAGTTGAAATAACCCTAATAGACATGTAGGTAGAATGTGGGAGCATACACAAGGGTTGTGAATCATTCGACAAATGCCTTGGGAAATATATTATAAGATAGGGGGAAATTGGCTCAAGATAGGCATGAAACAGGCTCAAGTAGCTCGT
The DNA here is from genome assembly GCA_037957365.1 of Torreya grandis. Classification (NCBI taxonomy): domain Eukaryota; kingdom Viridiplantae; phylum Streptophyta; class Pinopsida; order Cupressales; family Taxaceae; genus Torreya; species Torreya grandis. The sequence goes on from JARHVA010001258.1 coordinate 137,851, forward strand.
ACATATTCCCTTATATAATATCAAATGACCTAATGTGCCCTAGTTAAGACTTGTATGACTAGGTTTTTATTTTAAGAGTTGCAACATGAGTCAGATTAAGAGATAATAAAGTGTTTTTGCAACAGGTGGAACCCTAAATTATGTTAAAATAATATTCTTTCCTTTTCCTACCCCTACCTCACTCCACTCAACAGTTACACCTAAAAAATAAAATTTAGTATAGTGGTTTGAATCTTGAAATTTATGGTTCATTTAGAGTTTTGGAGGGAAACAACATGGTAGGTGGAAGAGCATTCAAAAGTGGATAAAAGGAAAATAATAAATATAATGTGTAAGAGAGAAAAAGTGATGTAACAATAGTTAGAGGAATAACAGTAGCTAGTGGAGAAGATAAGGAAAAAAATAAACATAATAGTAGGCATAAAAGAGCCTAGAGAAAATATTAGGGTAACACCAGACTCTACAAGAAGAGAAAAGAAGAAAAAAAGAGAATACAAGGAAAATAACATGAGTAATATTTTTGCTGACATCATTCAGAAAGGAGTATATTTGGCTTAATATGAAGGGGAAAATAGAGTATATATTATTATAAATAGAGAAACATTGATCAAATAAGAAGAAGCTAAAATATATAATTTTTTTATTTTGTATGTATTTTTTGTGTATATGATTTTATTTGTTAATAGAATAATGTAATAGAGTTTTTTAAAGAAAAACACTTGATATTACCATAGATACTTGAAATTTGGGAACTGTGCTCTAAAAATGCCATGTATCTTATTTGTAAATTATATTATACTATAATTATTATTGATAATTGTCATGAGGAGTTGTAATTATTGATTAATGCATATTGTCAGTGGTGTGTATATATTTATATCAGTTGTTGTTGAGTTGTTATGTTCACATTATGACATATACTCTCATGATATTAGAGATCAATATTATATGATGTATTATGTTTCTTGTTATTTTAACCTTGTATATTTATTATGGTTTCTATATATTCTCATGGTGCAATCTATATTTAATATATGTGTTTAAATAACTAAAAAAAATTATGTATTTCTATGTCTAACCCAGTAGGGTTATTACATGTGGTATCAGAGCTAGGTTTAAACTCTAGGACCTAATGAGTCCATTAAAATTTTCATGTTTTTCTATTCACCAATATGAACCTAGTGATAAGAAGTATTGAACTAGTATTTTATATTGTGGTTCCTTATTATGAAACCATGATTGGAGTTTTGTGATATTTGTGAAATGTGTATAAGGAACATTGAGTGTTTACCTTAGGATTATTCGTAAACTTTTGAGTTGTTTATAAGATTGATTATTGATTTTTATAATGGTTAAAGTTGTATTCTAGTTTTAGGTAGGTGATTATATAACATAGTTCATGAGTTATGAATAAGATATTTCTACCATAGTTTGATCACTTAGATCAAAACACCTTGAGAGTGATTACATCCTTCTTGGTAATCAAGTCATCTTTGACATTTGTATTTTGTGTTGTGAGTGTTAGTAAGCATGATATGATTCTCACTTAATTTATGTGCTTTAAATTTTGTGTCTTACATTTTCTAATCCTATAAATGGAAAATCTTATAAGACCATTTTTAGTTAATACCACCTAAGGTGATGAGAATATTCTTAGTAGAGTGTTATTATTTTTCTTGATAGTTCCTTTATATAAATATCTTGTTTTTTATTTGGATTAGGATGAAGTGTCATCTCTCATGGTGGGCTTAGAGGTGAGTTTTCACTCCCTCACTTTTCTTTGGCATCATTTTAATCCATGAGAGGATTCTTATTTTCATGATGTTGAAAACTTGTTTTTGAAATGTTGTTTTGACCTTATTTTCATTTAGATCATGGGATCAAGGTCTTCTACTTATTACTAATAGATAAGTTGTATAGTTGGATGGAATTTTATATCTTTGTGGTTAGTATATTCCTTTCCCAGTCATGGAAATAGATTGTGATACCATACTTACAGGTCTGGTAAGTAAGTAGTGATTTGGAAACATTGAGTTGTGGTGTTTTATTTTTACCTTGTGAGACTATGTGGGATTTTTTGAGATAATAATTCTCTAATTTTCACTTATGACTCTTTATAGTCACTATTTGATCTAGTTTATGATTTCAAGACCATGTGGGGTGGAAAATCTTCATTGTATATTAAACTCTAGATTAAATATTATATGTTGATTATAATTAATATGATATTATATACCCTTGATTGGATTGATATTCCTCTATTTTTGGCTTAAAGCATGATTATTATAAATATTTCTTTTTATTTTTATTTTTTATACCTTTCATCGAAAGTGAGTAGAGTATAGGATATGTAGAACATCTTATAAATCTAAGGGTTGAGATAAATTTCTAATTTGTATTATTCTAGATAATAAAGTATGGAGTTAGGTCTCACTAGGTTTGTATGGATGGTGTGATCCTTGGCCTATTTATGCTATGTTAATTTTAACATTATTTCCTCGTAAATATGAATATAACAATATAAGCTAAGTTGTGAAATATGAAACTAGTTATGTTTATCTAGTGGAAACTTAATACATGTATGGATTGATTTTATACTTTATTTTTTATGTATGTTAATACATATAAAATTATTTAGATCATATTATTTCTTTCCATAATCTATTAGAATAGAATTGTGATTCTTTGAACATTATGTACATTTTGGAGATCATTAGGTTGTGGAGACCTAGAGTAAGAGTGGTGAATTAGGAACATGAGTTATAAGTGATAGGATGGTATCCTAATTAACCTCAAAATGACTCAATTATTACTAAGTTGGATCTGATAGATGGACTTGTCAAATCCTAGTTTTGACGGATGGACTTGTCAAATTCAATCATATGGCCATATGCATGTATACGGGGAATCATTTATTCCTCAGTTTTGTATATATTATAAATATAGTATTATATTTTCTATAAATCACCATAATTTTTAGAAGCTCCATGGTGTAACAAAAGTATTGACATGTTATACATATCAGGAGCTATGTGGAGTAGCGATAGTATTAACTTATACACATTATTCTTGCTAGGTTCCCTTAATTAATTTTTTCTAAAATGAGAAGAAAAACACTGTCTAGAATATAGAGATGTGTTCAAGGCTGGAATATTTTTTGAAACTCTCCCTTATCATTTATTTTTTCTTGTATGATGATCTTATGTGTTTTTTTGAAAGTCGATGTAACTTTCACTGAGTTATGTATATGATCTTCTCTTTTTAGATAGCTTTGGACCATAGGGTGGTAATGAAAAAAAAATTAGAGTAATTAATGCTTGAAAACCTTGTTTGCATAAAAAATAAATGCCATTGAGTATGGTCTTATGGGACCAATATACTAGGAATAGGGTAACTTAAAGGAAGTACGGTAAGTTCTACAACTAATATCCCATTATTTTCTATTGTGTAATGTTATTGATTTGTTGAATAATGTTTTAATTCAAAACTTATGTTTGAATAAACATCATTAGGGAGGATGACTAACTTTAAGGGGGAAGGATGTTACATCTTGATTTCCTCACAAGGCAAATTTGTTGGATTTTTATGGATATCCATAACTAACAAATTTAGATTTGGCTATTTTTAACTAAGCTTAGATATACGCTAATATGGGGAAGTAGGATATTGCTTAGGTTACGTGATCAATCTATTATGAGTTATCTATAATTAAAGTTTTACCTTATGATCATGTTGATTTGTCATTCTATCTATATTTTATGAAGAATACATATCATGGTTGTTATGGTCTAGCTACTTATTTTGTTGTGAGGGTGATGCAGGACAATCCATCCCTCAATCATGCCAGAGGGAGAGCATTATCATAGAGGGTGATGTAGATGGATATGTTGAAGGTCTAGATAGAGCTCAATAAAGACTGCACACACACACACACACACACAATATTTACTACATGGTAGAAATGCATTAAAAATAATTGCTTATGGTGTGTTTGATACTTGTTTGGAGTGTTATTTTTTTTGTTTGCTAGAGTAGGTAAATTATAGAAGTGAATTAATTTGTGTGTTTAGTATGTTTTTCCATTAATAATGGTATAATAAATTTTATCAAATGTAAATTTAAAAAAATAGGTTATTTATAAAATTTATCATTTAAATTGCCTAGATTTATTTAGATGATAAATTGATTTAATATGAAATTGGGAATTTCATATTAAAATATAAAAAAAGGACTTATATTGAAAAAGAAAAACAAATAAAAAAAATTAAAAAAAAAAAGAATAAAATAGTAATTAATAATTAAAAGAATATATTTAAAAAAAGAGATTAAAAAATGAAAAAAATAAAAATAAAAATCCATAAATCATAAAACCACACTTTGTTTCTTATAAAATATTTTACCATCTTAGTAGAAAAAGTGGGGGTGGGGAGGGGGGGCATGGAACATAGAAGGGGAGAATGAGAAAATAAGTAAAAGTTGTGGGATACTCCAGTATGGAATTGTTACCAGGTAAGAGAAGCACTTGAATTTATGTTTTGGAATTTATTTGGTGTAAAGGTAATTTTTGTAAGTAAAAGAGAATTGGTAAATGTTTTATCTATTGTATTATATATTCTTTCTATTAACAGCCATGACATTAGGTAGATATCATCATATTAAGTATATTGGGTTTATACTATTTGGTATTTTTCTATCTTATTTGGTTATTATTGTTAAATCCCTTATTTACTAGCTATAATAGACTCTAATTTCTACACTGCAAAATAATTAATTGTGTCTAAGAATATTGTTGTAAACCACCTCCAACATTGAATATTTACCGATTTAGATACTAAGTTTCTTTATGTATATCCCTCACCATAGCAAAGTAGGGAAAAGAGATACTTTTTATGCTTTGACTATTAGTATTTTAATAGTAATAAATCATTATATATATTAAAAGATCCTTGTATTGATAGAAACGAACCTTCAGCCATTGCATCACTTTATGACTTATTATTAGCCTGCACTATGGTGTTGCATCACTATTTTTTTCCTACATATATAAAATATAAGATGAGCAGTCTCTATTTTGAAAGTGAATATGGATAAGGGCAATTTCATGCCATACTAGTATATTGATTGAATGATATGAGGTCATGATGATTTTTTTGTGTTTGATTTGTTTGCTATTATACTATTCAGGTGGGTTGCTTTTATGATCAAGATTTGCCTTCAAATGAATTATAATACAACTATCTTTATGTATTAGAGGTAAGCTTTGAAAAAAAACCATTCCATCTACCTCTTGATGTAGGGATTATTTTTGTTGAAAGGAATGGTTGCCTTTTTTAATCCATATTGAACTCTTTTCAACATCTTTAAGTACACCAATCATTTGATTTTTCTATGTTATAGTTTGGCTAGTATGAATTCCTTTTAGATTCAAGTTATTCTCTTGTAAAAATAATGAGGTTTTTTCAAAGCATGGAAAACTCATTTGCATTTCTTAACCAAAACATAGTGAGCATGCTCTATGAGACTTTTCAGTAACCAATAACTTCATACCATTGAAATAGATATACCCTAAGCTCTATGATGGCTATTAAAATTATAAAATGTTGAGATAATGCTTGAAATTCATTAAAAATGGATTAATATTATAATGATTTAGAATTACGTCTAAGAGGATTTGAATCACTATAGGATGAGACATATCTCCCTTCTGTTGGACTTCCATTTTCATTAGTAATGTTTGGTGGTTTTAGGAAAAGTGCTTAAATAAATATTAGAACCTAAAGTTTTCAAATAGGAGTTGATATATAATAGGGGATATATCAAATGACTTTAAGAATATATGGACTTATATTGGAACTTCAAATTGATTAAGTATGATTGTCATCTTATAGAACCTAATCAACCTTTTTCGTTATAATTCCATTCTCTTTGGAAATAGTACTTGCCATAGTGAATAATTTATCCTTTGAGAGTTGATGAGGTGTGGGATAAATAGATAACCTAGACTAATCCTTATTACAATAGGAAAAGTGGTTTAGCATATAAACTGTGAAAAAAAGGGAATGTGAATGCAACAGTAAATTGAGCTTATAGATTGTTAAATAGGATTTATAAGTGTATATGTATATTTTCATTGGGGTGTATTCTCATGGTTATATATTTCCATGGGTAGATTATAACCTATCTTAAGGATTTGAGAATAATTGAACTTGTCGTATGTGAGTTTGAAAGGATATAGATGTACAATAAATGCTAAATAGATTACTCTCTATGTTTTGTGAAAATTGAATTTTAATGGAATTATATAGTTACTTTATATTAAATACATATTATCATGTGTAGAGTAGTCTGCCAATAAATGTATATTGACTGAGTAATAACCTAAAAATTGTAAGGCTAATGGAATTATTTATATTGTTGAACATATTTACATATAAAAGAAATCAATATATATGTAGATATATGAGGATATAGGAGTCATTGTTGATTTAACATAGTTTGGGTATATAGGGATGTATACCTCTAAGTTGATAAATATAACCACATTTGATCATGGGACCTTGGGAATGGTGAAAGTATGTCAACATGAACATAATCTTATAACCTAATATATGGTCATGTCCATTGTAACACAACTAAGTATATGGGATATTCTTGATTAAAACACATAAGTGAATGAAGGGTTATTTTTGCATAACATTGGAATACGTACATGTGGTGATAGTTTATGATGTATATGTACTCATATATAATAGAAATACCTATAGTTTAATAGATGGCTAGAGTTGTTCATTAAGTTTCTTAGAACCTAAAAACTATAATATTTTGGAGCAGTCTCCTATAAGCAAATGATTCATTAGAATGAAAAGTCATAATAGGTTTATGAACTATCTGACTCACTACTAATAATATGCTTGACTTTTAGCTATATGTATTCAATATGGAATACTCGTGTGTACATGTTATGAGTGTGTTGATATATTTAGACATAATTAGTACATAATGTTACATGTTTATATGTTGTGTTACTTAGAATATTTGTATGCAGTTTAATTTAGGGTGTACTTGGATGATATAATTCTATATTTGTTTCCTTGTTATTATCTACATGGATCATTTAATTCTTGAAATCATAAGTTGAGATTATGAGTTATTATGTAGTTGGGAACCTATGATAGTATATGTATCATAGGGTACTACAGTATAAAATTATGTCATACTTAGATGGTAAATACTATAATTATTATGCCTAAACTCATATCTACATTTGATTGATTTACTGTGTACATGCTGGTTATTGTTATGGATAACATGTTTGGTAATAATTGGTAAGACTTTGTCTATGCGTTCATGTAACCTTTGACAATTTAATGAATGTTGTGTTGGTATGTTATTATGTTCTATGGGAACTATGAATTACTTCATTATATATAATTACTTGTATAATTTTATATGTTTTCATGATTTTAAGACTACTTTATATGAGTGTTTTAGGAAAACTAGTAGTTATATCTTAGAATACTAAAGTATAGTAATATGGGTTATCATAGGTGTAGTATGTTTGAAAACAAATTGTGGGAGTTGAAAACTAAAATTACGTAAATTTTACTTAGGTCGTATAGACTGTGGTTAGTATTTCTAGTATGGGATAGAAATTAATGTAAGATTCATTCATGCATTTGATGGAATAAATGTATGTTTTGGTTACTCCTATGTATTAACATATTATATGATGTACTTGTTAATTAGGATGTAAATTAAATGAATATTATGGTTTAATTTTATTTGACCAATCTACATTACTGATATGAAGGAGTGAGATGGACATCACTAGCTTACTAGTCTCACAATGATAGATGAAAGTAATCTAATCAAGTGGTGTGTATGAATTTGATTGATCTAGATCATTATTATTTGTAAAGTTTTTAGGCAAAGTATGTATAGTGAGACATTATAATTATATGAGTGTGATTCACATGTTTGTGTGATATCTTTCAATAGAATATATTTCTATGATACACTACTTTTTTAGTTTAGAATCATACAATCCATGGGTACTTGCTTATCTCTTTGGATTCTTGTACCATCACTATCTACTCATCCATAAAGGGAGGGACATTTCCTAATGGGATTAGTGTGGGGAAATGTTGGTCCATGGTTGGTATGGAAAAGGGCTTGGATGATGATCTCCCTCACCACAATAATACTACCTATCGAGATGACACTCAAGATTGCCACAGAAACTTGAAGTTCAAGAACTATGCTTTAGGGAAGCCACGTATCTCATTTATACATTATAGTATATTGTACTTATTATTGAGAATTTTTATGAGGATTTGTGATTATTGGTTAATGTAAATTGACAATGGTGTTTGTACATTTATATTAGATATGGTTGAGTTTTTTATATTTTCATTATGATGTGTACTCTCATGATATTAGAGATTAGTATTATGTGATGTATTATGCTTGTTGCTATTTTAACCTTGTATACTTCTTATGGTCTCTGTAGATTCTCGTGGTACAATATTTATTTAGTATATGTGTTTAATTAAAAAAAATCACATATTTTTATGTATAACTCAATATTATTATAAAATTCATAAGACAAGTCTAAATCTATTTTATTTTAGGTTAAGAGCATTCATTTTCAAACATTCAATTAAATTTAATATTTACTCTTATATAATAGATATCGATATTTACACACACTCTCTAGGAGAGAGAACTAAATCTATCAGAGGACCTTTTGGGCTATGTACGTAGCACTTAAATTATGCAAGGATTTATAAAGATAGATCAGTTATTCCCCTTGCCTAATTCCACCATTTTGGAATTTGATCTCCATTGGTTGGTGTGTAGGAACTAGGGTTTTTTTTTTTTTTAGATATTTATATACATGACATTAACATCTAAAAATAATAAAAAATACATTTCTATCATTATCCCCAAGCACCTAGACATAAAAATCCATCTAACAATCAACTAGGATGTGGCCACAATTAATAGACAAGGCCATAGTGTGGCCATGTACACCCTAGTGCATCTTAGTTCCAATACATGGTAAAATCTCATTTTTAGCTATGAAGTAGTTCAAAAAAAATTCTATCCAGTTTATCATCAACATTCAACTTGCACATTCATAATAAATTAGATCCAAACTAGGTTTTGATATTCTTGTAAAATTTACTATTTATAGATCGTTTGGAATTCTATAGTTTACTATATTTTACACTTAGGTTATGTTATTCTATAATATTAATTACTATTTAAATATTCAATATTTATATCATTTCAATGGTAAATTAAACTAAATATATTAAACATTCTAGTGAACTTGTAATTTTATTTAAACATTGCTTATTGTTTGCCTTTTTTGTCTTAGGATTTCATATAAATTTTTATAAGTTCATAACATTGTAAACAAATAATATTTAACCTTTGATATAAATTTGACACCATGAGTCAATTTTATTTGACCTTGGATTTTAATCTAATACTAAATAAATCATCTTTTCACCTTGGATAACATCTGAATTTGATGCATTTTATTTCTACCTTGAGTTAAAAAAGTTTGATCTCTATACACAAAAATATTTAAACTTTTACTTTCTCTTTATTTTCTTGATTTTTTTAATCAATTGTGTTCTAAAATTTGTAAAACTACTTAATGACTATCATTATAAGCTAATTTGTTATATTTTTTATGTACACCACAATGTGAGGGATACTACCCTAATACAAAGGCCATTGTATAACACTAAACATGGATTTTAGTTTTTTTGTACCTTATGTTATATTTGAAATATATGGGGTCCATTTTTGTACCATAGGAGGCCTCCTTAACCATTTGATTTTTGTTGTACCTAAAAGAGTGTATTTACTACATAAGTTACTCTCACTGTACCCTCAAAAATGGGATAGTGCCTTACAAGCACAATTAGCCTCTATAATTAGCGCTCTAAAATATTGGGTTGATACTAGTCTATGAATGAGAAAGTATAATTCAGATCCCACATAATCATTCAAACCCTTGACTAGATCACCTTTTATACCTTATTTTTTTATGTATATTGTATTCATATTCATTAGCTATATCGATTCATATTTTATTATATGCATCTAAGGTGTAGTGATAGATTAAATGGTATTCCTTTTTCATATATGCATCTTCTTTTGGTATCTTATACAATGTAAAATACATTTTCAATCAAAATAGTAATTCTACTATTCAAATTACTTGGTATAATAAATTTTAAATTCACACTAATTCTTATTCTAAAAATAATGAAGAGAAATATGACATACATAGTGAACACAAAACAAATATTTATCCACTAGAGATTAATAGATTAGATCAAAATAAAGTATAGTAATTATCTAAGTTTATTCAAGGTCTTCAAAAGAACCTATAAGATATATATAATATCATTAGTATAATTCTATCATAAAAAATGAGCATCAAGATAAATTGGCCACATCCCCCCTTAACCAATGCCTTTTCAGATTGTTAAATCCCTTAGTTCTAATGTTTTCACTTCCACAAGTGCATCCATTCCTATTTCTACACTTATAGTTACTTCCATATAATCATCCGTTAGTTTTGGATAATCACTTTGTTTCCAAAATCTATCCATTCATATGACTACTCATACTACTCATATTCCTCCAATCACCTTTACAAATACTACTCTTAGGAATATAATTCTTGCCTTATAATCTACGATATCTCAAATTGAGAAAAATCTTTATCATAATAGCCCCTCCATGGAATCATGTTCCATTTTACATAACCATTTGATACCAAAAACTGCATCTTACCCATCACTAATTGGATTTGTGTCTCTTAATCTTACCTTATATGAAGTTAAAGGTGGTCATGAATAACATTTGTATACATTCCATGCAGCTTATCTAAACTATGAAAATAATGATAAATTATTAACAAATATATTTCCAAGAATTTTAAAATAATATTCTCTTAGATGGTTTTATGATCTTCTTCTTCAATCTGTAAATAATTTCAATCCATTTGCAAATTAGTTTATAAAACACTTTTGTATCATAGTTGGTGAAAATCTATCACATGCTTAAATTTCAAAGATAAAAAAAGAGTCCAATGAAACAATAAATGAATATTTTTTAAGATATAATACCATGCTATAAAAAATGACAAATCACATTGTTGATAATGAGATGCAATATATCTTCGCTCAGAGTTCTCTATCTCCACTCTAAGTGTCAATTATGTTTGATAAGTTCAAATATTTTTTAATGAGTTATGCCATATAGTAAAATAATGTGAAGTCTTAATTTGAACAAGATCAAATACTGATACATCAAGACATACTAAGGATGAGGATAACTAAATTTTACTCAAGTGCACATGATAGTGCAGAGAATTCATATTCAACAAGCAAAATAGAAGCATAACAAAGATGAGTTATCATGTGTTAGATATGAATTAGGATTAACCAATAATTTATTAAGGTTTAAAAAATAATAGGAGTGAATTAAATATAATTAATACAAACATTAAACATGATAGTGCATGTAAGGAATAAAATAAGAAATATAACAAGTAACCATAACCAAATAGTCTATATTGATCTCAACAAAAAATTTAACTCTATTCTTCATACAAGCATACATATATTTAGTCATTTACAGTCTCTAAATATTCACATTTTTCAAGTACTTTGGCTCTAAAAGAGGAGATTCTTCATCTTCTATCCTTTTACTAGTCATGGAGGATAGGATAAAATACATATAGTTGACAACTGAATACATAACAGAAAAATATCTAAAGAATATCTAACACAACTTTACTATCTATTTTATTTTCCCAACACTTTCCTGGACTTAAAATGTTATCTCATCTTGAGATAATATTGTAGGATCATCTAGATATACACACAGAGCAAAAGCTAAAGGAATGTTTAGACTAGTAAGATTCATAGTAATCACTCAAGGTGTTGTTTCTGATTTTCACCTCTTGCACACTACTTAGCCTCTCTTATAGTTTTTCAACTAAGTAATATACCAACCTAACACCCTTTCAGGTTTTTAATAGGATGGCATAATCTGAGGGCCACATTTTATGTCTTTTTAACCAACTTAAACTACTTTTTTCACTAGTCATTCCAAATACAAAATTATTTAAAAAAATTTCAAATTTTTTGCCTTACACAGTACTTAGCTTGAAGGAGGTGGATTTTTTGTGGAAGAGGACTAGATATCATAATCCTTGGCCCTAAAATATGCATCCTTACATTTTAAAATGACTTGATGGATATTTAATGGTGCCTTTTAAACTAGAACATTAATAATATGGGGAACCTTACTGTAGAATGGAGATAGGTTAGTCTTGTAAGTATGACAATTGATCATCACTTCTTAGACCATGCATAATAGGTTGCACATCAATACATGATATTCAATAAGTTGTTTCAAGTTTGAGTCATCAGTGATATTCATGGTTACCTTTGTATTGTTGATCCTCATCTAGATTTCTCCACTTAGTTGTCCTCGCTTATCTACATGATATTCACATTGGAGACTTGTGAATGAACTATGTCGAAGCTCACTCTGCCATTCAAGAATTTGATCATGCACATTATCCCTTACATTGAATGATTCTTGGATATCTATATCATTCTCATTTATTGATGTAGTAATACTATTCATGGTTGTCTTATTAGTTGTAGCTATAGTGAAATTGATGCTTGAGCTGGTGAGAGAGTCATCAAGGTAATGCTTTGAGTCTAGAAAACTTCATTTGACATGATGTACTTAGAGGGATGAAACATACATCATGATATGGTAATATTTCATCAAATTTATTAATGTGGTTACCTCAATATTCATACTCTAGCCCAATGTACTAACTATATAGAGTTGTTAAGCTGCACACCAGTCCTTAGTGAGCTCTGAGACCAACGTCTTAAGCATGTACTGGTTAGAATGACTTGGTCCTTGATTGCTTGAGTGACCAACTCTAGGTAGGTGTCTTCTGTTAGGATTGTGGAGCTAAAAGCTTCACTGATGCAAACAGGAGAGGAGGTTGCTGAAGGTTGCTGAGTTGCAGAGAAGTTGGGGTCGGTCTGATCAGTCGACGTCGGCAGGATAGCAAAGGGAAGCAACCGACGTCGATCATATATCGGCCGACATCGGTCACCTCCAGGCAGACAGGGACCGACGTCGGTCACCTGTGTGGTTCGACTGTGAGCTTATTACGGTCAGTTAGCTAACGAACCAAGTGTTTGCATGAAGAGATCTATTTTTAGACTGAGAGCTGCGGATCTAATTATTGTAATTAGATGTCTAATTATTGTTTGGATGAGATCTATATAATAGACTCATGGTTGTATTGGAAAAGTGTGCTAGGGAGTAAGAGAGCATAATTATAAGCTCCTTCTGTGTGTGAGGTAGAGCAATGGTGCGTTCCTCCTAGTGCCTCAGTACCAGGTGTGTTGGTGCTGGATTGGAGAGCCAGCTGGGTTCTTCAGGAGTGTAGGATCTTGGTCACAGTTGCATGGCCTATATGGGAGATCTACATGGTAAGTAAGATCATTGATCTGTAGGTGTATGTGTGTGTAAGGTCAAGGTTCACAGGTGAGCAGAACTGTTGTTTGATTTGCAGGTGTGCAAGGTCATATAGACAGCAACACAACAGGGAGCAGTATCAGGCAGGATCTACTTGGAGTACAGGTGTGTACTCGGATAGAGCAAGAGGAAGGCAAGGAAGTTCCTTTCATAAGTATGGTCTGTTGAATTGTAGGTTGTTACAGATTCATGGGAGATCTACTTGAAGTACCTTGAGTACTTGTGGAGCACGTGGAGTGCTTGTGGAGTGCGTGGAGCACTTGTGGTGTGCGTGGAGCACGGGAGGTGAACACCAACTCTGTATTTGAGTTGGGTGTTGGGACCTGTGAGAGGGAGAGCTTTGGGGAGAAGAATTACTATTCACTTGAGGTGTGGGAAACCTCTGTAAGGTGGTGGAGAAGAAGTGGCATCTTCTTTATTGTATTCTTTTCTGTATAAAGTGTTAATACAAGTTGTGTATTGTCTCTCATATGCTGTGTTATTCTGAATTCTAGTTACTTGGTGAATCTGGTTTATTTCCGCATATTAAGTTGCTTGGTATTTGGTAATCAATTGTATGCTTCTGGTGTTTCGCATCCTGACAAGTGGTATCAGAGCTAAGGTTGCAGGAAGCAGGGTTGTGTTTGGTTACAGGTCACTCTCAGGGGTTTCTGATCGAGTGGGAGTAGAGCAACGGCAGATCAAAGTAAGCTAAGAATGGAGGAGTTGAAAAGCACAGGCGGTTACTCACAGTCCTATGGAAAGAAAGTGCAGGTAAAAGAACATTGTTGGTTGGTAGCAGATCAGCATGAAGAAACTGAAGATACAGATGTAGCAGGTGTTGTTGCACAGGATGTGTTTGCAGGTTTCTTGGATAAAGTTGAATCTTGGATAAAATATTCGGTTGCCTCTTTCCATGTAGCCCCAGGTAGAGGAGCTGGTAAGCCTTGCCAAAGAATTAGCAAAGGGGAAGTGAAGTTGAAATTGTAGGCGGCCAACACACAGGTGTTGATGAAGGTCATGCAGGTCCCAGGTTTGGAGATATGGCTAATTTCTTCAGAAAGATTGGGTGATGAGAGATGCACAAGAACTCTCACAGTGGTAGCACTTGAATTAGCTGGTGCTAAGAAAACAGGTATACTTTATCTACTTGTTTATATTACTGATTCTTCTTCTGTTGTGGAGACGTGGCTTCGTAGGCTTGGTCACATGAGCAGGAAGGAGATGCATGTTCTTAAGCGGAAGACAGATATATTTGACAGGCTTAAGAACTGGAAAGCCTTGGTGTTCTTGGAGGAGATGGCGGACAGAGTTCAGTGGATGGTGCTGGATACATCTGAGCAGAGCAGTTTGGACATGGGTTTTGATCCAAAGGAGCTCACGGGTAAAAAGTCATCACTCACAGGTGAACATAGGTACCGATGTCAGTCAGGAAGAACTGGCGTCGAACAGACAGGTGCCGATGTCGGTCATGTGCAGACCGAAGCCAGCGATGTCGGGCAGAGTAAGACCGACGTCGGTCATGGGACCGACGTCGGTATTATGTAAGACCGATGTCGGTCAGGAGGACCGACATCGACAGCAGGGACACCAGCACTGGCAGGTTGGTAGTCAGGTACAGATGCATGGAACCGACGTCGGTCAGATGCAGACTGTGGAGTGACCGAGGTCAGTCACTGTAATGAATTTTGGGTGGACAGCATGTTGTCAAGGAGTCTCAAACACCCATACAGAGGACTGAAGGCATAAGTAGGCCCTCAAATTCGTGTTCCTCTTCTTTATACTTGTTGCTGATTGTAGAGTAGGAAGGATCCAGGAAACAGGTGGGAGCTAGGTAGGGATATGATACAAAACCAAATGGGAGTTTTGGTAGGTTTGCCAGCTGGATGAAAGCACAGAGATGAATGGATTCCTTAGTAGAAGAATAGAGAGAACGGATACGTGAGATGGAAGACTAGGCATATGGTCTTGAGGAAGCTGTAGGACAGTGGTATAGGTTTTGACAGGTGGAGGACGAAGCATGGCTTCAGTCAGTGTCAGGTAACTACTATGGTTTGTCTTACCAGGTGGATGATGAGTCGCGACATCATTCTGTTGCT
Organism: Torreya grandis; assembly: GCA_037957365.1. Classification (NCBI taxonomy): domain Eukaryota; kingdom Viridiplantae; phylum Streptophyta; class Pinopsida; order Cupressales; family Taxaceae; genus Torreya; species Torreya grandis. Next base: position 153,531 of record JARHVA010001258.1, read on the forward strand.
GTATGTGGATAGTATGCTAGCTAGCAGGGGTGTACATACAGGGTTTTGCTGAGCTAAGCGTAAGATTAGTTCAGTGGCATGTCATGAGGAGTTTGGAGTAGCAAAATTCTCTGACATGGGAGGCATAGAGATCACAGGTTGATTTTGTCTCCAGTGGGAGCTGATGTGAATTAGGTGTTGGCGAGGTTCAGGATGCAGAACCAGAGCACACTAAGGGCTGGACAGGTACAGTGTCTGAAATCACATGAGGTCTGGTATAGACCTGAGTATTCCCATGCAGTGGGAGCTGTCAGAGTTAGGAGCCAATTCGGGGAAGTGGGTTCTCAGGTTTCTGAGAGGGACCGGCAGCAGGTGTTGCTATGCAGGGTCAGGACTTCACTACATGGTGTTGTAGGTTCGGATGTGGCAGGGTACTCGGATGACAGGAGGTACATCACAGGTTGTGTGGTGGGTTGTCTTCAGGTGGGAGCTTGAAGAGGGATACAAACTAGGAAATAGATTAGACAGAGTACAGGTACAGGTACAGTGCAGCTGTTTATCTCCAAGTGGGAGATTGTTAGGATTGTGGAGCTAAAAGCTTCACTGATGCAAACAAGAGAGGAGGTTACTGAAGGTTACTGAGTTGCAGAGAAGTTGGGGTCGGTCTGATCAGCCGACGTCGGCAGGATAGCAAAGGGAAGCAACTGACATCAGTCATATATCGGCCGACGTCGGTCACCTCCAGGCAGACAGGGACTGACACCGGTCACCTGTGTGGTTCAACTGCGAGCTTATTATGGGCAGTTAGCTAACGAACCAAGTGTTTGCATGAAGAGATCTATTTTTAGACTGAGAACTACGGATCTAATTATTGTAATTAGATGTCTAATTATTATTTGGATGAGATCTATATAATAGACTCATGGTTGTATTGGAAAAGTGTGCTAGGGAGTAAGAGAGCATAATTATAAGCTCCTTCTGTGTGTGAGGTAGAGCAATGGTGCGTTCCTCCTAGTGCCTCAGTACCAGGTGTGTTGGTGCTGGATTAGAGAGCCAGCTGGGTTCTTCAGGAGTGTAGGATCTTGGTCATAGTTGCATGGCCTATATAGGAGATCTACATGGTAAGTAAGATCGTTGATCTATAGGTGTATGTGTGTGTAAGGTCGAGGTTCACAGGTGAGCAGAACCGTTGTTTGATTTGCAGGTGTACAAGGTGATATAGACAGCAACACAACAAGGAGCAGTATCAGGCAGGATCTACTTGGAGTACAGGTGTGTACTCGGATAGAGCAAGAGGAAGGCAAGGAAGTTCCTTCCATAAGTATGGTCTGTTGAATTGCAGGTTGTTGCAGATTCATGGGAGATCTACTTGAAGTACCTTGAGTGCTTGTGGAGCACGTGGAGTGCTTGTGGAGTGCGTGGAGCACTTGTGGTGTGCGTGGAGCATGGGAGGTGAACACCAACTCTGTATTTGAGTTGGGTGTTGGGACCTGTGAGAGGGAGAGCTTTGGGGAGAAGAATTATTGTTCACTTGAGGTGTGGGAAACCTCTGTAAGGTGGTGGAGAAGAAGTGGCATCTTCTTTATTGTATTCTTTTCTGTATAAAGTGTTAATACAAGTTATGTACTGTCTCTCATATGCTGTGTTATTCTGAATTCTAGTTACTTGGTGAATCTGGTTTATTTCTGCATATTAAGTTGCTTGGTATTTGGTAATCAATTGTATGCTTCCGGTGTTTCACATCCTGACATCTTCTATCATCTTTTCTACTTCATGAAGGTGAAACTTTGGCTCCACATTCTTTACCTTAGATTGATCCCATTTTTTCTCCAAGGAGGTAGCCTTTTATGTAATTAATTCATATAAAGCTATGATACCCTCCAATTATTTCTTCAATGGAGGTCTAAAGACATCTAAGGAATCCTCCTAATTTATTATAATTATGTCTAATGTTCTTATGAATGTGGTAAGATCTGGGTGTGTCATAGTGGCAAGTAAGAATGAGAAGGTGTTGACTAAGCACCCACTATAGGAACATCCCAGAGCTAGACATCTCATAGTGGCAACTCTGGTTGCTAAGAACTTGTTTGTGTGGTAGTTGGTGCTTGGTGATATTTGTGTTGCTCAAGTTTGACATGAAGTTGCATTATTTCTTGTTACTACTACATTATGTCCTCTATTACCATCTTAATTTATTGCACAACATTTTTAACCTGTTTACATTTTTTTTACTCCTCTTGTTTCTTCTTGAGTTCTTGTTGTGTAGCTTGCAACTTTGCCTATACCTCCTGGGACTTCAATTTCTTTACCCATTCTACTTATTCCTCTTACTTCTTATTTTCTTTTTCCTCCTATGTCTTCTTCTCTTCTTCTTCCTCTTTCCTCTTCTTCTCTTCTACCAAGGATGTAGCATTAGCTTGCTTTTATGTAGTTTGGGCTTGCACTTGTGCTTGTGCTTGAGCTTATGTTTGTTATTATTATTTTCATAGGTAATAATACTATTCCTCATTTTTATTCAAATATTCCTCTACCTATTTCTATGAATCCTTTATATATTTAATGTCCTATTGTGTTTTGGTTGCTATTTCTTGTTTTATTTTCTCTTCTGCTTCTACCTTAACTTTGGTAGCAAGTTTATCTTCCTTTTCCTTCCTCTCTCATTCCTCATATGCTTTTTTGGCTATGTCAACCACTTTTTGTGCCTTATTTTCCATGTCTGTGGCCTTATTTATAGTATCTTCTATCCTTGGCCTTATGTATAACCTTAGTTTCTTTGGCTTTCTATGTGGATTTTGGTTGTTGTGCTTCTTCTTTTTGTCTCTTCTTTTCCTCCATTACTTTCCATTCTATTACACAAGCTACTTCTTCTCTCATGGTTTGTTTCTCTTATTCTATTATCTATTTTTGTGTGAGATCTTTAAACTCTTGATCCTAGGGTATTAGTGGTGAATCACTTAGGCACACTTATGAACTATAAACGTATGCCTTATTTTACTTGAGAATGACTAGTCTACATTTTGATGGTGGTGAAGTAGATGTACGGGTAGGTTGTGTTTCCTATGTAGTCATTGGTCATCCAAAGGTGCACTCTTCTAGTGTATGGGAGATATAGAGTTTCCTACACATGAGTGTTTTAGGTAGACTTTATAGAAGAGGTGAAAATATGCCCTTGACTACAAATGTCGATGTAGGTTAAGGCTAGAAAAAGTCAATTCTACATTGGAGTTGCTTTGCTTCTTCTCAGACTATGTCAACAATAATGAAAGGTGGAAAATATGGGAGGTTCACCCATAGTTCTAGGGGAACCTACTTTCTAAATTGAACTGTGCACATTTCCTTAAAATATAAAAATTCTCTCTCCTCCTTATCATATAAGTCCCCAACCATATATACCATCATGACCTGGTATACTTCTTACTTGTCTATGGCCATCTATAGGAGGTTACATGAGATCATGATCTAAGGCACCTTCAAATAATCCATCCAAGTTATGGTTTTTCATGTCTTTCATTTCAAGGAAGGGGATGCTAAATTATGTTATGCTTTGTGTTTTCCCTTCTATTGCTATGAGCTGGTTGTTTCTTTTAGTTTTTGCACTATAGGGATGGTTGTCTTGCATGCCTAGCTATGAATGCTTTCTATTGGGATACTTTAGCCTATACCATGTCCATTATTAAAAATAAGGGGACCAATATAAAGGGTAATCATGGTAACTCATGGATGTTAATGAACACACCCTGTGATATCAAAATGATAGAGGTGTGCTGACCTAAATATTACATGACATCAAGTGGTACTCAAGGATGTGTTTAAATGAGCTCTAGGAACTTATCTCACCAAGCTTTGAATTGTCTATATCAAGGTGAACTTCTCCTTTGGGGGAATTTAATTTCATGAAGCAAAGCAAGAAGATGAGAGACTAGTATTGGAATGTTTTCCATAGTGAGGTGTGACACTTTTCAATGTTAGTGAGTAAATCCTAGATGAAGTAATTTATCCAATTAAATTGTTAATTTATATGGATCATCTTATGGGTGATATCCATGACCCATTTTGGTATTTATTTTTCACACTTGGTCATCAAATAGAATCTCATAGTTATGCATTTCATAAGGATGCACATTGGTTCATCATGGATTTCATCAATTAAAATCCCTATGTCACTTCATACATATAAATTCCAAAATTATTGTAGAACGGGGGGGCATTTTTATCTTGTATGTATCCAAAGAATATCCACATGTAGTCATACCCAAATCTTGGGCCATAGCTTGTGTATTTATTAAAACAATCATATCCGAGCCCGAATAGTTGTTATCATCATTATATCACCCTAGAAATACTTGGATGATCTCCCCTAGGTCATCAAAGGTAGGAAATAATAGAATGTGTTCAATATATATTATGGAAATGGTATGGATCTATGAGATTTGGTGGTTTCATAACATCAATAAGATCTAATCAAAACAACCCTTTTTTTACTTGGTGGAGGTAGTCGAATGTTTCTTGGTCATTGAACTTGGTTTTCCTAAATGACACATCCACACCCATGGATTCCTTTTGAGAATATATGAGTGACATAATGAATTTCAAAGTATCCATATCTACATGAAGTGAAGGAATCAAAATACTATCTAGTTTTTTTGCAATAAAACTAGCTTGACTCATGATAATTGTAGCTCAAGAAAAATATGTATAAGGATGAAATGTTGACTTGGTATTCAAACTTAGGATTTATAAATATAGTGCCTCTTAGATTCTATGTGAATTCCATGCTTAGATATTGACTCATCATGAATTAAATGCTGGATGTGGAAAATTTCTATCTAATTTGGCCATTAAAGTAGTTAGTCATTGGCGCATGTGTGAAGTTTACCATTATGCTCTTTTATGTCTATATGAGGAATACAAGTAGCTAATGTTGAAAGGTCAATAATTTATTAAAGAGCACATCAATCAAACCTTAGATCTAGAATTTACTTCTAGTGGATTACTATTATCTGATGGATATCTTGCTAATGGGACATTTTCATACCTTTCCTAAACTTAGTAACTTTCATTCACTCCTCGTTGATTTTCATGATGGCACATGTGGATCTTATTATGCATGGTTGTTGCATGCCATTATTGGTATTTTTATTCTCAAATATTTTTGAATATATCACCTACAAACACACACAAACAAAAAATAAACACACAAAAAATTCAAAACTTGGAAAATCCTAATCTACTTGGTGTTACTCAACACCCACTCACTTTGCAGAATGAGATCAATCAACTATTGGTAATAGGTTTTAAGCCTATATAAATTTACCCACCCTAGTAAAATGGGTCTCTAAAGATATCTTAAAACCATGGCTCCTTGCTATATTAATTCATATATAATATAGGGTCCTTTCCATCATATCTATAATTTGCCTGGAAATGCTCTAAAATGACTATCATATAGTAAGACTAGTTGATATTTATGTAATTATTTATGGCACAAATTCTTATCATGCCATGATTTATGGATTTTCTCATGTGCTTCCTACATCTATGCTACTTTGCATTTATATTCATCTATATTATTTATTTCAAGTAGTTTGTTGGTTAAGGACTCACGAGCTCTTAGATGCATGACCATGGCAATGCATAGATTAGGCACTAGGTATTCCATTGGCATAACTGCTTCAAGACCATACACCAACTAGAATGGCATAAATTCTATGCCTCACTTATAATGTGTGTGATATGCAAACAAAATTTTAGGAATGTGATCTTCCCAATCATCCCTCTTGACACTGTATATCTTTTTTAGCATTTTACCCAACACTTTGTTCGAAGCTTCAACTTGGTCATTGTCTTGTAGATGATATGTAGTGATTTTATGATGAGAAACCTAAATTACTCAATTATATCCTTGATGGAATTTTTTATAAAGTGTGTTCCTCTATCATTGACTAACTTTATATAGCATTTGAACCTTGTAATGATGTTTTCATATAGAAACTTTGTTGCATCCTTCACACTATATCTAGGTGTTATAGTAGCTTCAACCCACTTAATAAAATATTCTGTCACAATGATGATATATCTTACTTTACTATGCCTTCTCAATGGATTGATAGGTCTGACAAAGTCAATACCACATTATTTAAAGGGTATCTCAATTGACAAAGGTTGCAAAGGCTTTTCATCTTTTTGTAGTGTTTTATCCATGAATTGGTAGACAACACAATGATGTGCAACTTTATGTACATCTTGGAATAGATTTGGCCACCATAACCCACTTTGAAGCATCTTTGTAGCCATATATTCTCCCACTAAATGTCCTCTTGTGACTCCTTGATGTTTCTCTTGCAAGATTTGAGGCCATTCATGTTCTAGAACAACCTTGCACAAAAATTCATCCTTTTCCAAGAGATACAAAATCTCATTTATGATGGTATATGGCAAGGCTCTAGTAAAATAATTGCTTCTTTTCACATTCTTGATAGTGAATAGGTAAGAATCCTTGTTTGAGGAAGTTGGATATTACTAAAAAAAATCATGAATCATAAAAACGTGAAAGAGATGAGAATCAAAAGAGTATTCTTGCAATTCTTCTAGTTCCTCACCATTAATAATGCATTTGAGATGGTTTGATCCCACATTCTCTCTTCTTGTCTTGACATTAATGTGGAATTGAAAATACTAAAATAACATCAACCATTAAGAGATGCATCCTCTTGACATCAACTTTTTGAACATGTATCACAAATATTGATGATCAGTGAAGACTTTAAATAGTGTCTCAAGCAAATAGTGCCAAAATTTATGTAGTGCAAACATGATGGCCAATGCTTCTCATTCAATGGTTGTGTAGTTCTTCTCTATGTCAGATAATTTATAGCTAGAAAAATGAATAGGATGGTCGAGTCTATCCTCTCTTGGTTTCACAATCACAACACCAAATATGATACTCAAAGAATCCACATATACATAAAAGGGCTTGATCTAATTTGGAAAAATAAGGATGGGTGCAGTGACCAGCCTTTGTTTCAACACGATGAAAGTTACTTGAAATTTTGATGTGTACATAAACTTTATATTTTTTCATAGTAATAATTCTAAGATGAAATGGTTGTGTAGCCTTTAATAAACTTGTGATAGGAGTATATGTGTCCCAAAAATGAGTGCACTTTAGTTGAACTAATGGTTGGAGGCATACTCAAGATTATTACAATTTTTGCCTAATATACTAGAATTCATTTACTACAGACAACATGTTTTAGTAAAACACCAAAGGGTGTAAAATATAGACATTTAATTAAATTCAATGCAATGTGTATATCTCAATATCATTCAAACATTAGACATAGCTTAGACAGATTTTATTTAAACAAGGAAAAAATTGTCCAATCATCAAGATAGACTCCAAGAAGTCATGAATGAAATCTTTGAATGTAGTAACTACTTCATGAGAGAATACCATAGCTACATTATTAAGGCCAAAAGGCATGAATTTGTATGAAAAAAATCCCCATTCCATTGTGAAAGTAAGTTTATCTCTATCTTCTTTTACAATAGGTATTTTATGATAGCCATTAAAACCATCCGCAAAAGAGTAGACTTCATGTCCTACGATGGATTCTAGAACTTCATCTATGAAAGGAATTCTGAATGGGTCATTTACATAGGAACCATTAAAAATGTGATAATCCCCACATAATCATATTTATCCTAATGTATTAGTTTGGACTACCATGGGGCTTACCCAATCTATGTTTTATGTAAGATAGATTATTCATTTATCTTGCATTCGATCAAATTCAGCCTTTACTTTTAGCTTCATGTTTGAATTGAGCTAATACGGACAATTATTTGTAGGCCATGTGCACTAATTTGTTTTAATTTTCATCTTTCCAAGAGATGGGTCAACTCCACAAACCTCTAAGAATTTATTAGGAAAGACATCTTGATAATCCCTCAGAAGTTACAGAGCTTCTATAATTTCAGCTTTTATCCAATAGTCACCTATGTTTGCCAATTTTGGAACCTCCTCTATTATGATATTTATAACATGATTTTTGATGGGATACTAATAAATATTTCATTTTTATTCATCAATAGATTCATAGATCCTTTTTTTCCCTTCCTGTTTAGGAATTTAGATGCTACACAATTTTTTTTCTTCAGTAGGTTATGCGTTACTATCCTTGAGTGGGTTTACAGCTCGTTTATGTTCAAATAAATAATTCAAATCTAGGTCACCATCAGAATATGAATCATTAATTTTATCTATTTCATCTTGTATTTAGTGACATGGCTACATTATAAATTATTCTTTTTCTTAGTAGTTTTTTATCTTTGTAATGTTGAGTTAAGATCAGAGGCTACGTTCTTCTGCATAGTATATTTCATCATGGTGCTTAAGTCTTTTGAGCACTCATGGAATAAAAAGTGTTTGATTTTATATAATGAACTATGAAATAGAGAGATTTAATCTTCAAAAAAAATGTTTATATAAAATCAATTTGCACTTGTGCCCAATTCTTGGTCTCCCTTCTACGCTCTTGGTGCATGTACCATGTTGTTAGTAATGAAGCAATTGTAAAGCAAAACATGGACCCAATAATTTGGTGCCACACATTACTCACTATAGACTTCAAAACATTTATGAATATTAATTTTATGAAACTCACCTTTTTGAAATAATGGCCAATTATTTTGGATGAACTATAGTATTTGGAACGTATTGATCATAAGATCACATGCATCATCCCACTCAAGCTAGTCATTTCGATGAACTACCCACCATGTCACAACAACTCCCTTCAATGCATAATTTAGAGTATTGATCCACTTGTGGATGCTAATTACATGAAATTGTAAATATATAATGAATTAATTGATGTCCTTAGTTGCATAGTACATAGGAAGTTATTACTCATGCACAAAGACCATTTGCATTGATCAAAGTTCATGATCAGCTCAGGCCTAGTTGAAGAGGTGTGTGTTTCAGTTTTCACTAAAAATGAAGCTATTTCTCATGGTAAAGTTGGTGCCCTAGTTATCTCTATATATTCCTACATATGATTGTCATCTTGATAAAGGAAGTCAACTTCTGACTGAGTAGGGGATTTAATAGACATAGATGCACACTCTTCGATGACAAACTAGTTTGCCACCAGATGCATAGCTACGAGTTTGGGCAACCATTATTTTTATTCTTAAATTTTTTAGTGAGTAAAAATTTTACCTAAGGTTTCATGTAATCGTATAGGAAGTTACATTAGTTACACATAAAGCTTTTCAATTTTTCTTAAATTTCACCTTCATCCAACTAGTTTATTATACAACATATGGAGAATATGATTTAGTTAAAATTATGTAAGGATTGTGTACTATATTGAGAGGAATTACAACAACTTTATCACCTTGATGTGCCTCTAATTGCTTATACATCATGTTGATAGTCATCTTACCATCATATGCCCATTTATTATCTATGAGTGTAGGGTAATGTGTTGTTGTGGTCTTCATGTCAATGGATTCAAAGGCACCTTGAAGTGTCAATTCTTCATATTTTATCTCCACATATTCTAATCTACCAATAGGCTAAACCCTTCCATAATTATCTAAGCTCGAATTTATTGGGTTATAACTCAGAATGGGTCATCCAATGGCTTCCCATATAGACCTAGGAATCATATTGATTGTACTATTTTAATCAAATACAACATTCAAAATATCATAAATAGTAACCTTAATGTCCATGCATGAACCAACATCCTAGGGCTTCTTTGTTTTGACATACTACACTAGATTTTCCATCTTTTATTACCCACACTATGCACACTCTAAATAGATTATGTAGTATGTTTGTAATGTTGTACGAGCTGTCTTTATTGTGTAGTGTGCTTAAATTTTTTTGAAGATCTGTGAGTGTAGTGATGACTCCATCTGGGCACATAATGTACATGATCTGGCCATACATTTGTGTATCTATTGTTGTAGTATATCCTTCAATGGTGTCTTGATGTTGGATATTTTTCAATGTCTATGTAGATTCATAATGAGGCCCTTTTCTGTAGCTAGATATGGTTATTTATCCTATTTAGCTTTTTGGATTCCCTAATTTTGAGGCATTTAAAGTGGAGGAAATTTTTTTTTGTGTGTTATTATTTTGTAATAGCATTCAATAATTCATTTTATTTAGGCTATGCACTCACCATATTAACATTTTGGATGGCTTTTTCCTTTCACTAATTCTTTAAGATAGGATAATCTTTTGTCTCATGTTGGTTAGAGATTCTATAGTATGTGTAGTATGATTGTCTTTGAGGATTCATTAGGAAATTTTGTTGGACATGATTTTATTCTCCACATAGGTAGCATTGTATACAAGGCCATTGATAGTTATTCCCTCTAACCCCTTGGTATCCTCATCTATATCCACCTTGATCTCCTCCTTTATTGGACTAATATCCACCTAGATATCCTCCTTATTATTGTGTTCTAATGATGGTGTTGTTAGTTATTATCTTTAATTCCAAAATTTTTTTATGTAGCTAGTGGGGTCCAACTCATTTGTTTTTTCTACATCATGGTTGAGCTCCAGGGTATTACATACTAGTACTAAGGGGATGGAGGTGTCCAACTCAATAAAGGAGGGGTCCATCTAGTTAGACCTTGAGGTTAATACTATGGTGAACTTAGAATACATTATGGACCTATTTGGGTCACACAACCTTTATAAACCTCTAGACCTATGATTTTTCATTTCATTCAGGAGATTTACTATGTAGCAATGGAAAATACATTTTTGGAGATGCCTTCCTTGAGATCCTAAAAATACATATAGTTCTTTTCATTATGGTTATATAACTTGTATAAATTTCAATACAAATTCTATGAGTTCTTGATATATTATTGTATAAGGTGGCATTACATTGTAGCATGCCCTACTACTTGGTAGAGTTCACAAAGTTCTATCTTGACTTTAGGATAATCATTTCTATTATGTCTTTGTTTTCTACACTCCATACACCATATATTTAATTTAGTCTTATTTTCCTTGTGGTATTACTCCATTTTTTTCTTAAAACCCTATAGTGTATTTTCAATCTTGGAATTGGCAATAGGATCTTCTCCATATTCTTCAATCTACTCTACCCATAAGGCAACAACTTTGAAATCTAATTTTGTAACATATTTCATTTACACAATGGAAAACCTAATCCTAGAGTGTAATCCTTTGATGAACCACATATCTTTATCTTTTTTTAAATAAAATTCTACCTTATTCATCACATTAGAGAATCTACGATCATAATCAAAGATCAATTCTCTAGACTTTTTCTTTATCTCCTTTAGGACCTGTATTGTCTAACTAGTGCATTTATTTATCTTGAATTATGTGATGATCCATTATTAAATGTATTTTAAACTTTCATAATGAATGTAATTTTTGTATATGAACTCAAGTTCTCTTTTATATAATGACCTTACTAACTCACACTTTTTGATAGCTTCATTAGTGATGCCCTTAGCTTGCAATCTCATCTTGTAAGTTAACAGGTACTATTCAAAATCTATATACCCATCATAGATAGATAAGTTTAAGAATCCTCCTTGATGCCTCATCATGTTAACTAGTATGGATGGAGTCTATTTCATAGTTGTTATTAGAGGAGGTTATGTTCTAGGTGATCCTACCTACATGCTACTCTATATAGTAAAAGAGTTATCATGTGTACTTTATTTATCTATGCTTCTTTCTTTTCTTTGCTCAGTTTCAACTAATCCTATGGCCTTCAAAGACTTTACAGTTTATTTTATTTGAATTTTGGTGCCTCAAAGCTACATGTTCTCTAAAAATGTTCCTTTCAAACTATTATCTTCCTATGTGCCTCATTGAAAGATTCTACTAGAATATAAAAGATTGGGTTGTGGGGATGTGTGCTCTTTCATTAAATGGTTATTTCCTATCACTTATTATATTGTGATTTAATATGTATTTAAACTATGATTATGTTATATTTCCTTTGGTAATTGTTATTCTTGTATCAATACCCTTTCTTTTAACTATGCACTACATCTATCATCTATTTGTTGTACTTTAAACTATTTTTGCCTTTTTATTTGCACCTCTCATCTTCATCTCATTTTTCATCATCTTTCTCTATCTACTTGCATTCATCATACTCTTTCTTCAGTATTTATTCATCCTCTCACTCATCATATATTTTCACTCATTCATCATACAATCTATTACTACTCTTACCTCTATTCATAGATACCTAGGTATTCTTCTATTTTTTCTATCTATTATATTGTCATAGTTCCTATTCTAAATCTAGAATTTTCTTATGATTCTTCTTCCCTCATCTCTCCATTCTATATTTAGGTTCAAGCCTTACTAACTCATCTAAACATCATTCACTATCATATTGCACACACCCCCATATGCCCAAAATGAATACTCCATCTTGGATAGAGTAGGCACCATGGCCTTATTCACAACCAACATATTTACTAGGAGAGGGAGTCACTACAAAAATTTTAATCTAATTATTTGGATAAATTGATCCTATGTAGCTTCAAATGCTATATATTCTTGTACTTTAAAATCTATGATGTATTCATATATGGTGGTGGAAACCCAATAGTCTATTTCTCTTGTCTAGTTAGTTTCTAATTTCAATAGTTGGTCTATATTCTATTCACTCCAAGTAATTATTTCTTTCATTATAGGATTAAATCAATAGTATTCCAATCTTGTCAACCAATTAGTTAGTACTTCAAGTAATTCACACCAAAAATTTTCATATATTTCTCCATAAATGTACTCTTGAATAATTTCAATTATGGTAAGACCAGTCCTTTTAGATTCTTCATCTATAAAATTCCATACTTTTTGGTCTAACCATGTTTCAATGTCTTGTTACCTCGATAACCATCTTAACATAGTTTCCTCTATAAGGTTTGTTTTCATTCTCATTATACCATTAATAGTAGAGGTTATTGATACATGAAAACATGATAGAGATGAGGATATCTATGTTTTACTCAAGTGCATAAGATAGTACAGAGAATTCATATTCAACAAGGAAAATAGAAGCATAACAGAGTTGAGTTATTATGCATTAGATATGAATTAGAATTAACCAGTACTTTATTAAGGTTTATATAGCAATTGGAGTGAATTAGATAGAATTAAGCCAAATATTAAACATGATATCACATGAAAGGAATAAAATAATAAATACAACAAGTAACTATAACCAAATAATTTATATGGATCTCAACAAAAGGTCAAACTCTCTTCTTCAAACAAGCATACATATATGTAGTCACTTATATTCTTTTAATATTCACATTCTTCTCATAATTTGGTGCAAAAAGAGGATTATGTTCATCTTTTATCCTTTTAGAAGTCATGGAGGATAGGAAAAAATACATATAGCAAACAACTGAATACATAACACATGAATATCCAAAGAATATCCTATGCAACTTTACTATCTATTTTCTTCACCCAACACTTCACATGCTCATTTTAATTTAAATTTTAAATCAAGCCAAATTATAAGAGCAACCCCAATGAAAGTAAGAAAGAGGTTAAGAATAGAATAAATGCAATCTCAAAACTAGTATAAAAGCATCAATTATAAGCTCCACCAAGGAGGCAATTATCAAGGTTACCATCACATCCTCATGCATTATTATAAAATCTACTTGAATGTAATCTCATTTATCTTCTTCCTCCAATAGAAGTAGACATGTCTAAACCAAAATCTAGAAATTTTGATATAAATTCATATTGTGACTATCATTGATGTATTATGCATTCTACAAATAGATGTTTTAAGCTCTAGAATAATATTCAATATCTCGTTGATGAGAATATTATTAATATTGGTCACCTATTGAATATTCTAATCCATAATAAAGTGATAGTTCCAATCTAAAAATATATAAATATCCTTTTCTAAATTATGAAGCAACAAATAATAGGGATTATTTTTAAGTACATTATGCAACACTTAACCTCCTCCTTCTACATATGGGTATCCACTTAATATCATCATTGGTACAAGTAAAAGAAAATAAACATCACATCCTATGATTAAATTTTATTAAAGTGAGTTTTTTTATGAAGATTTAGATAGACATGCACTTTTTATCCAACATATGTGAATAATAAATTCACACATAGTTTTATGATACGTAATGGATCAAGTGAAAATTCATGCACCATAACACTCTTTTACTCTCTTGGTTATATAGAGCAATATTTATAGGGTACTTTAAGAGTTTTCAAATAATTCTATGGTCATACATAAGATAATATTGGGTATATAGTATTACCTATATAATTGGAACCTCTCATACTACCCACTCCATTCTAATTTTTGCTAAGCATAGGGGTCTTTGATATGCCATTAGGATGCCATTGGATATAAAAGATTAGAATAGTACCTTATATAGTTTATAATCATTAAAAATATATGAATGGTAACAAGTGGTCAAAATTATAAGAATCCAATATGAATATCTTTTGGAACCAATTATATTTACTTATCCTATATAATAGTTGGTTAGCACATACAATAAGAAACGTGGCAATGAAATAGTCATAAAAATTATTCAAGATCATATTATAGAATTATTTTTTCCATCTATTAATGAGAATCATATAGTTACACATGATAAAATCAAATAATTAATTTCTCCATTTATTTATGAGCATTATCTAGCTACTAATGATAACATTACATAATTAATCCCTCCATCTATCTATAAACATGATATAATTACACATGAGCATAAAAAGTTAGTTCCAAAGAGAAAGATACCTTCTCCTATCCATAAAATGGCACATAAAAGGAATCATTTATCTCCTTAGGAGATATATATTATTCACAATACTTCACCATGGTTACTGGCATTTACATCTTTTCCTATTACACATGAGGATATAAGTTTACATGAGTATATGAGCAGTGATTTAGCTAGTTATATTACAACATATTATTCAATTTCTAATTTAGAATCACCTACATTAGAATTATCTCTTGATATAAATCCATTTCATATCATACCATGGCATACACATATATGCCTCCCATTACAAACAGAATTGGTTAGCTACTTGTATTTTCCTTTGTACATAGCTTGTTTGATTTTACTTCATTTGTAATTATTCTACCCATTATCTAAGCATTACTATTATCTTTATATTTATTTCCACTTTTAATACATTCCCTCATAATTTTCAAACCAATTATAACAATACAAAAACAATTATATTTAAATGTTTTCAATCCACATTCTTTATGACTAATCACTTACTATGGAATATTTATCATACTTCAGATTCTATTGAATTTAAATGATCACATATATTTGATCCATGAGTAGACATAATATCTTTCCCATTAGGGGCACATTATTTTCATTCTTTCTTTAGACACTATGATTTAACACCTTATTGAGGATTGTTTAAATCCCTTCCACTTATTCTATTTTTAAATCCTTGCTTCTTATAAAATTTTGAATTTTTTCAGTTCAAATATATATATATATATATATATATATATATATATATATATGAAAAAATCAAAATCAGGACCTACAAGCATTTTATTATGTTAGCTTACCTATTTACATATTTTATTTATTCCACGATTAAGTAGATATCATATTTAGATTTTCAATACAATTTTTTTTCATAAAGTATGTGATTTTGACTCATGACATACTATTACATGTTTTTACAATGTTTGGCTTCACTTTTTACCCAATAACCTTGCTAAGTTAGGAGAGTCTCTTCATTCTCCATGAACACTTCAATAGGTTGTATCTATCCACAACCTCTTTATCATGTTGAGCTATTAATCATATATGATTTTTATAATCACTCATACTTTAAATTTTTACATGGATATTTTATTTGATAAAATGGCATTGATACATATGTTTAATGAAGACTAGTCGCATTTACTCTATTATGCTTATTTTCAAAAATCTTACTTTTTTACATAATAGGTTAGGAATTTCTTGCTTATTGTGTGTGACCTATTTAATTTTATGTGAGATATATATAGGTTATTTTTGTATGAAATCATCATTTCATTTTTGTGTGTCACTTATCCTTGTGTGTTTATGCAACATCCACATGTCCCATGTATTTGGCATTTCATCCTTATGTGTGACATTCTCTAAAAATTGCATGACATTGTATGCCATTAATTTTATGTTTATTGATTGATATTATGGTGCCATGATTAATATCATGAATTATTTTTAATTTATACTTGTTTTGCCATGATACATTTCATGCATATTCTACTTATATGCTTCAATGTTATATCTAACAAACACATATTTCACATGCAATTCAATGATATATTCAATAATTGTTATCAAATAAAATTCAAATTTTCATATGCCTAATACATGATTAGATCTTTCACATATTATACAAGTATTATTTTGATATTATTGACTTGAAGGATATGTATCTCATCTCAAAAGGGGAGCATTGCAATTGTCTTGCCTTGAGAATTAAAATATTCACGAGCAATAAAACTCATATTTATGATAGTATAAAGTTTTCATGATTACAACATGGTTTAAATTTTTAAGATTATGTGGAAATGTGACATTCATATGCATTAATTCCTATAATTACTTCAATACATATCACATATACTTGTGCATGTGGGAAAAATTTACAAATTACAATTTTCAAAAGTTACGAGTTCAATTGGAATTCTATATCAATTCAATATAGAAAAAAGTGGCATGATATTATTTCGAGTTCATGTTTCTACATGGAAATTTTAAATTTCACTTTTTCAAAGTTCAAAAGCTTTAAAGGTACAAAATTTTCAAATTAAATTTAGATTTATCTATTGCATTTCGAATCATATCACTTTAAAAGTGTGCCACATTAGAGTCTATTGACACTCAAAATTTATGATGCACGTTATCAAGTCACATTTTGTGGCTCCACCCCTTATATTATTTTAAAAATTACTCTACACATTTAAATGAGATTTGGACAATACAATATTTTCAACCCAAGGGATTTCACTAGTTTTCAAATTAAGACATGATCAATCTCAACTTTCTATAGGTTAAATAGTTCTCTAAGTGATTCAACAAGGAGGCACACATACTTTTCTACTTTTAAGTTATAAGGAAATTATATTGCATACTATTTCAAGAGTATTATTTCCTTGCTCTCTTTTCAAATCAATTATTTCATATTTCATATTTTCAATTTTCAAATCTAGACAATAACTAATTTTAGTGGCATCATTTTAGGTTTTGCATTGAGGCATCTTGCACAATCTAGATTGACATGAAAAGATAATGTTTAAACACACATAGGTTTACATCTCCTTTACTAAAGTAATTTCATTTCATTACATCACTAAATTAAAGGGGTGTGAAAATGTAGACACAAATTTAATCATTAAGTGCTTGACAATGTTTAATCTTGACATATTTACCTGACTTAGCCTATTCATCATTACATTAACTTTGAATATCTATGAGAGAATTCAATATTCAATTTTTTATCTTAAAATTAATGGAAACATGATTTAGGCATTCCTATTATACTTATAGGTTCTTATCATCCAAATCCTAATAGTCTTTATCCTTCTAGGACAAGATCATACCAGATAGACATGGATTTCACCTATATTTATCCACTATCAAGGCCTTGTCCCCCATGCACCAACGATAAATTTTCAAAATTGATAAGATTCATATTATCCCTCTAATTATGTCATCAAGTTTGGTTAATGAAAATTTTCTAAATATTCCTCTATATAGGCACATCAATGCCACTCAATACATCATTTGATCATCTATCAATCACTTAGAAATTCTAATAAACATTAATAAAAAGGGAACTAATCCTTCCAATTACAATTATTATTTATTATAAGAATTATAGGCCAAGTTTAAAGCTATTTTATTACATTTGAAGGGCATCCATTTTCAAGCATTCAAGTAAAATTACTAGTTTCATCCATATATCAAATATCAAGATTCACACTATCACTCTGGGAGGGATAAACACATCAACCTGAGACCCTTTTGGTCTATGTAGGTAGCACTCATATTAAATGGTTTTTATAAGGATATATTAGATATTCCACTTGCTTGATTCCCCCCTTTTGGCATTTTATCTCCATTTGGTTAATGTGCAAGAACTAGGATTTTAGTGGTGTAGGTACTTCCATGCATCACATCAACATTTATAAATAGTCAATAGTAATTTATATCACCCTTAATTACTTATATATAAAAATAAATCGTACATTAAACAATAATGTGTCTATAGTGTGACCCTGTCCACCCTAGTGAGTCTTATCCTAGTACATCACATAATCATGTTTTTGGTTGTGACACAATTCACAAATATTTACATCTATTTTATCATCAATATAGCCAACCTACATAGTCAACATAAATCATATCCAAGCTAAGTTTTCATATTTCATTTAAAGTTATTATTTATAGCTCATTTCAAATTTTATATTTTACTATATTTTACATTTATGTTATGTATATTATGTGATTTAAATCAATGTTTTAATTGTTTAGTGTTTATATAATTTCATTGGTAAATCAAAATAAACATATTAAAAAAGACCATCATCAAGTGACATCATAACATAGGTAAAAATAATGTATGCATTGATTTTTAATGATCACTTTCCTTTTATATATGTAGATATATACATATATTACTAATAAATTTACTTGAAGATTTGATATATGGAGATATAATGTTAAATTTGGTTTTATTTTACAAATGCAAAAATAGATACATTGTGATGGTGGACCATGTTAGAGATAGTTCATCATGAGATCTTGGATTATGTTCTTTTATATCATGACACCACGTAGATGTTTTCCTTCAACAAGACCATACAATATTTGGTACATATTGGTCGATGCTACTACAAGGGACATATGATGGTGGGATCAAGCTACTACTCCACTAAGATCTCTAACAAGAGGGAATGGTGCAGGGTGGTATCAAGTGGCTATAATGAAATCAGCCATGACCATGAATTTTACTCCTCATAAAGTGTTTATGGATTGATTTCACTATCCATAATCAAATATAGCAAGAGTGAAAGGAGATTTATAGGGATTTCAATCCCAAAATCACATTGTTATATAGGACATTATAGGTAGATACAACATAGGATCCTTAGGGAACCTGAAACATCACCCATTGCATGGGGATGAATCAATACCATAGAGATATCCATGTATGTATGTATATATATAGAGAGAAAGAGGTGTCAAAATTATATATATATATATATATATATATCAACTTTTAACACCTCTCTCTCTCTCTCTCTCTATATATATATATATATATATATATACACACACACACACACACACACACACATATATATAATTTTGACACCTCTCTCTCTCTCTACACATACACACACACACACACAAACACACACATATCATTTTTGTTTTCTACATGGTTTTATAATTATGGTGTTTCATTTTAGCATGTACCATGGTTCTAATATCATGTTATGTTATTATGTGATGTATGTTTAAGACTTTTATATAAAAAGTGAGAAAATGCATGGTAAATAATTATTAAAACTAAAGTGTGAAATATTACATCTTAATTAAGTAGATAGATAAATCAACAAACAAAATATGTGAATAAATAAAATGAATGAATAAATTCAAATCATATAAAATTTAAGTAAGATGAAAATCTTAAGGTAATACATAATAAATGTAAAAAATTGTAGGTAGAAATTCATGAATTGCACCAATATGAATGATAAAGCAAAACATAAGATGTGAAAACATCTGTAAAAAGAGATCAAATGTAATAAAATATGAAAGATAATCAAACATGGATATGAAATAATTATATATAAAGTATCATCTAATGTAATATAAATTGACACTAAAATCAAACAAGGATGTAAAAAAAGGGATGCAAGGACTCTAATGAGTGAAAATTTTGAAATAAGTACATGTGATAAAGTAATGTGTAGTATAATTTGACCATCTAGGGACATAACTATGATGATAAATATGGTGTTTAAATGAATGTTCATGGTCATTTTTTATGAAGTAATGGTTGTATTACCTAAGATCTTATAATGTAAGTCACAAAATAAAAATATAAGAGGTGTTATAAATAAAAGCTAAGAGTTAAGTTATAAGCAAATATATATAAAGTAAGGACGTAAAAAAAAAGGATGTGACATATAAAATATATATCCATCAATGGTATACTTATAAATATATGATTAAAATAAAATTAATGTAAGACACCATAAGTGGGATGTATAAATCAATAGTGGATATAAGACACTTGAATCAAGTAGGAAAGGTTAATAGCTATCAATATTAATGACCTATAGAACCCCACTTAGCAAGCATAAGATTGATTTAAAAAGTGAATTATATATATCATTCCACAATTTATATGTTCATGAAAAAATAAAAAAGGATCCTACCTTCCCACGTCATGTTCCCCACTCCTCGATACCCTTTATAGAATCATGAGTGTATTATGAAGATTAGGTGCTTGTGTAAGAAATTAGGTGGCACTAAAATGCAAGATAAACAATGTGATATAATGAAACATATAACCTCAACACACTATATTAATAAAAGATAATGAACCTTGGATCAATCATGATGCCAACTATTGAGTTGAACTTTGACTAGAATATAATATATTCCAAAAATATTATGTCATTTGGTGTGATCTAAATTTTAAGATATAATTTTCCTTTTAATTATTGTCTTTTTTTTTTAAATAGGGATTTTTAAATCTTTTATTTTTTCTACTTTTCTACTTTATATAGATTCATAAAAATAACAATGTGTGCTAAATATGACTAATAAAAGAAAGCCTATACCTAGCCACTAAATAAGAGAACCTAAAGACCAAGATGCCTAAAGATTCCTAGGCTTGCACTTTAGAAAAGAGTGAAATATATAAATGGACCCAAGTGTGACTCAAGTGAAAGGATGAGTAAATATGGGGATTGTGTTATATTTTTCTAGGTGAAAAGGGTGATATTATGAAGATATGTTTATCATTATCCATAAGAAAGGACAATTTTTTATTCATATGTGACTATAATATATAAGTTAAAACATGGAAAACAAACCCAAAGATGGGGAATGCTATGAAATGGTGTAATCATTTTATTAAATAATCCATAACAACCTACATAAGGTTTAGCACAAGCATTGATAAGAGGCATAATCTCAATAGATGAGGATTAAAAAATGAGACCAAAGAGTCACATGGAGATTAAGGACCATTGAAATATGCTATAAAATATGAGAAAATAACACATGAATGTGCTACCTAAGATCTAAAAGGGATATTAAAGATGATTTTAAGTCATCCAAAAAAAGGGGGAATCTAAAAATACTAAAAAATAAAACATAAAGGAGCTACCAAATATCACAACAGACATTAAGATGATTTTAAATCATCCTAAATGAGGGGGAAGATAAAATGATACAAAAGAGCCTAAAATAAAATAGTGGTTAACTAAAAAGTGAGATAAAAAATATTTTAATGTAAATTATATGGTAAAAATAAAGTGTTGAAAGTAAATATCATGATACAACATAGATATACACAATAATAATCATGTATGCTAAAGATAAAATATGAGTTTGAGTCATGTAAATAAATGTAAAGTCAATAATATGAAATAATGAAATATCTACTCATAAATGACGTGAAATATCTAAAAATAATAATTAATAACATTTATCAATTCTCATTGTAAATTATAACTAATTCAAACCATAGTCACTTCTACCTTCACTAAGAGTTGTGTAGGGACTACCTTATGGACAATATGTAAATAAAAATTAGGCATGATTGAAGGAGTATGTGGAGCCTCCTAATGAGAGTAACATAAAAAGGAAAGAGAGGGTTCCACATGAAATGAATGGAAGAAACATATTTTGGTATGATAATCCATTCTATCCATAGGGAAGGATTATCATCTATCCTAGATGGAACATGTGAATTTTTTTGAGGTTATTTAGGTGCAAACCTCATAAAATATCTGAAATACTACTAAATAAATCTACACTTATCCATTAAATGTTTATAACATGGGTCCCAAATAGAATAAACCTCCCCATTTTTTTGGGTATAATCATGTGTAATCTTTTGGGGGTGGCATATTAAGTTGAAGATTGAAATTCACTGCCTAGAGATGAATTGCATCTATATATTATTAAAGATATTTAAAGTTATTTGATGCATGTGTATTAGTGTTGTGGAAATAATAAGAGTTCATAAGATTATAAGATATAAATTACCAACTATCTATTGTAATAGATGGGCCTTTAGAATCTTAATACAATGATTTAAATATTTGGTAAGCTCTACACTCTTGAGCTAAATGACTAGAGACATTGTGAAACTCATAAAATGGCTTGACCTATAAGATTGGTGTGTGTGTTATCAAAACTAAATGATCAGGAGGGACATAATTTGATCTATTTCGAATCAAATAATACAATTCAATAACATCATCAATTTGAGTAGGATGTGAAATTGAATATAACTTATTTTATACTAGGTTGAGCCTCCACATGCTTAGAATTATTAGGAATTGGTCATATGAGTGTATCCAACATCTCTAAAGGAAGTATACTCAAATGATAAAAAATAAAATAAAATAAAATGATAATTTTTCATCATGGATTGGTCATCAATAATGCTATGAAGATGATAATAAATGACTATACTACATGAGAAGTATAAATTAGCTCCATATCAGACTTGTCTACATTACACAAAGAAGGAATGGTGTCAACAAAATTTAAGGGGATAGGAACACTATCAAAAAATATAAACTAATTTAATATTGGTTTCAAATGAATATTTCTCATAAGATAGCTAAAGGTAAGAGTAGTCATGAAGGGGTTTTGCATCCTTTGCTTGGACATTTCCTAAAATATAAGTGTCACAATGCATATATATTATCATAATTAGGAATGCTAAGATCTAGATGTAGGGATTAAACCACTAAATCACTAGAAGAACTATCAAAATAAGGATTCTCAGGTATAACCATAAAAGTGGAAAACTCATTAGTTGAATTTTCATGAGAATGAGTTCAAAGAGTAGGAGATAATTGAGCTATAATGCTAGGATTAAGGTTAAGTGATGTGATTTTTAGGCTAATATAATTGGGTTGTCATCATCAAAATATACAAGGTTTGGTGGAAATTTTCACACAATCTTGGGGTGATCACTATAACCTCATTTTCAATTGACAAGATAATTAAAAAATTACTACTCATTAAATGGTATACTTGGTAAATGTTCAATGGTATGGATTTAAGAGACACCACACTCTTTAAATTTTTCAAAATTCTAAGGGTTGGTATCACCTTGTACCTTTTGTTTGTGTGTGTGTGTGTGTGTGTGTGTGTGTGTGTGTGTGTGTGTGTGTGTGTGTGTGTGTGTGTGTGTGTGTGTGTGTGTGTGTGCGCGTGCGTGCGTGTGTGTGTGTGTGTGAATATATATTCATATTCATATATATATATATATATATATATATATATATATATATATATATATATATATATATATATACATATGTATGTATGTATATATGTATACATACATACATACATAAATGTATAAATACATACATACATCTATATGTGTGTATCACCCATGTAAGGAGAATTCATGTAATGTGAAAGAGATGAGTCAAAGGATGGTTGATAAATATGTTATAATATAAAGGGAAATTAAATATCATGACCCTAACCCTAATTGTAATATGTGTGTAGACACCCATATTTGGTATGCTTGGTAAATTTTCAACCGTATGGATTTAAAAGACACTGCACTCTTACAAAAATTTTAAAATTCTAAGGGTTGGTATCACCTTGTACCTTATATGTGTGTGTTTCTATATGTGTATATATATGTATGTATGT